>NW_010729085.1:2991398-3022405 GCF_000365185.1 Nelumbo nucifera
TGGATTTGGCGTCGGTACTTATGCCACTCCACTGTGCACTCCTTCCAGTAGGACCAGTTTGGTGCCCAGTTTGATTAAGAGAGACCCGAGTCGCGTCCAGTTTACGCGCGGACCTTACGCGATTTGGACTTTGCGGACGTCAAAAATGCGCTAAACTGTTTTCGCCTCGAGGACCCCGCTGCTGTGGCTATAAATAGGGGGGACCGTTGGCCATTTCTTCGCCACAAAGCTTTCGCTGTTGGTGCTTGAGCTCGCACTAGAGGTCTCTTAGCACGGGTCTTCCAGTTCGTCCTGTTCTCCCAGTCCGGTCGCGTTCCTTTGGTGAGTCCTCCCGAGCTTTCTTTTCCCTTCCAGTTTGTTATGTCGTCTAACGTAGATAGCCTTGTCGATGAGCCCGAGGTGGGTACTTCGGCTCCACCTTCCACCGTGGTCGGGTGCTAGATTAGTTCGGCATTTGAGGCAGGCTCTAGAGGCTGAGAAGTCATCCCGCACCGCCTATACCGAACTGAGGGTAGTTCGTGGTCAGGTCCACCGCCTGGAGAGTGACGCCTTGGCTCCGAAGAGCTTCATCGAGGTGCTAATGGCAGAGAAGGGCGAGCTGGCCCGAGACAAGGACAGGTTGAGGGTTGAGGTGAATGGGCTTAAGGTCGGCCAAGAGGCCTTGGGGCTCGAGGTGGACAACCTCAAGGCTGAGCGGGACGCCTTGAAGCTCGAGATGCAGGGCCTCAAGGAGGCAAAGGGGAAGTTGGAACGCGAGGTGGAGTGCCTCCAAGAAGATATTAAAGAGAAGACCGCGATCTTCGAGGATGCTCTCAAGGAGGCCAAAGCTCAGGCCGTCATCGACTATGTCAGCTCTTCAAGGTTTGACGATGTGATGACCGAGGCCTACCGCAAAGGCTTCAAGCTCAGTCGGTGGCTAATCAGGCACCTCTACCCCGACCTGGATACGAGCGCCATCACCACTTCGCGGATCACTGACGATATCGTGCGTCAGTCAAAGGATGATCCAGATTCTGAGGTTGAGGGCGCTGAAGATGAAGCAGAAGATGCTGGCCCAATTACCGCCCCCAATGAGGTCTCTGGCAAAGACAACGAGCCCCTGATATAGCTCGAGGCTCTGTACTTACATGCTTAGTCTTTTCTCTGTTTTTCTTGTAACAAACTTTTGTAACGACATTTACGTAATAAAAACCTTACTTTGTAGAGTATCTGAGCGAGTCTTTCGTTTATTTTCCGAAGTAATCGCTTTGTTCCGAACCGTTAGGCTATTTGGCTAATTGTGCAAAGCGGGAGTTTCTCAACTGCTGTGTTCCCGAACTGTACTCCATTACTTTAGTAGGGGTAGCCTTGTGTACACCGAGGTTAGCGACATAGTAGGGTATACGCTCGACCTGTTTGAACCTTGGGCGCTGCAAGTACCTAGTTCATGCTGAAGGAGTGACTAAGTCTTGTACGCTGCCGAGGTTTCTTTATTGGCTCGACGTTTCAACCCTTAGGCTGGAGGAGTGGCTTGTGGCCCACTCTCGAAGTCTGTCCATGCCATAGAGGCGACTGGGTCCTGTTGTGCCGAGGTCATGTTAGCTCAGTATTCTGGCCCTTAAGCTTTGGGGGTGTCTCGTGGCCTACCCAATTCTTATAGATAGTATTGTCTTAAGTTGACAATCTTCCATGCCCGAGATACTTGTTTCCCATCGAGGGTCTCAAGCTCGTACGTTCCTTCCCCAAGAACTCGTTTCACTCGGTAAGGACCTTCCCAGTTGGACCCGAGCTTGCCAGCGCCGGGCTCTGGTACCATAATTTTACGAAGGACCAGGTCGCCCACGCGGAGGTTCCGCTTCTTGACCCTGGTGTTATAGTACCGAGCTACTCTCTACTGGTAGGCTGCGGTCCTGATGTGCGCGAGGTCCCTTACTTCGTTGAGTAGATCGAGGTTGGTACGTAGCTCATCTTTATTTGTTTGATCACTATATGCTTCTAGTCGCAGCGTAGGTACTTTGATCTTTGCAGGGATCACTGCTTCGGTGTCGTAGGTGAGATTGAAGGGTGTTTCTCCCGTGGTGGTCTTCTCCGTGGTCCGGTAGGCCCATAGAACACTAGGTAGTTCATCTACCCATAATCCTTTAGCTCGGTCCAGCCGTGCCTTTAATCCGCGGAAGATGGCTCTGTTCATGACTTATGCCTGGCCGTTTGCTTGAGGGTGTGCAACTGAAGTAAAATTCTGTCGGATTCCCATGTCTTGTTACCAGTCTTGAAATTTGATGTCCTCAAACTGCTTGCCGTTGTCAGAAATCAATACCCGAGGTAATCCGAAGCGGCACACGTTGTTTTTCCAAAAGAAGTTATGAACATTTCGGGCTGTGATCGTTACAAGGGGTTCGACTTCTACCCACTTGGTAAAGTAGTCCACTGCTACTACTAAGAAATTTCTTCCACCCGTTGCTGGCGGGAATGGCCCGAGTAGATCGATGCCCCACTGTGCAAAGGGCCATGGGCTGGTGAGATACTTGAGGTCGACAGCGGGTTGGTGGTGAAAATTGGCATGTCTTTGGCATTTGTCACATTTCCTAACGAGTTCGATGGCGTCTGCTTTCATTGTTGGCCAATAATACCCCTGTCAGAGTGCTTTCTGGGCGAGGGCCCTACCGCCCAAGTGTCCGCCGCACAATCCCTCATGAGTGTTGCGGAGTACGAGCTTGGGTTTGGTAGGTCGCAAGCAACGCAGGTAGGGGAGAGTGTAGGATCTCTGGTATAGCCGTTCATCTATCATGACGTATTTGGCTGCCTAGTGCTGCACCCTTCTGGCTGCATTGCGATCTGCAGGGAGGGTCCCATGTAGCAAGAAGCTCGCGAGCGGGTCAATCCAGCTCGGCTTTGCTTGAATGATGGGAGCGACCTCCTCTGCCCCCCCAAGAATGCTAGGCCGAGGCAGGTCCTCTATGTACATGGTTCTCATAGTGACGTCGCTGGTGCTGGCTAACCTGGATAGGGCGTCGCCCTTAGCGTTCTCCGACCTAGGGATTTGCCTGATAAAGTGTGACTAGAAGTTGAGCAAGGCCTCTCTGACTTTGGCTAAGTAGGCGATCATGATTGGCTCGCGAGCTTCGTACTCGCCAGTGACCTGGTTGACCACGAGCTAGGAGTCGCTGCAGATAATGATGTGCTTGGCTTTTACTTCTCTGGCTAGAGCTAGTCCAGCTATCAACGCCTCGTACTCCGCTTCATTGTTAGATGCCGCAAACTCGAAGCGTAGCGCGTATTCCAGTTTCGTGCCACTTAGGCCGTGTAGAACTATTCCGGCACCGCTGCCCTGTTGGTTTGAGGAGCCATCTACGTGAAGGATCCGGGGCTCCTCATCCCAGCTCGCGCTTGGTCGAACTAGGAGAGATGCCACACTGGCTGCAACCTCACGGGGCTCGGACTCGACCGGCCTGGGAGCTTCGGGCTCACCCGAGCTGGGAGCCTCGTGCTCAATCGGCCTGGGGACTTCGGAGCTGAATGTGCACTCGGCGATGAAATTTGCTAAGGCTTGGGCCTTAATGGTAGTTTGCGGCTTGTACTGGAGGTCGTACTCGCTGAGCTCAACAGCTCACTTCATCAACCGACCAGAGACCTCGAGCTTAAGTAAGACTTGCCTCAGAGGCTTGTCGGTGAGAACGATAACAGTGTGAGCCTGGAAGTACGGGCGGAGCTTCCGAGCTGCAATTACCAGTGTGTATGCTAGCTTTTCTATCTCCGGATATCTCATCCGCTCCCTACAATATTTTACTAACATAATATATGGGTCGTTGGACCCGATCTACTTCCTTTATTAGTACCGAACTGACCACTTCGTCACTTGCCGAGAGGTACAGTTCCAAAACATCGCCCTCCTTGGGCTGGGTTAAGATCGGTACACTAGCAACGTATTTTTTGAGCTCGTCAAACGCGAGCTGGCAGTCTTGGGTCCACTCGAACCCTTTGCTCTTAATTGCCTTAAAGAATGACAGACATCGGTCCGCCAATTTGGACATGAAGCGGCTCAGGGCGGCTATGCGGCCATTCAACCTCTGAACCTCCTTTAACTTCCGGGGTGGTTACATATCTAAGATGGCCTTAACCTTATCCGGGTTGGCCTCGATGCCGCGCCGGTTAACGATGTATCCTAGGAACTTGCCCGAGGTCACACCGAATACACACTTGTTTGGGTTCAGCCTCTTATTAAATTTACGCAAAATTTCAAAAATAGAATGCAGGTCTTGTATTAATTCATGTGAAAATTGAGTTTTGACGACTATGTCGTCTACATAGCACTCTACTTTTCCGCCAATTAGTGGAACAAACAACTTATTTACAAGCCATTGAAAGGTTGCCCCTGCATTTTTCAACCCGAAGGGCATAACCTTGTAACAGTACAGACCGAACTCCGTGATGAAGGCAGTCTTTTCTTCGTCCGCCGGGTCTATCTTGATTTGGTTATAGCCCGAATAAGCATGCAAGAAACTTAGCAACTCGTGCCCTGAGGTCGCATCCACCAAGCGGTCAATTCTGGGGAGCGGGAAGCAGTCTTTTGGGTAGGCCCGGTTTAGGTCGGTGTAGTCGACGCACATGCTCCACTTGCCATTGGCCTTCTTCACCAAGACGGGGTTGACTACCCAGCTAGGGTAGTGGACTTCTCTTATGAAGTCAGCTGCGAGGAGCTTCTCGACCTCCTCGTCGACCGCTTTTCACCGCTCTGGGGCTAGGTTGCGTTTCTTCTGTCTAACGGGCCTAACTACAGGATCAGTATTCAGCTTGTGAGTTATGAGGTCGGGGTCTATACCGGGCATCTCTGCCGCGGACTATGCAAAAATATCTAAATTTTGAAGTAAGAAGCTTACCAGTTCGGATCGTAGAGGCTCCTGGACGGAAGCGCTGATCTAAAGCGTCCGAGCTGGGTCTGCCGCTAAGGTCGGGACTGCGACTGTTTCTTCCGTGGGCGCGGCTTGTTCTTTGCCTTGCTCCGTAGGCCACTCCAGTTCGAGGTCGTCGGCCACCTTGGTCTTTCCCTTCAAGGCGGTGACATAGCACTTGCGCGACTCAAGCTGGTCGCCCCGTGCTACCCCCACACCGAAGTCTGTTGGGAACTTCATAGCCAAATGGTAAGTGGAGACCACCGCTCGTAAGACATGGGTGATCAGTCGACCTATTATGGCATTGTAGGGGGAGGGGGTCGCGACCACCAGGAAGCCGTGTTTGAATCTGACCACACAAGGCCATGTGCCGACTTCCACAGGTTCTGTTATTTTCCCAAGGGGACAAACTTCTTCTCCGCTGAAGCCCACCAAAGGAGTGTCCGTAGGCTTCCGGTCGCTTCTCTGCAACTAAAGCTGGTCGAACGCAGCTTTGAAGAGGATGTCGGCCGAGTTGCCTGAGTCAACAAGTACGCGCCTGACCTCGAAGTCGTTGATTCTCAGCTTTATTACGAGTGCGTCATCGTGGGGATAGTGGACCCCTCACGCATCATCTTCTGTGAAGAAAATTGGCTCTTCTGTCCTCGGCCGCTTTGGGGGATTCTACTCTTCCCGGGCGGCCTCACGAACTGACATCCGAGCTGCTGCTGAAGTGAAACCCGCAACGATCGAGCCTTCCACTATCATGTGGATGGTCCCCCGAACTGGCCTCTCCTCCGGAGGCTGCCTCTGCGGCTGTTTGGCTAGCCTGTTGCTGGACTCGGGAGCATCCTAACCGTGCTCCCCTTGCCGACTTGTTTTATTACTATTGTTATTATTACTTTGTACAGAGTTTCTCAAATATCCGCGACGGATGAGCTCCTCTATCTCGTCGTGGAGGTTTTTACAACTCTTAGTATTATGACTGTGATCTTTGTGAAAGCTG
Organism: Nelumbo nucifera; assembly: GCF_000365185.1. The sequence continues at coordinate 2,997,252 of NW_010729085.1, forward strand.
CAATACATATTCTTATTTCTCTCATTGGGATTCCCCCTCAGACAGGGTGGCCACTTCACGTACGGGGCGTCCTTGATCGCCATCAGGATTTCGGCCCGCTTCGCGTTCAGTGGGGTGTAACCAGCTCGGTCCGCTATAGGAGCTTGAAACAATTGACCCGACTTTGCCCCCCGAGCTGTATCCTTTTTCCTTCAGTTGTCCCCTTGACTGAAAGGCTCTCCTTCCCTCTTTCTTTTTTCGGGCGCACCCTCGCCCTTTTGGTTGATCTCCTCTTCGGTGGCAATGAACCTGTTCGCGAGCTTCAGAAACTCGGTTATAGTCGCTGGTTGGTTGACGACCATGTGTCATTTGAACTCTTTGTGTGTCACGCCTTTCTTGGCTACTGCAAGGCGTACGGCAGGGTCCAGGCGTGGTATCTGCATACAAGCATCGTTGAACCGCTTGATATATCCCCGGATGGACTCTCCCTCTCTCTGCACTATGCTGAGCAGGCTTTCTTCAGTTCGCGGGCACCGTTTGCTGGTGACGAAGTGGGACGTGAAGGCCTGCGCGAATTGCGCCCAACTTCTTATCGATCCAGTTGCCAAGTTTCCGTACCATGTACGAGCTACTCCTCTGAAAGTAGTGGAGAAGGCCACGCATATGCACGACTCACTGGCTCTCGCCAGGTGCATCTGTGACTGGAAGGCATCTACGTGATCATTCGAGTCAAACGACCCGTCATACTTGTCGAGAGGGGGGAGCTTGAAGTCTTTAGGCATTGGGACTGCCAGGAGTTCGGGAGACAGGGGGGATGGGACTGAGAGGAGGGGAGCTTTGGCTTCAGCCGAGCTTACCTCTTCTCTGCCCCCGAGCTTGGGCAAATTGCAGGTGACAGATCGGTGAGTTCGGCGGCGGCGTCTCTACTTCTTGGTGGGCTCGGCATTTGTGCTGCTCACCTCTGTGCTGTCCGGAATGGTTTGTGCCGGAAGTAGCTCGGGCCGCTAGTGATGGTTGCGGACAGAGGGATCCTACTTAGAGTCTGTAGCCAGGATCTCTAACCGGTTCTCAAGGAGCAGGGCTTCAAACTTTGACTGCCGAGGTGATGTAGACCTGGCGAGCTGGGGTCCTCCCGACCTGACCACCCACGGCGAGACCGGGGTAGCCAGTCTCTATTGTCTGCCGCGGGAGGAGGCCTGGCTTTTAGGAGGGTTTGAGGGGCTTCTCCTTGGAAAGAGGGGCGTTCGTCCTAGCGGCGAGACCTAGCTCGCTGTGAGGTTGGGTGTCGAGGCAGAAGCTGCGGCTGCTGAAGTTGAGGTTGAGGCAGCTGGGGGAATTGATGCTGGTAGTGGTACTGAGAGACGTGGTGCAACACTTGCTGCTGATAGAGCTGGTGTTGTTGGAGCTGCTGCATTTGGGCTTGCATGGCCTGCATGCATTGCACTAGGTCGTCGAGCTGGCTCTGGCCGGTTGCCAGAGGAACAACAGTTGGTTCAGCAAAGGTTGTTTCCACAGAGGAAGGAAGGGGAACACCCACAGAAGCCATTGCTCGTGGCACGTTCAAGCTGGGGACTTCGTCCACCGAGAGAGGAATGGTGAACTGTCCTATGCAGATCATGGGAACCTGGGGTTGTTCCCTTGAGTTATCCATCTCCATGCTTCGTCCAACGTTGCTTGAGGAAGCCATGAGTGTTGAATTTTTTCAAGGAAGAAAAGAACTGTGAAAGTTTAGAGAAAGGCCTTTTGAAGCATTTCCCACAGACGTCGCCAAATGATGGTGCGCAATCCGGTCACTCCTAACTGGCACTCGCATGGCTTCCCAAGAGGAACCTGAAATGAGGAAGAAGAAGAATCCCCGAGGGGTTTGCTCGGCGGGAACGCTCTGATGATCAAGTCAGTATTCTGCGCAAGAAGCAAAGAGAGGATAAAGGCTAAGAGTGAGATAGCGCAAGAGATTTTTTGAGATACCTATTTCCTGAGAACAAAATCCTTATAGCAGAGTTCTGTTGCACCAGGCCTACTGGCCTCTGACAGGGCAGGTATAACCGCCACTGTCAGTCTGCCACAGCCGTTACGGACAGGGCTGAGGTGGCACGCGTGGGATCGTGACTGCAAGGTACGTTCCTGTCAGGTACAAGACACCTTCTAGAGGCGGCAGGCACGACACTATCTGACAAGGGACATGGTGGCTATCCTAGATCTGTCGGGTATGGTGGTCGAGTAGGAAGCCTTCTTGTGGTATGCCGAACTACCCTTCCAAGAATTACCTTTCGCCGGGCTGTCTCTTGAGTGACGGGCTGCCTGTAGCAAGTTATGCCGAGTTGGCTGGCCCGAGGTGTCTATGCCTCGGGGTGTCCAGAGATGGAGGGGCGCCTCGAAGTGCCTTAACCCCCGGGGGGGTTCAGGTAAGGTGGGTTTCAGCGAGTAGCTTATATGCCCAGTTGCTGAGCTGAACTCGATGGGTCCTTCCCTCTGAGTTGTGGTTGCATCCGTTGCGCTGTCACGCTGAGTCACTGTTTGAGCAAGGTCACGCCCACGTGTACCCGTGCTGCAAGGTCGGGCCAAATCACCCTCCATCAATTTGTATAATATAATAATATATTAAAACATATAAGATAATATATAAATAATGTATAGAATACACATATATAATATGTAAATAATATATAATATACAACATTTCATAACTATTAGATTGGTTCATGGTGGATCAGATCAACCTATATTCAAATTCGATCCATTCAGGATTTTATTTGTCCAATGTTGGCATGTGCAGCATACTAAGGCCATGTTTGGGAGTGCTTATGTTAAAAATAAGTGCTTAAAAACAAGTGCATATTTGAATAAGCACTTATTTGCATTTGACACCCAACTTTTTCAAGTGCTTATTTTCACTTATTTCATATTATGAGTTTGATAGTCTTTTTCTCCATTAAGCACTTAAATAAGCATTTTTGACTATTTTGCCCTTCACTTTCTTTCAAATTGTACGAAAGCACTTCTATAAAAATACTTGTACGAAAGTATTTTTATAAAAGCACTTTTACAGAAGTACTTTTACGAAAGTACTTTTAAAATCAAGTAGGGATAGTTTTATAAGTGGTATTTTAAAATTCAACTAGGGATAATTTTGGAAGAGAAAAATTGAATAAGTGCTTATTGTATAAGCACTTAAAAGGAAGCTTTAAATTTGGGCTTAAAAAAATAAGCACTTATTTTGGGTTTATTTTCCAAACACTAATAAATACTTGGTGGTGTGGTCCCGGCCCAAATAAGCACTTATTTTTAAGCACTCCCAAACATGGCCTAAGATACATAGGCACTTATTATATAAGCATTTAAAAGAAAGCTAGAAATTTGGGTTTAAAAAATAAGCCCTTATTTTTAAATAAGCACTTATTTTGGGATTATTTCCCAAACACCAATAAGTGCTTAATGGTGTGGTCCCAACCTAAATAAGCACCCACAAACATGGCCTTAAAACAAGTGTTTATTTTAAAAATAAGGGCTTATTTTTTAAGCCCAAAATTTCAGCTTCTTTTTTAGTGCTTATACAATAATCACTTATTCAATTATTTTCTTCCAAAATTATCCCTAGTTGAATTTTAAAATACCACTTGTGAAACTATCCCTAGTTGAATTTTATAAAAGTACTTTTATAAAATTATTTCTATGAAACTACTTTCATAAAAGTACTTTTATAAAAATGTTTTCATACAATTTGAAAGAAAATGAAGGACGAAATAGTCAAAAAAATTTTATTGAAGTGCTTAATGGAGAAAAAGACTATCAAATGCAAAAGATGAAATAAGTGTTTATTTTTTAAAGTAAGCACTTGAAAAAGTTAAGTACTTATTCAAATAAGCAGTTGTTTTTAAACACTTATTCAATAAACACTCCCAAACATGGCCTAAGATACATAGACATGCTATTTTAGAGAAATACAATCTGCTACCTTTTCAACCTGGACTCTTTTCTTATTTTATTAATAAAGAAAACTACCAAAGATAACGTGTGGGAGAGAATCGAGAGAAACTTGAGGGAAATGGTGAGGAGTTGCAAGGGTAAAAGGATGTAGAAACACCATGTCCTTTAAGCTAAGAATACACCACATGTCAAACTTTAAGTACCCTCCGTACATCTTTTATAAATAAGGAAAATTCCTGATAAGTATCTTGTACTTTAGTACTTTAGGTCGAGTGCTAATTTAATACCTGAACGTTAAAACTCGACAATCTAGTACCGAAACTTTTATTTTTGTGACAATTTAGTACCCGGCGTTAATCAGCCGTTAAGTGACATGTAAACAGACAAAAATGCCCTTCAAGTTTCATCTAATTTTCTTTATCAATCATCTGGTAAAACCAAACCGGACGCCTATTCATCGTCTCGTCTCTCCTCACTCTTTCCTCCTCTCCGCCCCTCTAATTTGTTAGTCTAAGAATGCTGCCATGGATTCCTTGCTTGGGTTGCTCCATGAGGATGATAAGAAGAACATCCTAATCGCTGTTGCACAGGGTGTGGTTCCGGTTCTTGTTCAGTTACTTGATTCAAGCTCCTTGAAAATAAAGGAGAAATCCGTTGCGGCGATTCTGAGTATTTCGGTTGCAGATTCTAGCAAGCATGTTTTGATTCCCGAAGGGGTTCTACTACTGAATCATCTGATTTGGGTTCTTGAATCGAGAAGTGGGTTTGCAAAGGAGAAGGCTTGCATTACCCTCTAAGGTCTAAGTTTCTTCTAGAAGAATGCGAGAGCCATTGGTTCTAGAGGTGGGATTTCTTCTCTTCTAGAAATTTTTCTGGCCGGGACACTTGGTTTTCAGGCCTTCATTACTGGGGTGTTGAGAAATCTTGCTACACTGGCCGGAATCAAGCAAAATTTTATCGAAGAGACTGCAGTGCCGGTTCTGTTTCAAAGAGAATAACTATTTGTTACTTTATTTACTCAGGCAAACCCTGTGGTTTCAGTTCGTTCGTGCTCTCTTGGGCGCCTTGATTCCATCTTACCTGTCGGGTTTTGTACGACAAAAATGGCTACTGCTGTCCCACCCGTCGGAGCTGTTAATAGGGCACTGGTACAACTCAATCTCCGGTGTCCATACTACACCCACTCAGAAAAATCCCCATATCATCAATCGCCTGTACCGATTACCTACATTCCCTGGCCGAGCAGTAGCACTCGAATACCACAACTGGGGTTTTGGGCTAGGGTGGATATGAAAATGGTTCTTCACTCTTGGCTTGTATCTGGTGGCGTTGATGGAGCTTCTACTCGACGAGTTGTGGCTTTTGCAACTACTGCTTAAGCTGGTGAAACTACAAGAAGAACTATGCTCCAAGGACTCTGATCTCGAATCGTAACGACTAAAATTCCGACTATCTTGATGGAATCCGGCCAACCCACTACCAGAGCTAACCGAGAGTCGTAAAGGTAGGATCTGGCCTTGAAAGAACACATAGTCGGCTCACACATTTCTGATTCTATGAAAAGAGAGGCACCCATGAACCAAACTTGAAATCCTCTTTGGCTTCAAGAGCTTTAATTTACTCATCTGAATTCTTCTCTCTCTTGATTTCCATAATCGATAGATTAGAGAGCGATAAGTCTGCTTCGTCCTGTTCTTCTTCTTCTTCACGAGAATTGAAGGCCACCCATTTTACCTCGCTACCTCTATTCGCCATCTCTAGAGCTGGAATTCTTTCAGTAGAAACACTTGTAGTTTCCTGCGAATATGCAAGTGGAAAAAGATGGGAAGAAAGATTGAAGAAATAGGGGAATTGAAGAAGGTAAGTTTTGGGTTCAATCAGCCAAAGTTTTCATCGGGAAACTTCAAGGTGGTTGCGGAAGCCAATGAATCAAAGCAGACCAACAAAGACAAATGGAGGGCCCTTGCTTATGACATATTCGATGACCAGCACGACATCACTAGAGGAAAGGGTATGGTGGATTCTCTCCCTCTTGTTTTCTCGTTTTTCCCCCCTCCCTCAACTGCGTAAAGAGCTGGCTTTGGCTCTATTTAGTTTTCTTGAGAAAGAAGATGGTAGGTACTAATTTGTCACAAAATGAAAGTTCAGGTACTAAATTGTCGCATTTTAAAGTTCGGGTACTAAATTGGCACTTGACCTAAAGTACAAAGTACCTATGGGGAATTTTCCCTTATAGATATGGCCCTGATAAAGCGTCCTCACAAGTCACAACTATGAGTTTCAATGGATCCGTTTTGTATTGGACTTGGACCTGTTCAAATCAAAATCAATTTGGATGGATTGGACAGATATGACATACTGAATTGGGACAGTCCACACTTAATGGTATAAAATATTTATTTGATTGCACTGGACCTGATTCATCGATAATGGATTTATATTGGATTGGGTGAGATTGGACCAATATCAATTCCATTGATAGAAAATAAGAATATAGGTGCCAATGGACCAGGTTTGCATTGGAGCAAATCTAAATTAAAATTGAACGGTCTAGATATTGAATTGGACCGGTCCAAATTGGCACAAAGTATTCACCAGATTGCATTGAACTTTGTCCGTTTGTAATAGATTCAGATTGGACCGAATTCGTTCCAATTGATACCCCTACTCAACAACATATCCTAGCAGCACATCGGTAACATCTCCCATAGCATACCCCATCGCAATACACGATGGGGTATGCTATGAGGTTGATGTGAGAAACACAATCGAGAGGATCAAATCCTGGTTCCTTCCTTTCTTAATAGATTTACGATAATTCTGCCAAAGGGATACATATTATTCATCTGATCCGGAAGGGATCTATTACCAACAAAACGCTTCCAATACTGTCCCAAGGCCACTACAGCTGACACGGGCAACATCTCCCTTGTCATTCATAGGAAGATGTCCCAAAGGGTAACAGTAATGACTTGTTGAGACCAAAGCATTTGTTGGGAAAGCAGTTGTTCAGTGATACTATTTTTACACCAAACCTAACATATGAAGAAACTGAATGAACACTCTAAGGTCTACCCAACTGTGTTAAGTTTAGGTCAGATTGGTGGGCCTGGTATTGGGTTGGAGTTCACCTCCTAGGGTTGGGCCTTGGTTGGCCATAATCGCAGTCCGTCCAAGTTGTACGCCTATATATGCTTTTTCTTGCATTTGGAAATGGCCACAGGAACTAAAATAACCTGCCAAAGTATATGAAAGGGTAACCCATAAAATCATGATGAATGATGATTAAGGAAAAAAAAAAAAAAAAACTTGGCAAATCGACATTAGGGATAGAATAAAAAATGGAGAATGATATAAGAGAGGAAATAACAGGAAAACAAAAAAAAGGCAAAGCCCGCTTAAAGATGAGAATAGTATCCATCTTCTGATTTCTTGCTTAATTGCTCATACTGATTTTTATTCCAGTTTAAAACTTTGAATGCTCTTCTTGTTGTCAAAGACTTAAACTTTACATGTTTATTGTAAAAAGGTGAAAATTACATACAAACATGGACGTTTGGAAACACTCCTATTCTTCTCGAACTTGTCAATTGTAGTATTTATGTTTTAAGGGAAGTCCCACCCCAACCCGGCTCAGTTTTGCATCCATTTATTTGTGGCTACGATTTGTATTTTTACCTAATATATAAAATTTGTACATATTTTCTCATTTACACTTGCTGGCAGTACAAATTTTGCATTGGGTAAAATTTCCTGCTACCTCAATTCTCCCTCATATAACTTAGTCCCAAAATCTAGCTCGGGCCTGGGCCCAGGCTATAGCCATTGTCATCAATGCCAAGCCAAGACAAGTTCAAATCAGCACCCCGCAAAACTGTCCCCCACAACGTGGTACATCCCTGCCATGTATTAGAAACATCTCCCAATGATAATATCAAGAATGATAATATTATTATTGGGAGATATTCCCAATATACGGTGAAGAAGATGTGCTGTAGAACGTTGTGGGGGGCTGATTCGGTCTCAGCCAAGCCCGGCCCATGATCATTCCCGATCTCCAATGGTAATGTTAAATCCAAATAATTATAAAAAATGTCTTAACAGATTTCTTCAGATTAGCTGAACGCAATAACTGACCACACTTACAGTGTAGCAGACCACATAGATACCACCTGGTTTTAACGTTATACAGCCAGTCAGCCACCCTGTTGTAACGGTGGGCGAAAAGGGCAGAAATGCGAAAACACCGTCTCCAATAAACGCATTATATATAATAATATATGTAGCTTTTTCTCTCCCCAACACAAACACCACTACCACACCAGAGCTCCATCCACGCAAATGATGATGGTGACATGAAAATGTAATTGGAGTTGGGTGCTTCTACACAGAACTCAACCACAGACACAGTCAGATTCCACGTACGTAGGAACTACGAAATGGAGGGTCTTCTGGCGTTCCCAAGCTAGCACAACAATAATCATCAAATTTGAGTCTGAAACGGAAGCCATTGTTGTTAATTAATTGCTTACTATCATCCCTCGTAATTAGCTACTTAGTTTTGTTTCTCTCTCTCTCACACACACATACAATTTATAGGCACTAATTTGATCTGTAATTCGTTAGTCAAGCGGTGCTCTGACTTTGCTAAAGGCTAAAGCTAATGAAAATCGTATTAAATTATTAATTAATTAGGAATGGGAATGCATGGATGGCATCGGGATCATTAGTTGAAGCCTAAACATTCGCAGGCAGGCGGCAGTTGCCGTCTACGTTTCAGTCGATCATTTGGTTTGGTAGAAAGATGAGGTCAAAACTCAAAATGCATGTGGGATATCTGCTTAATTAATTAGAAATGATCCATCTTTTTGAATTCGCAACAACAAGCATTTAATTAAGAAGGTGGTTTATAATTTGTACAGGAATACATCTTCTTTCTGTGTTGAGCGTTGAGTCTGTTGACCACACGAAATACTACGTAATACCTTTCTGCCACCTCATGAGAACGGATATGGGCTGAACTTGAATGGAACCCAGATTTCCTACTCACTTTTCTTACCCTCTCTCTCCATTTATTCGATTTATGGCTGGCATGGGATGTAATGATTGGTATCACACCACAGTCCGTCCAAAAGTATCAAGTTCAGCGAATCCACTCGCAACAAGTTCGTATGTTGGCATAATAAGGGTGGCAGGATGAGTCAGGACGACTCGCCAACATCCTACGATATATCACACACAGACAGAACAGAATACAGGATGACTCATGTCCAAAGTGCAACCTTCATCCTGTTCGCCGCGAGGGGCGCGCACTACAGTTAAACTGCAACCTTTTTTTATTTTTCAAACCTGGATGACTCATCTCCAAAGCGTAACCTTCATCCTGTTCCTGTTCGCCGCGCGCAAACTGTAAATTAACTAAACTTTTTTTCTTTTTGTTTGGTTTTTCAAACCACAAGTTTATATCGATTCTATATATTTGGCAGTGTATATATATATATATATATATGTTTGGGTTTATCTAAAACATGAGTGATGAGTCGAGTTGGGTGACTCGGTGATGGAATGAACTTTAGCACTCTAATCCACGGATTAGCTTTCTTTAAAGGGTTTTAATTAAAATTAATGAACAGACAAAAGATTTTTGGCTTTGAAGCGATATCTTACTCTTAGGGGGGAACCCCTAGTTATGTGTCAACGATGTTCTAACGTGTCAAACCGATGACGTTCCAAAAAACTAGACTGTAGACAGAATTGAGAAAGTAAATGAAGAACCATCTTAATTATTTCAAATAAGCAGCTGAATCGACAATAAAGTAGACCAGATGGTACATGAATGCTGTTTGGGCTTGGTTGGACCATCCAAATCGAATGGTTCTGTTTTGTTGTCCATTTTCTGGTCTTTTAGGTTTAAAACTATCAGAGGTACGTACCCCTCTTTAATTTGCAAATCGAATCCATTTTTTGTTCTTTAAGTTGTTTTAAAAAGGATTATTTCATAATCCATTCTTTTGAATTAAGAAATTAAAGAAAGACAGTGGTTACAAACAGATGTGACTTCATCAACGTTTTCACATTGATTATAACAAGTAGAAAAAGAATTTGCAGAGAAATGAACAGAAAAAAAAAAAATAAAACCAATAAAATGGACTAAACTCATAGAGGTTATAATAAAACAGAGTTAATAATCGATTTGTATATGAAGCATAAGTTCAAGTTGAGTCTCTTAAATATTGAATGGGCCGGGAGATAATAGGATTAATTTGGGCTTAGGGGACGACGACCTTTCAAGGGTGATCATGGCACGAACCATTTCCCATCTCTCTCCCAAAGTCAACTCGTACCTTACTGTAATAATTAAAAGAAATAAAGAAAAAGAATTTAAGGGTAGTAGTGGGAAGACAGTGTGTTAAAAGTCTATGCTTGGACAAGCAGAGAATTATATTAAATATACAAAGAGGTAGCGTCAGTTCAACATCAGCAAGATAAATGACACAAAACTATATATGAGTTGCAGCAAACTTACATATCCTGAAAAGTTGAAACAGGAACCGCACTAGCTCGATAATGCATGTTGCATAGGCGCTGAGACGTCCCTCCCTTGTAACATTTCAGAAAAAAAAAAAAAAAGTATCAATTAATAATGCAGAGAAGACATTGTTTTGGACTACAATTCCTCTGGCGCTTGCATGATTCTTCGTTCGTAGTGGACTTCAGATGCATAAGGCCACTTGTTTTAAGGTGTTTATGAATGACAAATTAATTAAAAGAGAGGTTAGACAAAACTAGCTAGTGGAGTCCCTAGATTTGGATATATGAAGAAAGATGCTGTGTTGGAAATGGTTTTTGGTGCATGAACAGACTCGTATATAAACAGGAGCCATGCTTCTGTTTGACTTGCACAGAAGCTTTCGCTAGCTACCAAGCTATCTAAGACAGAATTTCTGGTGTTTTTGTGTTTGTCACATATATACATTTCCCATACAAACTAGCTACAGAGCCTATTCCTACAGTAGTGTGTCTACCGTCTAGGTGTTGGGGTTGGTCAAGATGAAAGACCAAGTGTCAAGCCAGTCACTTTTCTGTCGCCTATTCAACAAGGCAAAGCCTTTCTTGGCGGTGATCTTCCTGCAGCTCGGCCTTGCAGGTATGGCTATCATTGCTAAGATTGCTTTGGACCAGGGGCTCAGCCACTACACATTTGTTGTCTATCGTAATGCTGTTGCTACTTGTGTCATTGCTCCTTTTGCTATCACCTTGGAGAGGTCCGTTGCTTTCTCTCTCTCTCTCTCTCTCTCTCTCTCTCTCTCTCTCTGTGCTGTGCATTTCTAGCTATATAAGTATATATAATAAATGTCCACTTAACTAATGGGTTTCTCGGTTTACAAATTTTAACAGGAAAGTGAGGCCCAAGATGACATACTCAGTCTTCGCCAAGATAGCATTGCTAGGCTTATTGGAGTAACTATCTGAAGCTCGATCGTCATTGATGAAAGATATATAGAGCTGCTAGTATTATCTATCTAACCACAAACTTTTTTATTTTGTCGTCTCTACAGGCCGGTGATCGACCAAAACCTGTATTACGCGGGAATGAGTTACACTACAGCAACATTCACAGCTGCCATGTGCAATATTCTTCCTGCGTTAACCTTCCTGTTGGCTTTCGTTCTGAGGTATCTCTCTTTGCTTCATTAGTTGCCAGCATCCTTAATTAATTTCCACCCAACGCTACTAGATTAAATATTTATTCTCTCCATTAATCAATCGTTTCATGACATGCACATTTCAACCGATGAGATTAAACCCAGCTGCTGCTTCTTTGGATTATTTCACAGGCTTGAGAAGGTGAACATTAAGAACGTGCGTAGCCAAGCAAAGGTGGTGGGAACTCTAGTAACGGTTGGGGGAGCCATGCTCATGACACTAATCAAAGGCCCAACGATGGACCTGCCTTGGACAAAAGGAACAGTTAATAATACAAGCCAAACAGGTCATCCAGTCCAACAAGATCCGATTAAGGGTGCTCTTATGATCGCAACCGGTTGCTTCTGCTGGTCTTGTTTCATAATTTTACAGGTATTAATTAATTAAAGTGCGATCTTTCACATCATCATTGATCACTTGATAATAATTCATTGTTCCTCTGTATTTTTCTTTTGTTAAGTACGCCATGCAAATATGTTTGTTACAGGCAATCACACTCAAGGCATACCCAGCCGGACTCTCTCTCACTGCGTTGCTGTGCTTCATGGGAACAATAGAGGGTGCTGCTGTGGCGCTTGCCATGCAATGGGGAAACACTTCTTCCTGGGCCATTCATTGGGATGCCAAATTCCTCGCTGCTGTCTATGGTGTAAGTGATGAATTCAAAGGAACCCATCACAAAACTGTTACCTGTTCAGCTTGATTTTGATTAGTGATCAAGATTTCAGCAGTTCAATCTCAACAATGAATATTAATGATTCGATTTCCTTTGTTGTTTATGGGTTAATTTGACTTAATATGTAGTTAATTGTATTGAACCCATGACTTTATGTGTGTCATAGAAAAAAAAAAGTATAACCATATTATTGACATTTCAGCTTTCTTTAATTTATATGCTCATGCAAGAATCTGGATTGGATGCAGGGAATAATGTGTTCTGGAGTTGCCTATTACGTTCAAGGAGTGATAATGAAGGAAAGAGGTCCGGTGTTTGTCACCGCTTTCAGTCCCCTTTGCATGATTATCGTTGCCATATTGGGTTCCTTCATCTTAGCAGAAGAGATGTATCTAGGAAGGTATATATATATACATATCTTATTAATTATCCCTCTACTCTCCATAATCAAGGAGGAAATTAAATAAATAAAATTCATGATTTAATTCATAGCTAGCTTGCCTAAATTAAAACATTAATTTTTATGATGCATGTGCATGGTTACAGTGTAATTGGAGCAACCGTCATAGTGGTTGGCCTTTACCTTGTTGTGTGGGGTAAGAGCAAGGATCACATCCCCTCCTCCCCGTCTACCAACCAACAGATTGCACCAGTTGAACTAAAAGCAAGTTCCATCGACACTGGGAAAGGCAACCCCGATGATGATGAGTTTGTGGGAATCGATGCTGCAGCTGCGCAAGTGTAGGAGAAGGGGTTTGTTGATTTGATTTGCTGCGGCATTGATATGATTTGCACCAATTTAATCGAGGCATCTCTTCTCTGAAGAGTTGGAGAAAGGGTTTGTTTTTTCTCTTTCTTCTACTCACCAAGTTTCATGTTATCCGTATAGAGTATCGTCTTCGTTATTTGTTTTCCCAAAATTCTCTGCAAGAGAATGCAAAAGCTTGGCCTCCTTTTTTGCTATTAATGTAGCGGATCTTGTAAGTTGTAACCGTACCAGTACAGTTCTAACTAATAAAGTTGGTGTTAAGCATGGCTAATTAAAGACTTCACTTTTGTAAGTTGTGCTCATGGATTTTAAAACTGACCCGATGACCGAACCGGTCAGGGTCCCTTACCGGGTCGAATAGTCCGGTTTGTTCTGACACAAAAATAAAATATTTTAAAAAAATTTGAAAAACGGTCAAAACCATTACAAGCTTCAAATGACACAATTTCCTCTAAGAAAAGGAACAGCATTCCTCCGAAAAGAGGTGGTGGAGATACTCAACGCAGTTTCGCCAATAAATGAGCCACCTGATTTATTTTTCTTGAGATGTGGTTGAGTTGGTATGATGAGAACAATAGGAGAGACCTGCAATCCGCCATTAGACTTGTTAATTGCCAGGGAGAGGATTCCACTTTATCCAATAGGTACTTACCAACATTAGCTGCATCTCCTTCAAGGGCAACATTCTCAAGCTTCTGCTTCCTCTGGATTCATCTCAGATGAAGGGATAGTTTTGGAAAGCTACCAGCCAAGTCCAACTGCCTCGAACCTAGCAATTCCCGCACTGCCGTCTATATTTGTGTTTTAAAACAACCCTAGACCCATAGGGGAATCGAACTGATCTCAGGGCAAATAGTATGAATTCATCATGGTTAAGATCTGGACTCCGACCTCTGAACTTCAATGCAGTGTGAATCTCTTGCAACTTAGTATTGGCTGTCCAAATGAATTACTGAGTCTCGGTGCTTCCACATATGTTCAGTGATTCGCCAAATAAATAAGCTTTTGAGTTTTGCCTACTGGTACTGGGTGATGCGGAGCTGCTGTGGCAGGTGCTGACGCTATTAATGCCGAAAGCCCTTGCACACTTAGGGCCGTGGGTAGAAGTAGAGACTAGAACCAGCATGATCACGTATTCATGCTTGAAGGGATCAAATTCTCAATGAAGCCTGGAGGCTGGAGGCTGAGATTGGTTGGTTGGTTGGAAACTTGGAATACTTGCAATGCAAGCATGCAAAATGGTTGGAACCGCTAACAAAACGTTTCTTTGTATATTCTTTTGAGTAATTTAAGGGAGCAAGAAGCATAAACAGTAAAACAGCGTCGTTACATCCATTCAACCATTCAGGTCTCTTGTATTTTCAACTCCTACGTACCCAACTTTCAACTACTTCATTCTGAAAGAGAAAGTAAGGGGTAAATTCCAGGAGAAACTAAAACCAGAGCATCCACGGAAGAGAAGCCAATAACTCATTCTATATGACCACTATAAACTATGCAAAACATACACATTCAGTGCCTTGGAAGAGAGACCAGACATCTCCCTCTGTAGCTACAAGTGCAGCACAAACGCTCTTTTTAATTACATTGATAGTTGAAACTGAAGCACGAGGACAATCCATGTCTCAGCAAAACTCTATATGCATTAAAAGTGTGAGAAACATCACAATATCCCAAACCATTTCAATTTCCACACTGATTCGATAATACTGCCGGAACAAATGTTTCCTTCTATTCACAAAATTTAAGGATTATCCTACCTTATACTTTTTGCATAACGCACACCTAAAAGACTTCACTTTGAGATTGCTGTGCTTCATCCTTTCCAAAGATTCGTTGAAGCTCACGCGTTGCTGCTTCAAATGATGCTGAAAATAAAGGCAAATGAGCATGTGACTAAGTGAGAACAATGAAGAAAGCCATCTTTCTTAAAATAAGTGACCATATAAAATTTCTTTTAAACCAACAATGTAATCAAATAGGAGTTTCCATCACCTTTCCAGATACGGAAAGACTTCTGATTGATTGGGGAACCCGTCACAGTTTGAATTGCATCAAACAACAAGTTCTGTGGCGTACTCCTTAGCTCTTGGACTATCCCATAAATAGTCTTCCCATTATCAAAAAATATGTGATTATTTGGGTGTTTCGTTTTGCAACCAGCATGGCGCTCAAATTCATATGCATTCAGCACCTGAATGATCATTAAATCTGTAAATAATTGGCTGATAAATTTGTTCAAGAGGAATGGTAAAAACTGCTGTTGTAATCCTTTGAAATGGAAGCTACAATTACTGGCTTTTACCTTAGAGAAATTACATGATTGACAGCTGCACAAATATCCCGAACCTTTTATAACTCCACGAAGCTCCTTCTGACAGGAAGTTAAACAAACAAGTTATTAAACACAAACTAACATTAAGTTAAAAGTACACAAGAGTCACATTTTACCTCCCGTGACCAGGAAATATACTTCACATGGACTCCATCAAGCATACCCGTTGAAAGCAAGCTTTTGACATTTGAAGGGAAGTTATTTGGAGCAACCTTCTTTGACATTTTTATCTCCATCTTGTTCTTAGTAACAGTTTCAGTTACCCCAGATGTATTTTGAGCATTATTTACAAATACATCTACACTTGTATCAACTAATTCTTTTTCATTGACGGTCTCTGTCTCTGATGTTTGAATGGAAGATTGACTCATTAGCAAGTCATAGCTGCTTATAAGCCTGCCTGAGGGGTTTGTGTCAGTTTCTTCATGAAAGCCAGTGAAAGATATAGTAGTGGAATCACCCTTATTATAAGGATGACCCATTGAGATTATATTGTTATCCCCCTTGTTGAAGATGTGACCCATTGTTATTGTACCGTCATCTGCTTTGTTGTAGATGTGACCCATTGTCATAGTATTTTCATCCCCCTTGTAGGCATGAGTCATTGACATAGTATTCTGATCCTCCTTATTGTAGGCGTGGCCCATAGATATGGTATTATCATCACCTTTATTATATGCATGACTCATTGATATGGTATTCTCATCCCCTTTATTGTAGGTATGACCAATTGATATTGTATTCTCATCCCTCTTATCATAGGTGTGACCCATTGATATGGGATTGTCATCCCTCTTATCATAGGTGTGACCAATTGATATAGCATCGCCATCCCTCTTGTCATATGCATGACCCATTGAAATGGTATGGTCATCCCTCTTATCATAGGCATCACCTATTGACATGATATTGTTGTCTCCCCTATTGTATGCATGTCCCATTGACACAGATATGCCATTGTCAGAGTCCTTGACCTGATTAATTTTGACCTTTCTGATACCACCATAGCTGAGGCACGATGCAGGATCTTCCATTGTATGAGAAATAGACAAGCCAACAGAAGGATCATGTCCAAATTGGTCCTCAAAAACCTTTCTTCCCATATTGAGGTGCCCTGTATTGACAGAAAGTATGTTCCTAGCACCAAAGTTGATAGCCCTTGCTGGCTCAGATCCAAATAACCGGTCACCAAACTGGCTCGGCACTGATTGGAAACTTAAAGTGTTATCCCATGGAGAAAYATTTATGTTTGAAATTCCCGAAATTGACTTACTGTTTGAAGCATCTATTGCTTGCTTCTTGTTGGGAAACAGTTCCGGTTCCGTAGGATCTACAAACCAAGGGTGAGCACGCTTTGGTTCAATTCTGGAAGAATTATCACAAGTCATCTCACCATCATTTAAACACCCAGGACCTTTTGCCATCCAAAAGCCCTTGCTCTGGAAAGACTGGTATAAACAATTAATTAATAAAGGACCCACAAAAGACAAGTCACTTGATTACGGAACATAGCTAGTTTAAAAGAATACTGATAAGTCAATTATGTGGTCTAGTATCAAAATCCATCCTTAATCACTCCACCGACAATCCTGTTCATCCAAATGGATGAAGTGTCGCATGGACTCTCCTAAATGGATGAAGTGACAATATCATACATTTGTTAGATTTCAACAATCCAATGGACTCTTAAAGGATACTTCTATGTGACATTTTTCTTTTTCTCCTTGCTCATTGGTCATAAATGAACAGCTAATGTACACAATCAATGCCATTTTTCCTATAAAATATTATTAAGTAGCAAAGCTAATCTTTAGACCTTTTCCTACAGGGTTATAACAATAAAATTCAAGTAAATATGATGAACTAACTTAATAGTTTGTACTTATCTATACATGTTCACAAGTTCTTGTTTATTCATCTTAAAGGATCATACTCCTTGGCATCAGAATTTGGTTCCTGCATCTGCGTCCAAATTTGAAATAAAATTAACAATCCATATACTCATTTGAGAGTGTGCGGGATGGGCCATCCTGGCATCCAAAACCAGGAAGTCTACGCTTTCATATTATCTCTTTCCAAACCAACAAGGAAACACATAGGATTGGCATTGACTCTGCTTTTAGAAACCATTCCACTATGTAGTTCAAACTAGAAACTCTAAAACACTAAAACCCTCATTGAGGAGGGTACTGGCAACACCTGGAGGCTGCAAGGTAAACCCTTTGCATTTGTTCCATTATGCAACAATAAGTATCATTGAGAATTATAGTGCTCAAAGAGCAGATAACGAAGTTACCCTTCAAAGCAATCAATTCTTCAAGATCCATCCAGCCCTGCAAAAGCTTGATGAAGTGTAGGAGTATGTAGCTATGGATATTTATGATGCATAAGGCATTGTTCAGAAACACTATCTCTAGGACAGAGACTAACAGTTTGTATTTCATATAGATCAATGTAAATACTGTGACACTTCAAAATGCGAAGATTACTTGTATGAGATGCATAGACTTGAACATTTAATCATTCTGGTCAAGCACCATGAAACATCTTACCATTTATCTTTTCATACTTCCAAAAGATGGTGGCTCAGTATAGAATTCATTATGTCCCACTATAATTCTATCAGTATAGAATAAGATCAGGAGGCATCCCACTTTTAATACAGTCGAACTCATTCTAACACTCTGTACCCATCTCTTGGCATTCATATCTCTATGTATGGTGGCTCTGGTAGTGAATCCTCTTCTTGCTTGACTCTTCAAAACTAATCTACTTCTGGCTTGGGAACTATTGCACATCACCGATTCCTTTTACACAATAGCTAAAGACTCTTCAGAACCCAGTGGCAGGACTAATACCCAATCTATAGGTTATTTGTAGGATCACACTCAAACAACTTAATAGAGAGCTTTATCCTAGCTTCTCCTAGACCATTATTTTATTTTATTTTAATTTTTGAGTCAGCAACAACTATCAGAAAGATGTTATTGACCAGGGTGAGATAGAAAACGCCAACACTTAACTATGTGGCTCAAGATATGGAGACAAAAACATCATGAATGCTGACCACACAGCAAAAATAAATATAATGATACAATCACTATTTAGGTTCACTCATACAGCCTTCTACAATATGGCAAAAATCCTTCTGCTTTCTTGTCCAAAAAGAAATGAAAACATGGAAAAGGGAAAAAAAAATACAGAACAAAAAGATGGAAAAAAGTAATGCTCCTTATTTCCTTTCCTGGTGCATCCATCTTTCTTTGAAAACTTATTTGTTGTAAATAGTTCACATTGTTATGCATGTAAAACCATATCTTCCAAAATGTGGCCAAAATCCCCTCATTTCATAAAAGAGTGCAGGCGCCTAATGCAGTCTCAATGGCCTTAACTAATTTCCTTGTTATGTATGATGCCTCATAGCAGTCATTGATAAGGACATATTTGAGGTATAGAAAGCCACACTCCCATAACATGATCAAATTTCTTGCTTATGCAAAATGCAAGCTCTTAAGTGAATCTCATAACCCTAGATAACAATGAATTTCCACGTTGCGCAAAATTCCTCAATACCAAGACAAATTTCCAAAGAAAAAAGCTCCCTTGTGAAGGCTATTCTGATTAATTCCTTCTTTTCAATGGGTTGAAGAATCTAGTAACTATAAAAGTCATTAAGAGGTATTGACAACAGCAATGTTTCCAATAAAGGAGCTCAGCAAATGGAAGAGGTCCATACATAATCCTAACATTTAACTCCATTTTGCTTCTATACCAACATGTTGTCCACATCATGCAATCCAAAGAAACTCAAGCCTCTACTCTGTAGTCACCTGGACAGGCGCCTTTTTTCATACAAGTCATGGCATTCACTTCATGCCTAGATGAGGTAATTGACAACTATGGCAACTTACCTTTTTAGATATATATGGGACAATTAATCATTAAACAATTGAAGAGAAAGGAGAAAGTTATTGCCATGAAAGATAAGGATTAGTGGATACATAATAAAGTATCTTAATTAGAAAGCAAAAAGAATTTATAATGAGAAAGATACATAACCAAAAATCATCACCACCACCATAAAAATTTATGGACAAACAATGGACGACAAAATTAAAAAGAAAAAGAAAAAAAATCCAGTCCCCTTATCCCAAATATTGGAAGTCATCCCCTGTGGAATGTACTTGGTAGTTATTTCCCCTTAAATTCATGAATGAACGTTCTCAATGAAAGAATGCCAACCAAATCCACAGATTAGGGCACTGAGTTAAAGACTACTTTTGGAATTAAAAACAGGCAAAGCCAATAATCCAATCCAACTGAGTATTGCTAATCATGCATGATGTCAAACATCACATTCCTCATCAGCTGCTCAAAGAATCCATCAGGGCAATATGGTAAGAACTATCCCCACCAAAGTCTCTGGGAAATCAATAGTAGCTTCAGTCACCTCCAATGGAACTAACAATATGGTATTCAACAAGAAGAAATTGTCCAAATATATGCTTGTATATTTGCAAGCTAAACCCAAACTCCAAAAATGCTGACAACTTCAAGAGATAATACCATAAGAAGTCTAGAAGATCTAGGAACTGCTGAAGCGATTGCCCCTTCATGACACATTTTCTAAACCCCATGGATTGTATCTGCATTTTGTACTCCATGATCTTGTAATAGCAAAGGAGAGTTACTAAATAAAATATATAATAAGACACTTGAGAAGGAAACAAAATGTCCATCGGATTTAGAATTCATATTAAGCTCTACAGTTGTGAGTAGAAAATTTTTGGGCCACATGCATGGTGCATTCCACATGGACATGATAACATCAAAAGAACCATCTGAACCTTAATATTGAGTACAAAAAACTCCCTTGATCTAGAATTTCATACAGACACCATAACTACAACACAACATTTTCAAGAAAGAAAGCTTTAATTGTGTTATACCATTTTCACTATTTTGCTTCAAAGCGTGATTGGAACTCCAAACGGCACGATCAAATCAAGTTATGAACCYGGAGCTTTCCTTCGCCAGTCTACGACAAGGATAAGYAGATAARTAAACACAAGCCCTCGGGTCAACACAGTCGCACTCCAGGACGACCGATGGAAACTCGAAAAATGAATTCGTCTAAGCTTTGAAGTTTTGTTGTAGTATGGGTTGCGCTTCGATAGTGTAAGTGCGGCCTGATAACCGCTACAGCCTCTACTAGAAGTCACTTGGACATCAGGATCGGAGCTTATTCTCGTCGAGATCACTGTTGAGCTTAGAGAATTGATCGAACTAGTGCCCGATCTTCCTTACTATCTACCCGTCACCTGCAAAAGCTAATCCATGCATGTAAATTCACCATTCCATTTTCAACTCGAACCAACTCGTTTTACTTCATGGCAGTAAGTTTTGAAGGGTTTATCGAATCATAGATGTCAGACGGCAGAGGAATTTTTAAGGATTGATTTATTTTATTTTTATTTTTTTGGAATAAAGTGGCAAGAGTAGTGATGCCCTAACCCTAAACGTGGAGAAACGGTGATATAGAAGAAAGAGAGTTTGTCGACCAACTGTACCTTCGATACAGGGCGGGTAATTTGAATAAATAGATAGTCTCCGGTTAGAGATTGAAGAACTTTTCCCTCCGCTCTTCACCGGCGAATTTGAACCGGAGCAAGTAAGTATCCTTGGATGCGAAATTGGAATGTGGGTTTTATTTGGGAGGAAAAGATATAAGATGGCACTCTCCACGACTACAATTAAGAGTTTCTAATCCAGACCGTACACGTATGCAAGACATTGATTCATCCGGACCATCCATTAGTCGTAAACGTACTGAATGGTGCACAGCGTCATAGCCCAATTATCATGCAGCGGATGGTGCAGGAAGGCAAGACTTCAGACCAATCTGCTCTATTTGGAAACTGGGAAATTGAGGTTATGACTTAGTTACGACAGGGATTAGGAACTGTTGGATGGGAATATTTGATAAGGTCTATTATTTATGTGCGTTACTGAAATTCGAGTAGCGAGTAGGGAGTAGCGACTAGCGACACATGGGAGAATCAGAAAACATCAGGACCTTTTTTTTAGTTTTTATTCACCAAGACCAAAGAAATCCTCGGTTTATTGTCGTTTTCAGATGTCATTGACAAAAATGTCCGTGAGTATTTTCGTATTACTCACGTACCAACTAGTAAGTAGTAACTCTATCTTCTTGGACAAATGATCAGAAGCTTCATTAGCTTCCCAATCATATGATGGTCTACGGTTCTGCTTGTAAATACTGGGTCCACGTGACGTCAGTTCTATCGAGCATGAGTCCCCCACTCGTTGGGCCCACCTATTGGGCTGATGCGGCCCTTGATGAGCGGTCAGTCTCATCAGATTCAGAATCTGGAGTCTAATGTTAATGTGGATCGGATTGGATTCGGTAAGGGCATATCCTATTCGATCCGTTAAGAAAATCCGACTGATCCAAATTCAATAAGGATCCATCGGATTTTTAAAAACATGATTTGAATTCGAATTCAACTAGAATTATATTTATATATTGATGGAGCGCAATCCGGTGGATCCTAGCTGCTAATGATCTTGCCTCTGACTGGAGCAAAAGGTGCCTGAAACGGGAAAGGAAGCGAATACTCTCCGGGGAGGAATCCGGTGAGAGTGCTCCGAAGCTCAAGTTAATATTTTCTCAAAGGCAAGATAAAAAACCAGATGGTACAAAGTTATCACGTACCTTCATTCTTGGGGGGAAGAGGGCCTTTTATAACCACTTCGCGCACTCACTCCCAAACTCCTGTCAGGTCAGGTATCATTACCTCTGCACTTCTTCCAGTTCGGGTGTCATCACCTCTGCACTTCTGCCAGTTCGGGTGTCATCACCTTTGCTGGGGCAGACAACCGTCACTGCTCTCTTTGTTGGAGCCGTCTCTGTAACTGGAGGTGGCGGTGGCAGGTGGCCGTTGAAGTGCGACTGTCAAGCATCAGATCCTAAGTCAGTCAGGCGCGCCGCCTCAAGATACGGACTCCTTTGGTGTCAGGTACGGTTTTTCAGTTCGACGGCCTGGAGACGAAGTGCCGGAGTGGTGTGCGAGGTGAAGTCTTGAATTCGGGTAGAAGTGTGGCCTAAACTGCCCTGGGGTGGGCCAGTTCGGGTTGCTGCCCTTTGCATTCCTCGTAAGGCTCGGGGTCAAAGGGAGAGTTCGGGCTCTTTTTGGGGAGCTCGGACCACGGGTTCCTCTTCTCGGAGCTCGTGCCTTGAGCGTACTGTCGTGCCAAGCTATCGCTTCTGCCAAGTCACTCTCGGTTGCTTCCATGTGTTGGGTGGCCAAGAGGTCGGGCCAAATCTCCCTCCATCAATTGCCCCCCACTCCTCGTGCTAGGGCAAGACCCTTAGCGCGGGGAGTTCGCGAGGTGACGGGTGGATTTGACCCATACTTCAAACCGGTTGACTGATAGCGTGAAGTGTACGTACGTCAGGAGATTTTCGGATTCCTCGAGCGCCAAAAAGTCAGAAAACGCGTCAATCCGTCTTTAAATGCTGGGAGACGTGACGACGGACGTTATTTCAAATTCAAAAAACGTGCCACTGCTGCCTTTAATGCTGGGAGATGTGCGTCGGCGCCGCTTCAATTTCCAAAGATGTGCGGCCAGTCACATCTCGGTCTTAGGAGGTGTGTAGTCAGCTTGATCGTGAGCTGTTGGATTTGCCTCGATCAGAGCCGGTGGTTTTCGGTCACTGTGGGTATAAATAGTGGGGGACCCCCAGTCGCTTTCCATCGCCATTCTCCTGCGTTCGCTTCTTGAGCTCACGTCCAAGTTTTAGCTCGCGTCAACCTTCCGTAGTTCGTTAGCTTTTTTCGGGTGAGTCAGTACTTTCTTCCTGGTTTTCCTTTCCTCCCGATGTCTAGCTCGGACAGCTTAGATATCTTCTTGAGGGGGTCAGATGCAGGTTCCACGAACCGAGTTGCATCCCCCGACAGCCTTAGTGAGCCCGAGGTAGAGCTCGGGGAGAGCTTGAGGAAGAGTTCGAACCTGTAGGCCGAGTCGCCTCGGGTAGTTTGGTGTCCTCCTCCCGTTGAGGTCGGACGTTAGACAAGTTCGGGTCCTCAACCATGATGCCTGAAGGGCTTTACTCCCTTATCACCCAGTTCAACATGCCCGGGGAGTATACTTACTTTATACCCTCGGGTGACTTCCCTTGGGAACACGGTCCTGATGAGATCATGATATTCCCGGAGCAGCTCGTCGTCGGGCTGCGCCTACCTTTCCACCCTTTTATCGTCGAGGTTATGAACCACTTCGGCATCACCGTCGGTCAGCTCCACCCGAATTCTATCCGCAATTTGGTTGGGACTATCTCCCTCTTTTGCGAACACATTTTGCCTTTAGACCTAGAGATCTTCTCTTCTATTCTCATGCTTAAGAAGCAAGCGGGTCCCCTCCCGGGCATAGGTGGGCGCACTACTTGTCTCCTCGCCCGGGGTTCAAGATTTTACACGATCTTCCCAACAAGGTCCCGGCGTGGAAACAGGACTACTTCGGGGTACGAAGTGCAACGGGGTGGCCGTTCCAAACCGGGTGGGGGTTGGCTGCCCCTAACCCCGGTGTTACGCTAGATAGGGAGACGGCGAAGGGCCTCCGAGACTGGGCCCGGCTCAGGCTAAAATGCCACCATTATCTGACGGAGGACAAGCTCATCCAGGCCGGCCTGAGTTCGGGTAGGTTCTTTGCTCAAAGGCTTGCCTTTGTTTTGCTTTCTATTCTTTCGTTTTCCTGATGTCGAGCTCTTTTTGCAGGTGTGATGGACGCAGAAAAGACTCGTGGTGGAAACCTGTTTCATGCTATGAAGAGGAGGAAGCGAGTTGCCAAACGGACTCGTGCCGAACTGCCTCGAGATGCGGAGCCCGAGGTACCGAGCTCTCCGCCAATGGATCCACCTAGAGAGCCTGAGATGGCCCCTCCAGTACAAGAAGCGGCAAGGGCCCCTTACGCCGAGGCTGCTTATACCCGGGTTGGGCCTTCAAGCTCGGGAGGCCAAGGCGAGTTCAGGAGCGTGCTGTCGCCGAACCATGCTCTTCAAAAAAGTAGGGAGGCCGTTTATCCTGAGGAGGTCGCGGCATGGGCCGAGCTTCCTTTGAACCACGTAGCCAGGTGTGCTGCCTCTTATGCCATGGTGGTAAGTCAGCGACTTCTTGTCGGGCTCCTTGTCATTACCTTTCTCGCTATTACTCTTTTAACATTGTCGTTATTTTTCTTTTTGGCAGGTGAACTCCTCCATCCATGCTTTAGCGGCCCAAGCGGAAAGGAGCTCGAGGCGGGCACGAGCTACCGAAGAGGCTTCCCGCGCTACTGAAGCGGCTTCTCGCGCTGCACAGGCCAGGCTGGTGAGGTCTCAGAGAGACACCGAGGCCATGGGAGTGGTGGTGAAGCACATGGCGGACCTGAGGCTGAACTTGTAGCATCAGGTCGAATACCTTCAAAAGGATATTAGGGAGAGGACTAAGATCTTTTCTCAGGTTATCGAGGATGCCAAGAAGAAGGCCGTCGATGACTATATCGCCTCGTTGCGCTTTGACGACCTGATGGTGGGCTCGTACAGAAGGGGTTTTAGACTGAGCCGATGGATGATTAGGAACACGTACCCCAAGCTCGACATCAGCGCCATAACCACTTTGTGCATTACTCAGGAGATGGCCAACACGGCTGACGGTGAACCGGATTCTGAGGACGAGGCAGGACCCTCGGGTATCGTTGAAGTG
>NW_010729085.1:3028206-3058992 GCF_000365185.1 Nelumbo nucifera
CGCTCTCTCTCTCCTGCTAGGGGATGAGGCATGGCTTCTAGAGGGGCTCCGAGCCTGGGAGGCCTGAGCTTGGGAAGTCTCCTGATGGGGGCGCCCGCTTTGAGGGGAGGGCTTGGCTCGCCTAACGGCGGGGTGTCGAGGTGGGAGTTGCGACTGATTTTGAGGCAGTTGAGGGAACTACTGCTGGTAATGGTATTGGGATACATGGTGCAGCATCTGCTGCTGGTAGATTTGATGTTGTTGAAGCTGCTACATTTGGGCTTGGATGGCCCGCATGCCATGCACCAGGTCATCAAGCTGGTTCTGGATAGTTGCCGGGGGAACAATGGTTGGTTCAGTAAAGGTGGTTCCAACGGAGGGAGGAAGGGGGACGTTTATGGCAGGAAGATTCATGGGCACCACTGTTCGTGGCGCATTCAGGCTGGAGATCCCATCCACCGAAAGGGGGATGGTGAACTGTCCGATGCACACCACGGGAACTTGTACTTGTTCCCCAGTGGCGTTCATCTCCGTGCTACGTCCGGCATTGCTGGAAGAAGCCATGGGTGCTGGGGTTTCTTGGAAAAAAGGTGCTATGAAAGTTTTAGAGGGAGGCTTTTAGAAGCGTTCCCACAGACGACGCCAATTGATGGAGCGCAATCTGGCCGGTCTTAGCTGCCAGCGATCTTGCCTCTGACTGGAGCAAAAGGTGCTTGAAACGGGGAAGGAAGCGAGTACTCTCCGGGGAGGAACCCGGTGAGAGTGCTCCGAAGCTCAAGTTAGTATTTTCTCAAAGGCAAGATAAAAAACCAGATGGCGCAAAGTTATGACGTACCTTCATTCTTGGGGGGAAGAGGGCCTTTTATAACCACTTCGCACACTCACTCCCAAGCTCCTGTCAGGTCAGGTATCATTACCTCTGCACTTCTGCTAGTTCAGGTGTCATCACCTCTGCACTTCTGCCAGCTCGGGTATCATCACATCTGCTGGGGCAGACAACCGCCACTGCTCTCTTTGTCGGAGTCGTCTCTGTAACTGGAGGTGACGGTGGCAGGTGGTCATTGAAGTGCGGCTGTCAAGCGTCAGATCCTAAGTCAGTCAGGCGCGCCGCCTCAGGATACAGACTCCTTTGGTGCCTGGTACGGTTGTTCAGTTCGACGGCCTAGAGACGAAGTGCTGGAGTGGTGTGTGAGGCGAAGTCTTGAGTTCGGGTAGAAGTGTGGCCCGAACTGCCCTGGGGTGGGCCAGTTCGGGTTACTGCCCTTTGCGTTCCTCGTAAGGCTCAGGGTCAAAGAGAGAGTTTAGGCTCTTTTTGGGGAGCTTGGATTGCGGGTTCCTCTTTTCTGAGCTCATGCCTTGAGCGTACTGCCGTGCCGAGCTGTCGCTCCTACCAGGTCACCCTCGGTTGCTTCCACGTGTTGGGTGGCCAAGAGGTCGGGCCAAATCTCCCTCCATCATATATGTAATATAAAATATAGTAATATATAAATAATATATCGAATATGTATATATAATATGTAAATAATATAATATATAATATTTTATAATTAACGGATTGGATCGGGTCACGGTAAATTGAATCAATCAATATTCAAATTCGATCCATTAAATTAACATATCAGCTTTTTCAATCCAATCCAATTTTATTAGAATCAGAAGGGATATCTGAATCCGCCTCTTAACTATCCGATTCGGATCGCATGTGATCCGACTTATTTGCAGCCATAAATGTGGATAAGAAAAAAAAAAAAAAAACACTCTACAAAGCCACTGAAGTGTGTAGATAACGTCAAATACTGGCAACAGGCCTAGACAGTTTGGTCATAGTTGTTGGGTCACTTTCAACTTTCACTAAACGAACTTGTCATCTCCTGGCAAATTGAGAATGACTATATTTGGGCCATGGTCCACAATGTGTCTAGCCGAAATAGTAAAATTTTGTCCTCGAGGCTCAATTTGGAAAGAGTGTATATACCAGTGTGTACAGTACAAGATGTTTTTCAAAAATTGTATTTACGTTGTATAAAACCTCAGCTGTAATGGATTCATAGGCTGAATTTTATATTTTGGGAGGCAACTGGGCTACCCAACAGGGGTAGCTCCTCCAAACCCTTAAACCCCTCAACCCCCCTTTTACGGTAGGGAGTTCATATTAACTCCCCACTCAATACGCCCAACATATTTATTTCTAATGTTTTCAATCCGTCGTTGATTTAGTTGATCAAATTGTTTGAATTGTCATTTGGCTATGATTTCGGGTTTAGTTCAGTCAAGACCTGTTAGATAGTCAAAAATCATTCAACTCAACCAGTTTGACCCGGTAATCCGGTAGTGGGTTGCACAAGTTGATGCATGCAAAACTTTCAAAGGTCATAACTTTGTATTTTGATGTTTCACATGGGTGATTTTTTACTTTTTGATTTTGGGTAACTTTTCAAGATCTATATTATAGAAAATAATATATATATATATATATATATATATAATAAAAATATTATAATTCTTAATTTTTTAAATATCAAATAAAAATATTTTTTTTTATATATTTTTTTTTGAAATTGAACTCGAGCTTATGAGTTTTTTACTCGATTTGAGCTCGAGCTCAATGTTCTAGCTTGAACTGAGCTCAATCTCGAGCCTTGTACAACATTGGTGAGCCGAGCTCGAACCTTGTACTATTCAGCTTGGCTCGGCTCGAATCCACCAGTACCTATAACTAGGGGTGTCAATGGACTGGTTTTGGGTTGGATCCCATCCAAATAAAAATCAATTTGGATGGATTGGACAGGCCAACAAGACATTGAATTGGACTAGTCCAAACTTAGTGGTATAAAGTATTTATTGGATTGGATTGGACCTAGCCCATCCATAACCTACTTATATTGGATTGGGTTGGATTGAGCCAATATCTGGTCCATTGGTATAAGATAAGAATATAGGTATCAATGGACCAGTTTTAGATTAGAATTAATCTAATTAAACTAAAAACAAATTTGAATAGATTGGACGGTCCAGACATCGAATTGGACCAGTCCGAAATGGTCTAATATTCATTGGATTGGATTTGGACCTGGTCTATTTATAATGGAATCACATTGGACTGGAAAGGATTGGACCAAATCCAATCCAATTTCCCTAGCTACACCAGACATTACCAGCTAGCATACAGGCACCTTCAACAGGGTGATTTTGAATTTTAGCCAAGGCTTGCCCAGTCCATGTGCAAGTCATAGTTCTTTAACCTTTGTGAGATGAAAGCCAAAGGCTTACTGTACGTTATGTAATCGGTGTAAAATTATATTTTACCGTTGAATTACATCGATAATTGATATAATAAATACATCAAAATTTTCGATGTATTTATTACATCTCTCTTCTTCTTCTTCTTCTTCTTCTTCTTCTTCTCTCTCGTCGCTCTCTCTCTCTCTCTCTCTTCTCCTTCTCTTCTCTTCTCTTCCTCCTTTTTTTTTTTTTCTTCCCGTTACCGCCGCTGGGAAACATGTAACCAGTTGCAGCGGCATATTTGAACGCACCTACGTTTTCCATGGGAACCGGCTCCATGGAAACCATCACTGGCTCAACAGAAACAGTTCCATGAGAACAGAGGTAGAAGCTTCATCACCGGCTCCAGCAACCACCACTCTAGACATATGAACGCGCAGCTCGGCCCCGCCAATTGGAGAAGAGGCTCTCATCCAGTCAAGCACTCTCAGCTCGGCGTTGTTCACGTGGGCAGGTATAACCTCGTAGCCCACACGTACCCAACCAGGAACAGCAGTGCAAACAAGTCCGAAGCCACCGAAGCAATGGCGACGTCGGCTACCCCTATTTGGAGGTGATACACCAAGAGGAAGCCTGTGGGTACAAGGAAGATCGCCCCGGCCAATGACGCTAAGGTGAGTGGGTGGGTTAATCCTTGCGCCCGGAGATAAATGCAGACTAGATGCAGGAAGGATCTGGTGAGGAGGTTCGGAAGAGAGAATAGAAGATAGCTCTGAGTGAGATTTGTGATTTTAGGATTCTGGTGTAAACAAAGAAGCAACTTGGACATGCTGAGCCAGAGAGGAGATATGGGAATTGAGGAGAAGAGTAGAAAAATTACAGAGCGATGAAGGGTAAGGGCCAGAAGCTTGGGACACTGAGCTCCAAATGCTTGCGCACATAGAGGTTCCATGCCCAGTGATTGACCGAAAAGGACAGAGTAACCGGTGATGTTGGCGAAGGCTATGGCAAGGGAGCTAGCAGTAAGTTGTATATCACCGAGGTGGCCCAGGAAGAGCGTGAGTAGAGGAGGACAGGATGAGACTTGTTCAGTGTAGAGACGATGTCTCCATTGACGCTTACCAGATATACTCATACGCCAATGATTTTACACCGTTTTGCCAAACGCACAAGAGTATAAAACATGCATTTGGCCGCTTTAGTTTTTACCATCATACATTTGAGTGTTTAATGAAGTTTTGTATTTACACCGCTTCCAAACACAACCTTATAAAAGAGTGGTGCAACAACCTTCCTTTTTTTCAAATGAAGACTTTGTGAAGGATAATAATAGAGGAGTGACTAAAGGGGTGACCCATAGAAAAATAAAGGGATGACACCCGTCATTAATCATTACTCAAGAAGTACATGCCACAATTCACAAATTAAAGAATATATATATATATATATATATATATATATATATATATATATGCTATATATTCCCCTAATCACGTCCCATGGATATATGTTCTATAAGCCACAAAAAATATGCTATCGTCCAACGATCCCCAATGAACATAATAAAACATACCAGTGATGGACATGTTACAGCACTAGCAGCTCCCATTGCTAGCCTGTTCATGCAGCATTGAAGAGTCAGGGAGTGCTATGACACTAGTCGCAGCAACAGATGTGCCATCCTCCGCTACTAGATGCCTACTTTTTCTAATCATAGTAGTACTATTTATATTGGGTAGTTGCCTGAGTCATCTCTTTGCTACATGGAGAATTTTGTGGAATATAAACAAAAATCAAGTTTACAGAAACCAAATGAACATATGGTAAAAGATAAGCAAATAACTGGCATTACTATCTCAACCAAAGTTTTAAAGCATTACATGCAAATAAATCCATCTTTTCCTTTGAGTGGTGTGTCAACACTATTTATAGATGTTTTTCTGCTTAGGGTGAATTGTGTGGGTATTTTCTCCTACATGTGTTAATGGACCAGGTTTAGATTGGAACCAATCTAAATTAATACCAATTCCAACAGATTGGATAGTCCAAATAATGGATTGGGCCAAATTCAGTCCAATTGACTCCCTTATTTTCTCCTATGTGGTGCCAGCACCCAGCACTCATTTGTTAAAAAACAGGAATAAACAATATACTACCATGACTTTCTACCCAGCCCCTTTTTTCCTCATTTTTGATGTTCATATCAAGCACAAACATAATATCTATAAAATTTCATGATACCAAACACAACCGGAGTTATGTTGTAATTGGGCCAAGTTTAGGGTCAATCTAGGCCCAACACTGAAATATGAACCTTAAACGTTGGCCTCAGGCCTGGTCCAACAGTAGTTTTCTAGCCCAAGCTCAAAGTAACACAACTCAGCAATGCGCTCTTGCTTGTGTAGGCTTGAATAGGTTTCAAGCCCGGTTGGATTGAGATACCTACTTACTTGTGTTAGCATCTTTCGACTTTAGTCCAGGCTTTGTAGTCTAATTTAGAAGTAGAACAAAAGAAAAATATACACAAATATTAATACATATGCATGTTTCAAGTCTGTGAATGAGTACGGGCCCTAGAGCAAAATCCCTCATTTTCCTCTTCAGTTATACCATTTAGGGGTGTCAATAGACCGGTTTTGGGTTGAATCCCATCCAAATCAAAATCAATTTAGATGGAGCGGATGGGCCAACTAGACATTGAATTGGACCAGTCCCAATTTAATGGTCCAAAGTATTTATTGGATTGGGTTGGGTTGAATTGAACCAATATCAGGTCCATTGATAGAAGATAAGAATACCATTACATGTGTGCTAAATACCCAAGCTTATGAGAGCACCCATGTGGCGACAAATGCATCACAAAGAAGTGCTGCGTATTTTTTGAACTCTGGTCGATATGGCAGCTAATAATAACTGAATTATTTTTCACATATTGGGTCTGGTTCCAAGCGATTTGGAACAAACTGTTATCACATCCCTGACTATCTTCTCATGAATGACAAGGGAAATCTTCCCAATAATGTCAATGGGTAAGGATGTAGAAAGGAGGAAAACCTTGAGGTAGCAGATTTCTAACTAAACAACGTTACGAAATTAAAAAAAAAAAAAAAGTAAAACCATTCCTTTTCTAGAGGTTAGAGTCTGATCGGGGGAAAATATCTGCATAAAGTAACAATGACATCAAAATTAACGACGGGTGGATAAAATGTAACCAATCGGTTGTAACCGTAAACTTTGAGATAGCAAAGAATTTAAAAGAAGAGGTTGTTTTTAATTTTGGAAAAATATATAATGCCCGACCGGAAACACATGATACCGGGAAAGGATTCAAACAATTATGCAATAAAAAAAATGAAACTAAGATGTGGAGAAAAAAGAAAAAGGACCCCTGAATAACCAAAATGATCATCAACCCTAAATCAAATTTCCGTATACACTGCTGCCTGGTTCCTGCAAATCTTGTTCCCCCTCCCAAAGCTGAAAGCCCCATTTTAATAAACCTTTGTCATTTGATACTCTATACATTTGTTTTTTTCCTCCATCTGAAACATTCTCCTACTGTATACATTTTAATAAACACACTATTCAAAGCCAATCCAGATTCTTTAATTCGCAGCACGTTTAGAAACAGCGCGGGCGTGACGCAAAGTCCAAATAAAAGTTCAGACATTAAATTGTCTAATGTTTCCTTCCCAGTTCTCAATCATCTGATCTGCTGCAGGTTCAGGCTGGCATAGCGCTAGGACTTTGTTTAGGGGAAGAAAAAGCCTTAAAGCCCAGGCCCAGCACGCACGGCATCATTTGTTAGCAGGGACCTACTGAATCATATATTTACAAATGAACACCACTTTTCGTTCGTTCCACGTGTCCATCAGGCATCGCGCGTGCTTTGCTGCAGTGCAAGACGCATGCTCTTGCGCCTATTTTGCTTTTCTTGTTCCCCCACTTGAAACTTGAAAGTAGTTAGAAAGACTTCCAAATCCGCCGGCGGCCTTGGCCGTAGTTATCATCCTCCGAACGAACATTAAACATCGATCGCCATCATCTCTCATCCAGCATGCCCTTTCCAAACGGTTGGGAGACGAACAATTGGAAGTCAGCTCCATGCTTTCATTGTTGTCTTCTGGTGTTGGGTCTGATATCTTGAAATCTCGATATGTAAATGAGGAAATGATCAGAACCTGGAGGCGGTCTCTATGCAGCTCCGTGCCCTGGTTACAAGCAAAAGTTCTTCGGCCTGGACTCTGGCCACGCACGACGAAAGTGAAGCTGCTGGATTGCTGGTGACGTTGGGGCGGTGGAGTTGTAGGGAGAACAAAGAATAGACAGGACGGTGATCCGAGAACCTTGATTCCCCTCTCACGTACCACATCTGCTTCAGTCCCTCCCCTTTCCATAGAATCCGGTCGCACCTGTCCCCCACATTGCATGTGATGTGAGTGTTAGTGCTGGCTCCAATTTTCAACAACTAATATAATTTTGCTCACCACTTACAACCCTAATAACTGTTTATTTATCTAAATATATATGTTGTATATATTCTTTTATTAATCTACCGTCCACAAACGCCAGCCAACCAACTAGTACTAGTACTAGTTTAATTATCAGATGTGAAACCAAATGGGCGGTGATTAAAAACCCCAAGAGTCAAGAGAAGAGTTTTTTTTTTCTTTTATATTTTTTAACTATTAATTAAAAGAAAGGTAATGACTTCTCATTTCTCAAGGTCAAACTGCGACATGCGCGGGCTTGTAGAGTCCATCTGGTTTGCAGTAAGAATCAGAATGGAAATTCATTAGAATTGAAATCGGAATATTCTATTCTAATATCCCCCACCCCCGTAGTTTGTTTGGTTTAGACGAATTAACATTAGAATTATAGCTGGAATAGATTCTCATCCCCAAGAAGGGGGACCGAGGGAATTGGATTCCAATTCCAGACCCCCTATTCCCGAGAACCAATCGGTCCTTAAAATATGTGTGTGAGAGAGAAAGACAGATAGAGACTAACCAAGCAGGTGTGCGCCGCTTTTGTTTTGATTTGGACGTCAGGAGAACGTAATGGTCGGAATTGGCGATATATTTGTAGGTGGGAGCGAAATATATCTTCCCTTCTTCCCAACCTGCGAACACTCGCCCTGCTCTTTGCTCTATTCTCAGCTGTTCACCCCCCACACACACACAAGATGAAAGTTAGAATCATATATATATTTTCAAAAAGCGAACGAAATATAAATGCGGTTTGTTTGTGTGAGGAGGCCTATAATCAATCCTATTCGTATCAGAGTTGTTCTTCATCAGTCTCTCAGTCACATCGAATACTATATATCGAAAGATTCAGAACACACGTTGTTGGGAGGGTGGGAACCAAGACCCCACCATTAGTTTGTCCAGTCTATTGTAGGCAAAGGTAGCGGCCTTTTTTTTTTTTCTCTCTTTCCCTTAAACTACAAAACTATAACTTAACATTCATTCTTTTCTTCCACAAGTACAATGTGACATTGATTTGGGAAAGAATCGACGAGGCGCCTATTCTATCGGTCACGACTCACGGGTCGATCTCGATCGGTACTCATACAAACATACAATGAGGGAAAGCCTCTTATCAGTCTCACCTGGTCTTTCTCAAGCAATGCTTGCCAATCGTTATTCTTCAAAAGTTGGTGCATGTCAGCGCAGCTAGCCGCGAGCCGATAATTTAAATCACCGAGCCAAATAATTTTACTGTAAAAAGTAGAGAAACAATACACATATCAATTCATAAGTAGTAAAAATCTAAAACGAGGCAGGCATGAGAGTGAAAACTAAAACTTACTCATGGTCCAATATATTATCAGGATAGCAAAATCGGCGTCCACGGTGACTAGATTCAGGAAATCTTGTCTTCTTTAATATCTCCATGACATCTGCATTTCTGCGGACCTCGTCCCCTTCTTTCTCGCCCGACGTCAGGTGCGTGCAAACAAAGCACAAGGTTGTATGGTGTAGAGTCATACTTATGGATATAGAGCCCTGCAAGTGAAAACACCCAACTTTTTATTTATTTTTTTATAAATATAAGAACAAGGTATAAATTAAAAGGCATAATTTTGATTTCATATGTATGTCAACTAAAATTGGTGCAAGTGTTGCTCGTATAAATTTCAGTTGGTTTATGAATTTACTAACCTTATTTCCAAGATATCCCATGAGGCCTCTTCCAACGCAGGAGACCTTCAAATTTCTAATATGCCGGTTAAGATCAGAGCGCACCCACACGCTTAAGAAGATGCCCACCATCTGCTTGCTCGCGGCCAAGCAATATCTACCACGAATGGGACTGCTACGCCTTCTCGATGAAGATGAAGCTGAAGCTGAAGCTGAATCTGGTGGGCTGACCAATCCTTCCTCACTCGCGTTCGAAGCCCGGAATGAAGTGCATATTCTTTCAAAATCCTCTTGATCCAGTTCATCTTCCATGGATAGTAGATCCGAGAAACTAATTCTTGATTTTTGGTTCATTTGAGGTCGAGGGTACTGCTGGTCCACATCGACGGGGGTGGCAACTTTGACGTTTTGGCCAAATTCCTGGTCTTCTTTGTCGTTGCTGTTCAAAGCTTGCCGAATGAGGGACAGCCACTTAGATGCGGGACCGTTGTCCTCCACGCCTAGGACATTCCCTGCATTTAGAGGGACGATTTCCTGGAACCTGATATTACGGCAGGAATAGGATAGGATGGAAAGTATTAGGATTAGCATCTTTTTTCTTACAAATTACTACGCAAAAATATATGCGCACAAGTGGAAATTAAAGCAGATTTTCGCTTTCTAGTAGTTAGATAGTCAGTAGTCACTACTCACTTAGACGACGACTTGACCTTCTTTTCTAATAATCATTGATAATATCCCAAAGGGAAGGGTAAAGTAAAACACACACTCCGCAATTTGCTGGGGCCTGACCAGTGAGTGATTTGGGTAAAACTTAAAAAGTGAAATCTGGCCCCATTGACGAGTGAAGAGGCCGGCCGAGTCACATTCATCATTTAGAAAAGGAGGCAACTGGCAATCCCTTAAGAAAAGAAAAAGGAAACGACACGTTGCACATTGGATATGAAGCATTGAACCTTTGGGTTGGGGTAACAGGTCAGAAAGCGACAATGGTGTCTAGGGTCCCACAATTCTGGACTTTCCCGTGCATGTTGGGAGCATCCGGATAGGGACTGATTAGCTTAGCTAGGACCAAAATCTAAATCCTACCAAGTACCATGGGCAGACACAGCGCATAAGGTGGGTGGAAGGAGAAGCCTACCAACCAAAAACCGCTTGGCATGGTAAAGCCAGCCATTTTGGCAGGTTGGGAGGGACATATAGCCGGTTGTAGGGCTCTGATCAGTTTGCTTGCTGGTTCTACGGCGTCAGAAACAAAGATTCAATTATTTTATATTAGATAAAAGAAAAAGAAAGAAAGCTTGTCGATAATGAGCTGGAGCACGTTTTAGTCCGCTAAAGGAAATGAAGACAGTAGTAGCTGCCACTTATAGCAAAATTAAATATCAAAACTGTCCTTCCCACTTCCGAGTCATTTTATCAGACAATAAAAGCCAAGATTTTTTGCATAGTTATATTCTTAACTAGAAAGAAAATGTGCAATAATATGACAATTTGTCGAATGCCAAGAACCAAACAAGACGGGAAGGTTCTCTCTTCCCCGGCAGGGCTTCCGGGGGAGACGGAATCCCATGCCATGACATGAGCTATCCCCCAAAAACAAAATTAATAATAAATAAGGAAGGTTCACTACCCCGACCCCATGATCCAGACAAAAATCAGAATAGGAAGAAAGTGCAGGTAAGGGAAGAGGGAGGAAATTACCCAAAAACATAAATGTCTGCGGGATCAGGCGTCCGTAGCCAATTCCTCAAGTTCAAGCCGTCGTGAGGTGATCTTCCTCCTACGTTCCAAGTGCCCACAAACATCCTAAACCATCCCACCACCAGCAAGGACAATCACAGCTTAGAATTTGAAATGTTAAGAAGGAGGACATAATATTTAATGATAAAACGACCAGAAATCCATCCAAATTCCAAGTTACTCTCTTCATTAATGGGGTGGTTAATTTGTTCATTTTATGTAATCCCGGAACATACATGGAGCAGCTTCCAATTCCTTTTAAATGAAAAGAGCAGCGGTGCAATTTCTACGATTAATTTTCCTCGTCATAAAGTGGGACCCAATAAAAGATAAAGATACGAGTCCCACCGTGCAGTGTCTATAGGGCGAAGAATCGAAGAATTGCACCATCTCGTCGTTTACTAGAGTTCAACAATGAAAATTCTTTCAAGAAAGAAGAAACAAAGAAAGAGAGTAGGAAAGGTCAAAAACAGTATCGATTAGATACCTCAAGTCTAGAATATCAGTAGTAGAAACAGCTGGCGCTTCTTGCTCGAATCTCGGCCGTTTCAGATTTTCAGTACCCTCCATCACCCACCCTACCATTACCAATCGCGGCTTTTATTACTTTGATTTATTCAGCACCATAAACTGATAAATAAACACTTTTAAAACGGCAAAATCCCATTTCATATTTCGCACCGTCACTCTGCCGTGACGGGATCTGCTCCTCACAAACGGGCGCCTCACAGCCACATCCACCCTGCATTGCATTGGGAGCATCTCCCAACAATGCTCCCAATACCATGATAGGATGTGCGTGTGAGGAGCAGATCCGGTCTCCACTCTGCCAGTGCCAGAGAGATAATATATGCCCATCAATACTTATTCAGTTCCATCTTCCGTCCACGTGGCATATGCGATGGCATCTCGACCATCCAATCAACTGGTCCCACGAATATAATCATGGTCCAGTAATCACATAACCTGTGGAGTAGGGCTCTTCCTCTTGGCCTGGCCTTATAGAACAATCAGGAGGTAATGAGGCCCATGGAGGGAGGACTAGGAGGTTCCTCATCTGTGGATCACGTGGACGGGAATGGTTGAGGCTGACAGAAAGGATACGAATTTCTCAGATAGATAACTACTACCTGCGAACTCTTGTGGCAGGAAAACATATCGGTCCTCGTCTGAACAGCTCCTCCTTCTGTCGGTCGTGCCCCAGGCCCCTGCAATTCCAACGGAGAAAATTTCAAAGATCGGATACCTGAAATTATTCCGACACGAAACCGATAAAACCCGGTGCAAATACCACATTCTAGGAGCATACCTCCATAATCGGAATGAAACTCGTCACCTCTGCTCTTGATATTCAACCATTTCCTCACAACTACTTTCGGCCAGGAAGACTGCCATACATTTTAGGCTTGAAGTTCTCAAATCCTGAATGAATAATAATTTGAGAAAGAAAATAAAAGAAAAGAGTGGAGATTTCTCTCACCTTGTAATTCTTACGACACTCGGTTCTCATTTTGCTCCACCTTTCAGG
The DNA here is from genome assembly GCF_000365185.1 of Nelumbo nucifera. The sequence goes on from NW_010729085.1 coordinate 3,040,825, forward strand.
TCACACAAAGGGACCAAATCCAGCGTACAACACCGGCAGTAGGTATCTTTAACCTGTAGAAGAATAAGAAGAAGACATGTTTCTCTTAAACACATGTTTTATTTAGATTGCAATCCTATATGCGACAGTGCCATAATTTCAATCAAAAATTAAAAAGGGGAGTTGAGGAAAAAATGGATAACCAATTTCAAGTTTTCGGCTAAATTTGTCGTTGCTTCGAACAGGGACTGCTTTTTTAAATTAGTGTCAGATAGTGCTTAATGAAGTCTAACTACCGATTTATAAAAGAGCAAGCTGAAACTTGAAAAAGTAGCGGAAACAGTTTCCGAAAGATCGTAAACAGGAAGACAAATATAAGGTAGGAGGGAAGCAAATAGAATAAGTTTTCCAATATAATAGTATATACAGAGAGAGAGAGAGAGAGAATAGGTCAAGTTCATCCTTTTCCTTCATAGATAGTTCTTTCAGAGTTTGAATATTTTCTTTTCAGCGAGAACATAGTGGAAGGTGAAGAGAAATCGAAAAGGTAAAACAGAAATCAACAAAAGCTTGGGAGCTTTCTGGAGCTTGAGATGGGGAATCTGGTGATGCAGTCAATAAAGTTCTTCGTTAAAAGAACGCTGCATAAAAGTTTAATTCGTTATACAGAGAAACGAGAGGAATCCGGAGGTATTAAATAAACAAGGTAAAGAATATGGTAAGGGACAGCAGGAGAATACCCTGTCAAGATCTGTCTTAATTTGGAAAAGAACAGAACTGGAGATCCAGTTTCCGGCAGAAGTGGATAAGAAATCAAAAGAACGACAAATCACTGGGGCATTTGAAAACAACCTTCTCACCTCAAGATCTCCAAGATTTCGCAGAAATCAACAAGTTGGAAACTCCATCACCATGATGGAAAAATAAAATACATAAACAAAAGACAAGACGATCAGAAAGAAACAAGAGGAACTTGAGTCCCGAAATTTCTTCGACGGCTCTAAAAATCGGAAACGAAACAGAGAGAGAGAGAGAGAGTATTCGCCTGGCACAAGGGAACTGAAACCAAGGAGAAAAATACATTCTTTATTCACAAAAACAAAAAATAACTGTTTAGCAAAGAGACAGATATTCGTCAAAATAAATGAAGTACCAGAAATGAGATTATAGCGATAGTCAAATAAATGGCAACCAAGAACAACATGGTGCAGAAAACGAAGAAACTGAACCAGAACACCAACCAGTTTCCCGGTCTGTGGCATGCAACATTGCTTGATAATCTCAGAAATCGAGAAAAGAGAAGGTAAAAACAACAGGAAATCCACTGAAGAAGATTGAAAGACAACGAAATAGGATTAAATCTGGTCAAAAGTAATAATCTTTAGTTGCAAGAAAGGACAGAGAGAGGGCAAAAGAAGAAGAAAGAATCAGAAACACTTACAGGAATCGAAGAAACAGAATCAACAACGCCTTCCAATCTTTCTTTGGGTTTGATGTTAGAACTCGTAAAGGAGACCTACTTCTGCTGCGCGGAAGACAAAAAAAAAAACTAAAGACGAGCGCTTTTGGTTGTCTTTAACTCTTTTTGCAGTTGTTTCCTTTTGGTTCAGTCATCAGTGACAGAGAGGGAGGGATGGTGAGAAATCGGCGCCTTCTCCGTCTCTTCTATGATATTTTGTATTGATATTGGCTCAGGGGGGTGGTGTTCGTTGTTAGTGGCGGAGAAGAGAATGCCAGAATGGACAGGACAGGAGGTTCGTAGTCGTAGGTGTTCCTCGGAAAAGCAAAAAAGGACCTCGTCTTTCTCCATTTATAACCTGATGAGAAAGGACCTGCCGCACACACACAGAGAGAAAAGCCAAACCACCATCTTAATTCCCAACATTAATTAATTGATTGAAGTTTTCTTCGATATTTAAGCTCTGCTTACATGTTAATTAAACAAAGCTCGGCCCAGGCACACTTGCGTCTTGCGAAGTTGCGAGGGTAGCGGTCCCCTCATGTGACAATTGTTTTAATCTCGGTCAAATCATTCCGATAATTCGTAGTAGTGTGAGGTTTTACCACTACGCCACCTCCCTCTCGAGTCGACGGACGTGGCTAATGGCTTCATCTCTCTCTTTCTCTCTCTCTCTCTCTCTATCTGGTCTGTCTCTACGCAACCTGGGCCAGTGGGCCCATCTTCCTCACCCCTGTTTTCAATTCAATTCAGCCATCCACTCTCCCATTCCAAATCCCACTCCTGGATTCCTTTCATAGGATGACGGAATTGCCTCTCACTTGTTTGACGAATTACCATCGTTACCCTTAATTACTTGTTGCCGTCAAATCAATAGAGTACTATGTTTGACTATGAACAACGAGCAAGGCTTGATGGAATTGAACTTGGAAGGGATATGATTGCAAGGGAAGGGACATGATAAGCCGGACAAAATAAAATAGACGTGGTCAAACTTCTAGCACTGTTAGATCGGTATATATACGAATCTACGCTCGCACTATTATAGAGTCGAGATCTGTACCGTCGATCCAAGTCCGTCATTCTCCCATGTTCTTTGTTCATATCATACTTCAGGAGCAGATCCGGTCTCACTTCGTGTTTGGAATATTGTCCGGGTCGGGTTTTGGTTTAGTAGTCCCACCCACCCACGGTCCCACGTTATTCGATTCGTCAACGTTTTGTATAACTTAAATAGTTTTCTGCTCACGGATATTTGTATACACTGCACAGTATAAAAATATCTCTGCAACTTTTGTTTATTTCAAACAAAAAGTTCCTTTCAGCCTTCTGCTTGTTCCGCAAAAGTTTTGACTGAATATACGAAATAATAAGTTGTGATTGGTGCATTCACAAATCTTAATTTAAGACATGACAACTATTTTAGTGGAATTTTGTTTATCTTAATTAGCTTAATAACCCACCGCACTATACGCACTATTCATTTAAATATAAATAAGTTTACTTTTATTTTTCTCTTATAAAAGGTATCAATCAACATTCCTATCAACAGTTTGATAGATACATATAATAGTCCTGTAAAAGTGTGGTTCTGGCTCTAATAATATAAAATACATTTGTGATTGGTCTTTCCTTTGTATGTGTTTCAAATTTCAACCAGTTCAAGACGGGGACAACCAGAGCACATCCTATTTTTGATAAAGGAGTGGTGACATCTCTACTTAGTAATATTATTTATTACTTGACAAAAATAACTACGTATATGGAAAGAAAAGCAAATCTACATATCACTAAACATTAGTAATATCAAACAGCGTTTTTTGAGACTTTTTCCACTAGGGATATTGATGACAATTTTTAACTACTAGGTAGATCATGCATTATTGAACACAAATTGTTGTTGTTGTTTCTGCTCTGCTCTGTTATTTTTTATATGGGTAATCCAAATTGGGTTTGTAGGCTTATTAATCAACATTCTGTGTGATTTATTTGTCCCAAAAAAAAAAAAAATCAACTTTGCATGTGATAGTCGTAGCCCCGACTTTTGGCCGATCAGTAGGGGGGTACAAAGCTTAAGAAAGAGGGAGTGAACTTCAAGGGCACGTTTGTTTTCCGGTAAATGGGGGACGGGGTGGATAAGTTGGTAGGTTTTACGGAAAAGAAAGAAATGTGTATTTGTATTTTGGTATTAGTGGATCCCACAAAAAATAATGACTTTGGAATAATTCATTTACCTGGATAAGTAATATAATACTTTATGTTCTGCATGTAAAATTGATAATACATCATGGAACAATATTATCCCTCCAATAATTACATTTTATTGATAAAACAAAAGAACACTTGGTAAATGTAATTATCTAACAAGTGTGTTTTTCAGAAAATATTTAATTAAATAAACATATTTACTCATACAAATGACTTACCGTGTTTTTAACAAATGAGGCTTTACTGATGTACAAATTTCATCATTTTTGGTTAGTACAAAGAGTCTTTAACTCTTACTCATCGAAAAGAAAAGAGTAAATTAAAATATTTATTAATGTTAACAAATACTTGAAAGCTAAAAAACCAGAGTCGCATACATGTAGGCAGTTGCAAAGGAAGAGATGAAAGAAGAGTCTTCATCATCGCGACTGACGATCAGTGTCAAAACTACAGCTAAGAGGTCAGTTACCAGGGGCGACATTGACATTTACAAGTCGATGATGACGATCAGCCAAATTATTTTACAATTCTCACCTCCACCTCTTTGCTTAAAACTTGAGTCTCTGGAGGTGATTAGAGATATATATTGATGTATTCAGAATTCAGTGATAGTTGTTAAATTAACTATGGTTAATAAGTAACGCATGTCGACTGCTGAGTAAGCGATAAGCTGTAATTGTAAATGTGCGAACTCAATTCAAATTCAGTTGTGCATTTGCTAAGCAGTAAGCACAATGATTTTTTCTTGTTTTTAATTAAGACTGTTTCAAGCACAAGGTTAAGTTATTAGGTTTTTCTTTTTCCTGACAGAGGCAGTTTGGATCTTGTGAATGCATTATTAATCATTTAATATCTCCATTTATCTCTATCTAGCTCATAAAGTCAACGTCGGTTTTCTAATTTCTTGTTGGGTTTTAATTCGGCGAAGGTCGGCATCTCTATATTCTTGTTTATTCTAAATATAGGATTATGGCATTGGTTTCTATTATTATTATTATTATTATTATTATTATTATTATTATTATTATTATGGATTCAAATTTCAAAAGACATGGGAACGACCTTCGGTGCTTCTCTTTAGTCATATATCTATATATAGTACCCGTTTGGAAAGTATTCAGGCGACAACTTTATTATTATTATTATTTTTTTCTGTTAGAGGCGAGGAGGTTTACTGGAACAGCAACTTATAAGCAACGATTGGTGAAAATTACAGAAAGCCCAACATTTTTCTTCAAAGAGCAGGTTCAGTGGAAACAGCTAAATCAAAGCTTTCATTAATTCCTCCCAGACGGGCCCTTAAGCTCTTGCTGCCTTATTCTGCCTAACCTAGCCAAGCCATTAGCCAGCCCATAGCCCATAGGGTCGAACAACTTGTGGAGGTGGACTTAGCAGTTACAGTTAGATACAAGGGCAATCCGGATCCAGGGGTCAATGCTTTAATTCCAAACCTCCATTATTCTCACTCCCACTAGACCGCCTTTCCTCGAGTCCCCCCCTTTGACTGTTTAGAGTTGTTAGTGTGCAAATTTTAGATTTAATCTCTCTGCCGGGCCTATGACAATGTTCATAAATAAAAGGGCATCCTCATTAAATGTTGGAGTTACTTCCAAGGTAGTGAGTGACGTTGATAGTGTGAAGATCTAGAAACATAGCTTAATTATTAGTATGCATAGAAATGGCTTCATCTAAGAAACACTCCAAAATATAAGGTTCATAAATTGGAGCACTGATGCAGTATGATCTTGACACTCTTATCTGGCTATTGGCTTCTAACTGTGACGGACGACACCTGAGAGGAAGAGGAAAGTGAAGGATTCTCGGGGAGCTCTCCCGGAGGGAATACTCCGATGGCTAAGTTAGAACTCTAAGGAAACTCAAGAAAAACACAGAGAGTTAAGAGTGTTGAAAGTGCTAGTTTTAATACCTTTGTTTCGTGAGGGTCGGGGTCTTCTTATGCCGGAGTTTAGTCACATCAGGCGTAACCKCCACTGCTCTAGCCGTTACTGCCAGGTCTGAGGTGGCAGGTGCAGGCTGCTGCTGCAGGGTACGGACTCGTCAAACATTCCATGCTTTTTAGAGACGGCAGCCACGACGCCGCCTGGCAAGAGATGTGGGCACTGCCACCAGATCCGGCAGGTATGGATGTCAGGCAGATCTTCCCTGCAGGCTGTCGAACTACTTTGCACTGAACCACCTAAGACTGGGTTGCCTTGCACCGAGGTGCTCGCACTGGAAGCGAGCCTTGAGAAAGTACGAACAGGAGTTTCGATGGTGCTGCCCCGAGGTGTTTCTCCCTCGGGACACTTAGCCAAAAAGCTGGGGTGGGGTGCTCCCTTCTTAGAAGGGAGAGCTCGGAGCCCCTTATGAGAAGCTCGGGTCTCAAGGGGAGCTCGGGGCGCTCCATCCTCAGGCTTGGGGTGAGCTGGGTCTCGCTTCTCGGCGAGTTGCCCCACCCGCTGAGTCGTTTGGTCGGGCTTCGGCGAGCTTGTTGCGCCAAGTTGCGGCCAGGCTATCGCTGAGTTGTCACTTATGCCAGGTCACATCCACATGTCCCCGTTCTACGAGGTCGGGCCAAAACATCCTACATCAAGTACCATACAAGTTCTGATCTATTAAGTCACCCTCTTTTTCATTTTTTTTCAGATTTCTACTTTTGTATTTTTAATAGTATGAAAGTATAAAGTATAAATACAACTTTTATTTTGATATTTTTGCTTTGAAAACCATTTAAATAAATTTTTGAAAAGAATGTTTTTTTAAAACAGAAGTACCATTTTTTGTTTGGTAAAATCACCCAATCAATCATGTGATTCATTTGATCTTATATGTGACAAAGGCCATATTATCCATGATTAGCCACCTGTATACACTAAAGATACACACATGCCACGTGTACACATCATGTACATGTGGCAACCACTTAGAATTGGCACCACGTGTACACATCATGTAATGCTATATATAATATTACAATAAACAAGCTATATAAACATTCCATTAAGCTTCATGAATTGTTTAGGAAATGAAGAATCGACAACAATGATTCTAGTGACAGTAAACACGCAATAAACATACCATTAAGCTTGAAGATATTGCATGAAATGGAGAAAAATACTAAAAGAAAAGGGAAAAATATGAAACCGGGATCCATACCTACAAGGCGAATTGGGGAATTTCAATCAAGGGGTTTTACCTGAAGGGTGGTAAAACCCTTCACATGTGACCACCCTTCACACGAAATGGAAGCAAAACTTCCCCAAAAACATGAAGTAATAAAAGTCGATTTTGTGCTTTTGGGAAGTTTCATACTTTTAAAAAATATGAAAGGCAAAGTAGGAAATATATCATTCAAACACGATTTGGTATTTTTTATACTTTGTTAAAAGTACTTTTGAAAAGTCTATCCAAACAGGGCATTAATCTCGCCATGCATTGAATTTGAATATTGTGGTTACTAGCCTACTGGGAGATAATATATAATGACATGTGCTGATTTTCATTTCTTACAATCTCAAGCATCACTCGTTTCAAAATATCAATTATACCCGTAAAAATCAAAATTAGATAGATTAAACTGAGAAATTAATAAAGTAGTTCACATATATATATATATATGGACCGCACACTTGACAGCTTCTCATCACTAGTTATAAATAACTAACTAACCGCCTCTCTTGGGTCTTTCCTCACTAACTCAAATGATATTAAATAATGTTAGTATCACTCTCCAACGAGCGGCTCTCATTGGATATAGGGTACCCTCTGAGTGTGTGTTGCTTATTTAGACCACATTTATATATAGATGACGTGCTTAATGTGGGCCTTCTTCTCTACCTCCAATCTCATGCACTATCAGAATTATATTAGAAGGAGATAGGCTAAAGCCTAAAGGAACATAAAAGGTTAAACAAATATGAATTGAAGACAGTTGTATTTATTAATTGGAGCTACCTTTCTGACTTCAAAAAAAAAAAAAAAAGGATCGAGCTACCTTTGGTTGTGCCTCTTGACCAGGCCAACTCCACCACAATTTATAACTTATACCAAATCACAATTTCATTACTAAATGGTGTTTAATTAAGGGAAATACAGGAATAAATAAAACACGTGCTACACCCACTTGAATTGTGAAATGTGAATCTGGCTCCAAGAATCTCACAGGTGGTTTAGATTATGTGAAAGATCCTAATTAGCTACCAAAGCCGACCATCAATTGTTTGTTATGGTAGTCTAGGATGACGTTATCCGAATCATGCACTCCATCAGGTTAAAATAAATTAACATAAGAGCTGTTCCTCAAACCTAACAATTTATTTGATGTACGAGTTCTGATTTAGACCAGTGCTGGGATCGATATTTGGAAATGGAGTTTGATTGAGTGTCCCAGTTCTCTAGTTAGAGAAGGCTGAGATTTTGTAAATCTTGCCTAATTTCGAATTTAGCCTAATCATAATTCATATCATACTGCTTGGCTGGATTAATTCAATGGTGGAATTCGAACTTAGTTAAAGTAAGTATATTCTCTCGACTCCACAGATACCAGACTGGAGGCTTTTTGTTTGCATTGCTGGAATTTTTGGTTGGTAATGGCGTTGTTGACATCACTTCTTTATATATATTTATAAAAATTAGTTAAAGGAGAAAGGAGTGGTCCCCCTGTTGCGCTCATATGTGACCTTGAGATTTTCTGTCACAGTCGTTACTATATGGGTTTATTATAAGCTTGATGATTAATTATTAGAACTCAACTGGGTAAGATGGTTTTATCCCTACAGTGGTCTGTGTTCATCACTCATGGGCCCCAAATCTGCTGCCATAATCCTTTCTCGTTATGACGTTATTTAATCTGTTAATACATAGATTAGTCCTAATGACGCAGTTCATCAAATGGAGTTGGGCGTATTATCCTTATTTGATGAAGTCATCCTTTTTCTTTTCATCTATATAATTCCTTATTTATTTATTTACATGGCAATGACATATTAAATCTGTTAAAAGATCAATACCCAATGTTGGTCATCCCAGTTATCTAAGATTTTTGGAGGGATAGATTGGTTATGGTTTTAACCTTTTGACATTTCTTCACAAAATGTCCACAACTCAAACTTAAACCTAAATTCTTACCCTTAATTACCAGCCTAAGAAAATAAACACTGCAGTAATAAAAATAGCTTAAAGTCTTCCTTAAGGCCCACAATGAATAAAAAGGGAGAGAAAGAGAGAGACAGAGAGAAGGGGGAAACGAACCTCTATGTTGTACTTGGTTTGATAGAAAATAAGAGACGAAACTGGAAGTTGATGAAAAGTTGTAAAGAAATTTCACAAAATTCCTAACAACTTTCCATCAACTTTCTTCTTTCTCTCTTGTTTTCTACCAAACCTAGCATGGAGGAATGGCTTAGAAGGGATAGAGGGAAAAAATTCAGATCGAAATATCGAATAAAGAATAAAAGGTATTGTGTATTCGTGATCTTTTCTCTCTCTCTTTTTTTTTTAACAAATAAAAATAACAACAAAATTGAATAATTTTGAGTTATGATACAGCATTTGTTAAAGTTATAAAACCATTCCAAGTTGGTAGAAGAAACTCGGGGAGGTCGTGTCTGTGAGTTAATTTTATAGCAAGGTTGACTTGTAAATAAAGAGTAACACTTTACTTCTTTTGACACCACAAAAACAAATCATTGATGTGATGTAGCTACGGGGAAGACGTGAAGTGAAGAGTCCGGCATCGGCCGGTAAAGGTGTCAATAGACCGGTTTTGGATTGGATTCGTCCGGTCCAAAATTAATTTGGATGAATTGGACGGACCAATAAGACATGTTAGATTGGACTAATCTGATCTAAAATATTTATTAGATTGAATTGGACCTGGTCCATTCATAAAATAATTATATTGAATTAAGCCAGTATCTGGTCCACTGATATAAAATAAGAATATATGTGTCAATGGATCAGGTTTGAATTAAAACCGTTCTAAATCAAAATGAATTTGAACAGATTGAACGGTCCAAACATTGAATTGGACCAATCCAAATTAAACAAAAACATTTATTGAATTAAATTGGAACTGATCCATTTATAATAAACTCACATTGAACTGGATCGAATTGGACCAAATCCAGTCCTACCGGCCGGTGATCTTGCTGCACTGGTCGTGCTCGTGCACATCCATTCATTATTGATTATTATTTATTATTCAGTTTCTAGACGGGGGATATATTATATTATATGTATATGATAGTGATTACACCTTTACTGTGTATTACACTCATAGTTGTTTTGCTTTCACGTTCAGACCACATGGCAGATGCTATAACTAAAAGTCTAATACGTACATTTATTTTGCAACAATTATTGCTTCGATCTCTCTATTCCAACTTGTTGATTTCGTTGCTGATAGCGGGATACCAGACAAGTACTAACTCAAAGTGCTTCTCCTTTCGCATGTGCATTTGCACTTTGTCACTCAACTAATTATGGGTGTAAAAGTTGAAACATGACACTCCCCAGTCCCCCCACACACAAATGCACTTACACCACTAAGAATATATATATTAATGTAGGAATTAATTATGCTTTTTCTAAATTTCTGTAAAATTCAAATCACACGTACTTCTTAAATATTAGGTGTGTGTGTGAGAGAGATCTATCTCTATTCCTTCAAATTCTTGTTTTCTTGACCTTACCCTATTTTCCACCATATGAATATGATCAATCACTAACAATGAATCCAACCCTCTTTTGACTTTTGCACTTGTAAATTCCCTTCCACATTTCTCATTCACTTTCCAAAATCAAAACCGCTTGTCCTTTTGTGAGTCCCACAATGAAATCATCTGCTATTAATCAAATATCTGTGCAGTGAGTTTGATGGGTCAAGGTTTTTATCTCATCAAATATTTTTGGCATCATAAATCCTGCAGCAAAAGACGTAGTGGACCAACCATATTCCAAGTATACAAAAGAAGCCGACCACTAAAGGCAAAAGCAAAGTACCTACATCGGGAAAAATAAACTGAAACCATTACTACAAAGTCCACAATATATCAAAACTCTATCTATACCAAATCTTTCCGGTATCATAGATTTTTCCAGAGAAAATAGCATGTACAGGTTTTTTTTATTGACCACGATACCGCATATTATCAACGTCGTTTTGGCTATTAAAGCGTATAATTCTCTTGGAATTATATATTCAATTAAGAAGCAGAGCCTTGAAATTAAGTTAAATTCAATTCCCCACCCCACCCTTATGGGGTTCATACTTGATAGATAGACGGATCTCTTACCGAGGCCCGTCGCTTGCAATTGGGAAGGGGCCAGGGTGGAAAGACTGCAAACAAGATGAGAGCAAGATTGGTACATGAAAGATTGAGACTGGGACAAGCATGCAAATTGGGTCATTTGATTAATAGCATGTGATCAATGGTGGGTGGTGTACAATTAGTCAAAGTACTTTTCCTCCTTTCATTTTCTGCCATATATATCCATGGGATCTTACTCTTTTTATTTTTCTCTTTAACAATCGTATTCAACTGGGTCAAACCAAACTATGATTCTCTTATATCTATAAACTAATATGCAAAAGAAAAAAAATTTGAAAAACCTACTTATGGAACACCTTCTTTATTAAATACTTATAATTTTTCATAATAATAATAATAATAATAAAACCCTTTTTACCAAATTATATATGCTTCATTCTCTATTACCAAAAAAAAGAAGAAAGTACATGATTTACCAATCCGTCATCATATTATTCAATATTAATAAATCTTGGGAACTAGCTTTTGACTCTTGGTGTGCCTTTTATTAGACCCAACAACTAACTATTACAATATTAATAAATCTTGATTTAATCGTATTTGGCATTGATGGAATGAATCAATGTCGCAAGATTGTCAAAAAAAGGAATGGGTTTTATTTAGATTCATGATCCAAATTAAAACCGACCCAAGTACCATTTGGTTTATACTGACGTCGATATGATATGATGGTGGCTCAATCATGCATGCATGTGCGGTATGGCCCCTTCACATGAACCAAAATGGGACCTTAGATTTCCCTAACCACATACTTTTTTGTTTTAATATTGTTATATATGGACCAGCTCTTGTGAGATTTGATTGCGTATCTCGCTTCCATTAATAATGCTAGAGAAGAGTATGAGACGAGCCTTCTGCCTGATTAGTTAAACTTTTTATTCCGAGAACCACTACCATTGTTAATTGATTACACTATATGTTAACACCTGTATATATGAATTAATGACGCATCAAGTTTGGAAAGACAAAAGTCTATCGTCTTCATTTCATTGGTGTTGCGCATGCAGATCACAGATGGGTATATATCAATATATCAATAGAGAGAGAGAAAAAAAGCTTATAATTAACGGGGACACTTAAAAAGCCAAATTTACATCTGTGCCCCGCATACGCCCTAAACTTCTTCCACTGACAATTTCGAAAGACAATCGGATGATGTTGAACTGATATTACTAGCAAGCATTAAATATAAATAGTTTTGGCTCTTATACTAAAACAATAAACTGCGCGCCCACCACCATGCATCGAATGAACATCCATGTATGTATGATGATCATGTTTTAACATTCATCTCGAAATTGATCGGGTATTGTTTGCTGGGCACTTGCATACACACTGCGAATAGTGATTAGTGAGTGCTATTTGAGTACAATATTAAACGTTGACATTCATGAAATTAAGAAGGGAATTTCTATAACAAAGACGACTAATAATAGACCATGCATCCAGAAGGGGGCGGTGAACACTGAACACTGAACAATAGTACAAAAAGGTATGACTTTGAGTTTGTCTCGTTAATTGCACCAAACGTACTCTACACATTAAATCATTGAAACGTGAGGCTCCAGATTGCTGGAGGGGAGAGAGAAGAAGGAGCGGTTGACTTTGGGAAGCATTGTTTGGCATGCGAGCGAGAAGAAGAGAAAAGAGGAAGAGGGAGGGAGTAGTTATTTGTTTTGTTATGGTAAGCAAGACAAAATGGATGAGTTGGTTTGATTGAGGAAGTTGCAAGTAGCAAGTAGGAACTATATGCATACTTGCATTGCAGAAATGGGAAGATACACAGAGAGAGAGAGAGACTACTGTGGTCGGACGTCCAGGTGATGCGACTCATGAATCCGGATATTCGTTGCAACAAAGCAGATATTCCAATGTTGGGTGGGGTCCAGATTAAATGGTTGACCAACGTGTGACATGTATCCCAACTATTGTGGTCATAGCTAGGCTAAGGGTATATTATATATTATCATCTGGGCCGTATATACTATTGTTTACTAAACACGTGGTAGATAAGATTATTGATCAGGAAGAGCTAACCACTTTCGACTTACACTTAGCTCACAGTCACAGGCCACACAGCACTTATATGGCAGGAGGGGCGCAAAATAAGTTGAGTAGATGCATGGTTGATCAATCCACCACCATCATCCTTCATTTATTCAAAATTGACCACTTTTGAGGTTGGATCCTATTATCCTGTTTTCCTACTTACTGGCTGCCATAGACATGGGTAGAGTTTGTATGGATAGGAGATCGGGACTCGTTAAAACGTGTTTGATTGGGTAAGAGATCCCAATTCCTTACTCTTGGATATTGTTTATAGAAAGATGCTGTGCTTGGGTCTGTATTATGGAATGGTAGGCGTTTTTATCTTAGCCGCACATTCCAAATCAGTCCTCCAGCCCCACCCCAAAAAATATATTATTAATTTAATATTTACACATACAATTAAATGACTAAGCACTGACGCTATGTGAAAGAATTCAAACATCGACATGATTCGCCTCGCAGACTCGCAGCAGTGGAATACGTACGTGGAAAAAAAATAAAAATGAAGTGGTGCTACAATTACAAATGGTATGGCTTCACCTAAAATGGCATTTCGCATTTCAAATTTGCATTATTGATGCTGAGTTCAATTGCACAGGCACAAAACTTGTTGCTACTTGGGGTGGGATGGTGGAATCCCACACAAACCAATTCCCATGTGATATGATTTTGCCTACAAGCACTCAATCAACCAAGACATGTCTTGAGGCTATCAAATGAACTTTGTTAGAGTTGAGAAACCTCAACTAATAATAGCAGTTTTTATCTGAATTCCAATAATAGCAGTTTGGATCGTGAAGATGAACAGGTCATGGTCATGGTCAAGATTCAACACCCCAAGCTTAGATGCAGGAAAACCACCATTATCAACCAGGGGGTATACATCTTGATGCTTATACATACATATATATATATATATATATATATATAGTTAGTTAGTTAGTTAGTGTTGAAACTCACAAATGGTCAAATTAACTTGGCACTATATGGCTTTACATTGTGGGTCACCATTGATAAGCTGGACAAAAAGATAGCAAGAAACAAAAGTAAACTAATAAACTACGGGGCATAGATACCGACCATGGGCTCTAGCTAATACCATATTAAAGAACCGTTAAATCTAAAAGCTTAAGCTATGAAGTGATCTCGTTGAATAAGTTTTTTATCTCTAACAAATCTGATTCAGAATAAGATGACTGCAGCTATATATCAAATTTATTTCACAATTGGTAAGGTTGTTTAGGTTCAGACTTGAGAGGATCTGTTCATAGTTATATAGTCTGTCCAGGTTCATTCTCAATGGTGAATTTAGACATGAAGAATTGTTGGTCTGAATCTGATACCCACTCTTTTCTTTTTTCAAATCTTGGGGGATCCATTAATTGGCATACCAATGTATGACATTTGTCCAAAATTTGTAGTATTGGTGTTGGTGGGAATAATATACTAGCATGTCCTCAGTGTTGTAGTCCAAAACGTAGAAAAGTGGAATCAGTGATCTCGACTGTCCAACCACTCTTGGTCTTGTGTGTGGCACATACCATATACCATATACTCGTATAGCAAGGAAAGAAGAAATTTAAAGGGTGTCCATAACATTCTCCTATCAGATTCGAGATATGTGACCTCATAATATCGCCTGTCTCTCTGTCTTATCTTTCCAGCTGTTAGGTTTGAGTTATCTTAGCTCAGCCAGCTCTAACTCGATCGGGAATGCTTTGCTGTGGTGCTTGGGGTTTTTCCGTCCAACTTCAAATGAACAATTCCATCCCTGGCCAGGCCTCTCAAGCTGACAGCTTTCCGTTTTTCCTTCCGATACTAAATTTTTTTACTTCCTCCTTCCTGCTTGCCAAACGAACCCAGATTTCCTACCCACTCTCTACCCGCCTAGAATCGCAGTCACATATCTCTCAATTCATAATAGAGATGTGTGGCTGTAATTCACAGCGGGTTGAATGGATAGGAAAAGTGAGTAGGAAATCCTGTGTTTGTGAGCAACAAGCCTTCTTTTTTGTCGGTGCCAGACTGGGCCATTAGATGTAGCCCATTTTAAATATGTTGGATTTTAATGGGCCTAGGCATATGTTAGATCATGTGACTCGCAAATGGCCCAGTCAGAGTGGAGTTCCTCTATGCCCAACTAGAAAACACCCAAACAAGAACAAACCCAATGGGGACTAGAAGTAATTGCTCCACAACTGACCCCATTTTATCAATCAAGCATATCGGGTCTCAACTCTCAACAGATGAGACCGTCCACAAAGTATCAGCCTCAGCCCTACCCCTACGTCCCACCTTTTCTTTAAATCTAATTGTCAGAATTCCAAGTAAAAAATAAAAGAACACTTACTACTTGTGCTTGGTTGATTCTAGCTTGATAGCAGACTGCCCAATTAGGTCAAAAGGTGAGAACCGAACCCGGATTTGTGTGGATAAACGAATAATACTTAGGTCAGGATCGCAGTTCATATTATTGCATAAGTTTGAGGGTGTCCAAGACTTCTCCCAGAAAGCTCTGATTGAAGACAAAATGCATAAATAAGAGGTTGGAACTTGGAAAAGGATGGGTATGGAGCGGAACAACTTTGGTTGGTTATCAGGCTGATGCATACACTGTAAAATGGATCCCATCCCCACCCCACCCATTTGAACATCCATATGATGAGATTGAGTCGGGATCACCTGTCAATAAAACAAGTTTCAACCCTCCCTCTACCAATATAATCTCATACATAAGGGTGTCAATGGACCGGTTTTGGATTGGACTCCGTCCAAACCAAAATCAATTTTTTCGGATTGGACGGACCAACGAGCCATACTGAATTGGACCAGACCAGTTCAGACTTAGTGGTCCAAAGTGTTTATTAGATTGGATTGGACCTGGCTCATCCATAATGAATTCATATTGGATTGGGTTGGAATGAGCCAATCAAGGTTTTTAAAAACGAACCGGAAATAGAACCGGCCAGGGGACCAGTTTCCGATTAAGCGGTTCAACCACCTAGGTTGAACAGTTCGACCCGTGATGCCATAAATAAATTAAAAATAAATATATTTATAAATAATAAAAAATAGCATAAAATTAAATAAAAAACAGAAAATTACAGGAAATAAAACTATCTAAATACAAAAATAATACAGTACAAAACACATATAAAATATAAAAATAAAATACCAAAAAAATCTAAAAAGTACAGAAAAAAATTCAAAAAATATAGAAAAATGAAACTATCTAAATACAAAAATTGCTTGCAGAAAATACAAAAACCATATGTTTGCAGAATCACCGTCGGTCGTTGTGTGTTGTCGTCCGACATCATAGGTCGTGGCCACCGCAAGTGGTCGGTTGGGTGTGACGACTAAGAGGAGGGAAGAGTTAGAACGAAAATGGGGTCGTTCTATCCCTAAACATAAGAGATGGGATCAGGGATATGGGGGTCATTTTGTTTTTTGTTTTTTATTTATTTTAATCAGCAAAAAATAAAAATGATAACCCACGAACTGCTGGCCGGGTCGAACGATTTAGCGGTTTGAGCCCGGGTCAGCGGTTTTCTGACTTTTTCAATGGATTTTAAAGACTTACCGATTTATAGTATAACCAGACCGAGGGGCTGAACGGTTATTGGTTTTTCTGGTTTGGTCCGGTTTTGAAAACCATGTAGCCAATATCTAATCCATTGATAGAAAATAAGAATATAGTTATCAATGCACCAGGTTTGGATTAGAATCAATCTAAATTAAAACAAGTTTGAACATATTGGACAATCTAGATGGGACCAAATCAGCCCCCCACAAGATTGCCCCATAGCACATTCACACTGTGTATTGGGAACATCTTCGTATGATAGTCCCAAAAATGATGATGGCATCATTGGGAGATGTTCCCAATACACAGTAGAGATATTTCTGTGGGATGCTGTGGGGGGCTGATTTGAACTCGGTCTAGATATTGAATTGGATAGGTCCAAAATATTTATTGGATTAGATTAGGCATGATCCATTTGTAATGGCCTCACATTGGATTAGATTGGATTGTACCAAATCTAATCCAATTGACATTTCTACTCATACATGGCGGGTCTTACTTTTATAGTGGGTCTCAGTCTCATAGTGAGATGTAAAGTGTTAGATCAAATTGGTAGAGGGTTGGAACATGTTTGATTGTCACGATAAAAAAAAAAAACGTAGCATATTCTTGAATCTCAACTACCCACCGCATGTCAGCTTTAAAATTCATTGGCCCTACGCGAGGCGGACTTCAACATTGAAGTTGAAGCACATAGTTGATTTTCGGCGGGTCCAGAGTGAGGCTGGCGAAATATTTGATAATGAAAGAAATGGAGGAGGTATCCAGTCTGTTTGGAACTTTATTTTTGGGTATGATATCCATCGTGAGGCTACCCTACCCATAGTGGAGAATATGGGTCACCAACCTCATATTCGGAACTTTATTTACTAATTTTCTACTGTTTTGATAAACTTTGAGAAACTTCTCCGACACAAATCTTGGTATCAAGTCTTCACCTCAACAACAACAATTCCTAGGCCGGCCGCTTAGACTTTTTCACTTGGAGCTACTAGGTCAAGTTAGGGTGCCTCTGAATTTGACTGTATGTATTTCTGATATCCAGCTTAAGACCTATTCGAAATCTGAGAACACAAAACTCTGGCCCTCTCTCACCCACCTCTAAGTTCTAAAGATTGCCAGCAAAATAGACCGTGAGTCCGTGACCCTTTTGTTTCGTGGAAACACTAATTAATAATGGGGGAAGGCTCCGCTGCTAGTTTAGACCAACACATAGAAAGACCATTATTTTCTTTGGCCCCAACCCTAGACTGATGTATATGACCCACCTATTTTTGCTTTTCTTACTCGTTTTCCCCTTTATCTCAGCCTGTTTTTGTGTCATTATATTGTTGCAACTTCCAAGTTAGAACATGTTTTTTTATTTTCTTTTTGAAAAATACACTATTACATTATATTATTAAGAAAAAGGTTTATTATTTGGCCAAAGTAAGAAGATTCCCCGAACCAAGTTATGTTATTTCTGCTGCATAGAGAGATCTTGTGGCTGATCTAGACTGCTTACTTGGGGGCCTAATACTAGATTGCCCATAGCTCATTCTTATAGTACTCCAATA
>NW_010729085.1:3059128-3094905 GCF_000365185.1 Nelumbo nucifera
TTTGGTAGTAGTTTTTTTCTCTAATAAGCACTTATTTGTTTCTTTTTTTAAAATACGCATTTATTTTATATTGGGTGTTTGGTAGTAGTCTTTTTCTCTAATAAGCACTTAAATAGACATTTGTGACTATTTTATCATTTATTTTTTTTTCAAATTTTCAAAATATATCGTTTGAAAGCACTTTTATTAAATTACTTTTGTAAAAGTTGAAGTACTTTTACAAAAGCAATTTTGTGAAAGTGCTCTCAGAAAAGTACTTTCGCAAGTGCTTTCATAAAAATATTTTCGTAAAAGTACTTTCTTAAAAGTATTTTTTTAAAGTACTTTTATAAAAAATGCTTACTTTTATAAAAGTACTTTCATAAAAGTGCTTTTATAAAATTCAATGAGGGATAATTTTATAAGTGGTATTTTAAAATTAAATTAGGGATAATTTTGGAAGAAAAAATTCAATAAGTGCTTATCATATATGATAAGCACTTAAAAAAAAGATGAAAATTTGGCCGTTATGCAGTTAAGTTGCCTGACTAAACTAGGGCAATTATGAACCACACTGGTTTGTGGATCAATAATTGGTTGCTTCATTTTCTTCAGAACAAACATTGCTTCCAGACCAAACCTGGCCCTATTCTTATCTGAAAGATAAAGTTGGTTCAATATGTTCATGCGTGAGTCTGCAGTCTGTTCCATACCAAACTATGCTCCTAAGAAACCCTCTTTCACACAAGCTTATTAGCATTCTTAGGCCCCGTTTGGTTGATGGGAACAGGGGTTTGGAACGGAATCAGAATAGGTTATTCCGATTCCAACTGTTTGATTGGATAGAATCAGAATAGGCTATTCCGATTCCAATTCCCATTCCTGTCTGAACGAAACAGGCTATGGGAATTGGCCATTCCGATTCCAACTGCGAACCAAAAGAATCCTTAGTTTTACCGAATTTTAAATAACCAAAAACGATACAAAGAAGAAGAAAAAGAAGAAGGGCATTAATGTGAAAGGGGTATTCATCTACCGCTGCTCGTGTCACTCTAGATTTAGATATGCTCCGCTGCTATCCTCAAGAAGAATTCAAACAAAACATAGAATCATTATATGTAGCTGCAGCGCAAGCCAATTGACTGAGAATATATAGGAAGAAATAACCCCTTTCCTACGAGCTAGCTAACGATTCATATCTTACTGGTTGGAGTTGGAAACCCCAATTTTCCTGATGTGAGCAGCTCAACAACCCATTTGGAACCAACTCCTGGAAACGTGCCACCATTTTCCTACTCTCCTGGGGTAGATCGTTTACGTTTAGAAATGATATCACGTCAATTAACCTTCAAATTAAAACGTCAGGGGGATTACCTAAAAAAATGATCCATCAATCTTGTTGAGGATTGCTCGAATAGACCATTTATTAGAAGAAACTAAGCTCTTATAATATCGTTAAAACCCTTCATTCCCAATCGTGCACTGTGCCCACAGAAGAAATTCTGTACTACCAACAACTACCAAGGTGCTGTTTATCAATGTGAATTATTTGTGTTTCTTGATGTAAATTATATTCTAGAAAACAAATCGAAAACTAAAAGGTTATTAAAACAAAAATACAGAAAGAAACCATCTTCTTAATTGGTTGTATATAAACAATATGTCTTCATCTAGTGATTTGATATCATGTTTTCATCTGGTGTTTTACTTCTCTAACCAAAAAACACAGTTCGGAAATGTGTTTCAATTTCTTTTCTTTTGCTCAACTCCCCCTAAATGAAAATAAAAATAAAAATACCCCCTCAATAAAAACAAATCACCAGATGAAAAGACTCATGTTGAACACCCACTAAATTATTCCACACTCATGTTGAACACCCACTAAATTATTCCACAGTTTTTCTTGGATCTAAATGAATATTTGGCATTAACTATCCTATCTATATATACAACATGCCATGTTAAACCATTGTTTAGTCTGCTGATTTATCAAATTATGACTGATGAATAAATCTAATATATCGTGATGATGTTCGATCTGGTCGATTCATGTTGGTGGACAGTTTAGACGTCGGGCTAGTGATGTAGCCTGGTCGAGCTGCAAAATAAGGCAGTCAGAGTGTTTGGGGTGTTTTACTCTGTGTGGACAATTCGATGCTTAAGTCAGTGATGTGGAGATTTGAGAGAGATAAGAGCATGACTGTAAGGGAATTCGAGAGCTAAATCGCGTGTACCTTTTGGGGATGGAGGCGGGGCCTTTATATAGGTAAGTTGTCGTAGGCCTCACGATGTGTGTCCAAGATCATCAGCCCGTCTAGTCCGGAGTTAGTTTCTCACCCGATGGACTCAGAGTGAATAGATATGGCTTATCCAGGTCGGTCCAAATCGGGCGGGTTGAACATAAAATTTGCTGGCATACGCCATGATCTCGAGGAGATTGGAGATAGCTGGTTTGCTTCTAAAAAGAGACTACGTTGCACCTCAATAGGTCGGTGGGTCTAGTAAGCTAATCCGGCCTCGGTCTAGCTAGGTGACCCGAAGTACCGAAGATGACTAGGATCGCTGAGGTGTCACTATGTTATTCTGCCACTCCACGTGTCATCACATTATTGGACGAGCCAGTTTTTTCCTCATCATATCGCAAATTAGTTTGGGGCCCAAAGTGGCCCTATAGATCCCCTTGCCAATTGCCATCGTCCACATGATTAAAATAAATCTATTTTTGGATAAACTAATAAAAGCCGAGGGGGACGCACAACTAAGGCTATCAATAGATGGGATATTTACTGTTCAAATTGGTTTTAATTTAGATTGGGTCTAATTGAATTAAACCTGATCCAATGACAATTGTGCTCTTATCATATGTGAATGGACTGTATCTTAGTTCAATATGACTCAGGCCAATATAAATCCATTATTACAAATGGAGCAGGTCCAATCCAATCCAGTTATATTTTGGACCGTAAAGTCTGAACCAGTCTAATGTAATATGTTTATTGGTCTGTCCGGTCCATTCAAATTGATTTTGATTTGAAGAAATTCAACCCAAACCCGATCCATTGACACCCTGGGCACAGCTGATGCAATTAGGATTTGATACTCACGAATTACACCTCACACCGGTCTCATAGATATACACACCCCACCTTATATTCACAACATCTCTCACGAATAATAATATTCAGAAAAAAAAAAAAAAAGGAGCCTCGCACTTGATCGATGGTTTCAGATCAGTTAAGGCATGCCTCGATTTAGTGGGAATTTGAATAAAGTCGTGTAATTACTTGACCCGACTACCAGTGAACCATTTTTCCATGATAATAGCTATGTGTGTTGTGGTTAATTATTGGGCAACTTATGTGAATTCCTAAAAGATGGAATCCTGGAAGTGCAATTAATTAATGGTGCGGTTGATTACATAAATTGCTAGAAAAGGAAGTTTAGTGTTTAAGTGCAAGTGCCTCCTTAATAGTTGGTTAATACCTTAGAGAGGTTCGGTGCATGAGTTTCTTAACTGAATAATCATCCGTTGGCATTGCACTAGTGTCTTAGAAATTGGGAGATCTGATCTGCTCTTTACATCTGGTGCTTTATATACACATCCTACCATGCATTAGGAATATCTCTCGTAATTATTAATTGTTATTCATAGGTGTAGGTAGCCGTTTGTGGACCTGCAGCCTTTACAACTTTAAGTTGTAGCATTTTCAATTTGTTTCATGTTTCAAACTTAAACTAAACAAAATGAATTGGTTCCGACGACTTCCCTCCCAAATTCAATCCAAATTAGGGTTGCTTTGGGGTGGGTGAGGTGGGCCAAGGAGGTTGAGCTAAAAGAATTAGCACTACTCATCATTAATCTATATCTCTATCAGGAGTAAAAGTCCCATGGCCTAGCAGCTAGGCCATTAATATTTGAAAGCAATATCAACGGTTGAGTCCAACTAACATTAGCAAACCGAAATTAATTTTTAAAGTCTGATTGAATGGGCCTTTTTTCTTCTAATCGTAATATATTATTCTCTAAATAGAGAGAGAGAGAGAGAGTACTTTGCAATAATTCGTTTGATTTAGAGTGACATAGATGAGAGTAGCAGGAGTAGGTAGCCGTTTGTGTTCAATTGGGATATATGATGTACTACTTTTCATACAACTACCACCAACCTTGATTAGATGGAGATATTGAAAAGCCATGTTGGTGGATATATTCAACAAAGAGATGTGTTTGTGGAGAGAGTAGAGACCGGGAAACGCCCCTTCTACTTAATTGCTCAGCTGATGGAACTCTCACGATACTTGATTGATTGCTTGTTTAACCAAGTAAATTTATAAATCACTAACAAACTAATCTGATAATGACACAACAGTTACCTGAATTAAAAGTTAAACCCATAATTATATTACATACATGATATACATCTCTTACTCCAACCAACCTTGACAAATTGTAACTCTTCTATCTAGCATCGTTACCACCCCAGTTTATTATTATTATTATTATTAAAACAGCAATCAAATATATTAGCAAAATCCAAACATAAAACAAAATTAAGGAAATAAGGACTATGTAAGTCTTGGTTGGCCAGGCTTTGGATCCACCTAGACTCTTTTAAACTTCATTTAGCCAGCATGTGGGCTACCCTGTTACAATGTTTATTCACATGTACAAAAATACAGAAAAACTAGTAGTAATCACAGCAATATCCACGCACAGAAAGTGAGCATCCAACGCCAAGTCAAAGTTCTTAGAACTCAGCGCTTTCACTAGAGAAAAACAATCTGATTCCACTTTTATAGTATCTTTGTCAAAGTATTTCAAAATCTTCAAACTATTGAGTAATGTCATAGCTTCTGATTGGATGGGGGTGGAAGCTGTAGTTTTACCAAAAGATGCAGCTACTACAGTTCCTATAGACTCTCTCAACACAGCACCATACCCTGAACAACCAGGGCTCAAAAAACTTCCATCAACATTTAGTTTAAGCTGACCTGGCTCTTGAGCTACCCAAAAAGATGCAGGTAGCAGTCTTGGATTTCGAGGTAGATGAGAAGAACTTTGCAATTCTGCTCGGGAAATCCTCATTCTCTCTCTCCACATCTTGTAAGACACAACAAGCTCGGGTCTAGATCAACATTTTTAAAAACTTTCAAATGTCTCTATTTCCAAATATTCCATAGGATTAGAAAAGGAAAAACAATCAAATCATCATTTCTATCTTTCTTTTTCATGCAATGATCAAGCCATGTTGAAATCCACTGATTGAAAGAAGAATAACAGATTCCTCTGCTTACCCCAGGATCCCTGTTTAGGGAGCCTCGGAGTTAAGAAATTCTTACCCCTAAGATACCTAGCCTTAATGAGTTTAACCCAAAGGTTGTCCTCCTTTATACAAATCCTCCATGCCTGCTTTGTTAGTAAGGCTAAACTAAATTTATATGAATCCCTGAAGTCCAAACCCCCCCCCCCCCCACACCAATTTGTTTTTACTGAGAGCCTCCCAACTTATCCAACAAGTCTTTCTAGAATCTTTTGATCCCCCTTACTAGAACCTAGTTTGAGTCCTCTTTAATTCATTGCCTCCCAACTTATCCAATAAGTCTTTCTAGAATCTTTTGATCCCTTTTACTAGAACCTGGTTTGAGTCCTCTTTAATTCATTACAGACATCTTTGTGTAGAAAAAGACAAGACATGGTATAGTTTGGGATAGCACTAGCCACTGCCTTTAACAGAATTTCTTTTCCTACCTAAGAGAGTAAAGATTCATGGCACTTTGAAGATAATTTTTTCACTCTTTCTATTAGGAAAATAAATAAGGCTTTTTTGGATTTACCAATTCTTGTAGATAGCCCCAAGTATATAGAGGGAGTATCCACTTTTTCCATTTTAAGGAATTTGGCCATTGGCTTCTTCATAGAGCTTGAGAGTATTCGAAAGAATCTGCCCCTCCCCAAGGTCTGCTTTAGAGAAGATATATTTGTCATCTGCAAAAAAAAAAAGAGAGATAAATGGATAGTTTCTGGTGATTGAAATGCCAATTATCTTCTTTTGGGTCACTAACACTATCAGTTTAGCAGACAAGGCTTCTGAACAAAATAAGAACAGATAAGGGGAAAAGGGGGTTTCCTTGCCTTAAACCCCTTTTCGGATATAATTTATTATTTGGGCAATCATTTATCAACACTCTATATGAGACTATGGTTACACACTGTAACACTCAGTTAACCCACTTGGCACCAAACACTACCTTCAACAATACCCTCTCTAGGAAGGTCCATTCTACCCTATCATAAGCATTGCTCATATCTAATTTGAGGGCCATCCATGGGGCTTTGCCTCTAGTTTTCCTCATAAAATCAATGATTTCATGAATTACTAAGATATTGTCTTGAATGTATCATCCCGGAGTGAAGGCACTCTGATTCTCACTCATCAATTTCCCCAATAAAGGCTTAACTCTATTAATAATGACCTTTGCTATGATTTTGTACACTATGTTACATAAACTTACTGGTCTATAATGAGAGGTTGATTGTGGATTCCTTATTTTAGGGATTAGTGCAATGTAGGTTTCGTTAAATTCTCTGAGCATTTTACCAGTAGCAAAGAAATGTTTAACTACCTTAACCACGTTAAGGCCAACAACTCCCCAAAACTTTTGGAAAAACAAATTTGGATACCCATCCGGCCCTGGAGCCTTTCTTGGGGCCATTTGAAACAAAGCCTCCTTTATCTCTTCCTCAGTTATGTCTTTTTCTAGTTGTTCTCTGTCCATATCACTCAATTATACACTGCTTATCAGATCTTCATGGGTTATTGAGTGAGAGGTTTTGAAAATGTTTTTGAAGTGGCCTTCCAATTCTGCTAATACCTCCTCTTCAATGTCCACCCAATCCCCATTGGTTTTTTTGAGATACAAAATTCTGTTTCGACTACTCCTTCCCTTTGCTAATAAGTGGAAGAACTTAGTGTTTCTATCTCCAAACTGCAACCAATTCACTCTCAATTTCTATTGCCACATCATTTCTTCCCTCTTGAGCCAAATGTTTAACTCTGACTCCAAATCCCTTACTTTGCTTGGGTTATAATTCATCCCAGCCTTACTTGATTCCTTACTTAGCTTAGCTTTTAATTCCGAAATCCTTTGTTAGACATTTTCAAAGCTACTCTTACTCCAAAGCCTTAGAGTTTCCTTCAGCTCCCTACACTTGATCCCTAATTTGATTTGACTTGACCCCTTACTCACTGGCCTCCAAGATTTCTCCAAGAGATCCTAAAAGTCATCATGATCTATCCACATCTCTCCAAACCTGAAAGGCTTCCTTTTTCCAGTTCTCTTGAACTGGGTGTCTAGAAGGATTGGAAGGTGGTCAAATCCTAGGGAAAATTGGACCCTTGCCTGAATATTGTTAAAAAGAGCCAGCCACTATTCATTGCAGACCACCCTATCCAGTTTTGCTCTAATTAAGTTAATCCCTCCCCATTTATTTGTCTAGGTGAAGAAAGGACCAGCACTTGGGATTTCCTGAAGCCCACAAATTTCTAGAAACACCTCACTATAAGTCTTACTCCCTCCTTTTCAGAGATGCGTAGAATTAAGTTCAAATCACCCATGCAAATCCATGGCCCATTAACCAAATTAGCCAAATCCTTCCACATTTGCAAAAGGATTTTTCTTTTAGCTTTGTTGGGTTCACCGTAAATGAAGCTACTACAATGCCAATCTTTGCTTTTTTGATTAGTAAAGAAGACATGTATCAAATTTCTATTAGCATAATAAACCTTCGCCTCAATTTCCGAGCTAACCCCCCCNCCCCCCCCCCCACTCAGCCTAACAGTTTCAATCCTTAAAAACTTACAAGTCAGAACGGAGTTTTTTTGTCTCCATTAGAAACACACAATCAATCTGTCCCAAACTTAGACCCTCACAGTTCCAACTCAATATCCTCATTTTTCACTTATTAAATTCTCCTACCAACCAACCAGTTGCAATTTATTCGACTCAACCCTATTCTTAAAAAAAATATTATAAAAATTACTCCGGGTGTTCTTTTTTGAACCTATCCATTAATTATCAAATTAAACCACCACGGCAGACGGCACATGTAAATTAAAGCAGTTAACGGATATGCCAATATGTCATGTGTGTGGCGTATAGAATCTTACTAGTATTAGGATTAGAAAAAAGACACTTGGATTAGGGTTTTGCTGGGGATCTATTGTTACACACTTAAACTTCTCCATGTTGGGCGGCTCGATTCGACCCAAACGGCGTTAGTGTCTTTTCCAACTACATACAATACAAATACAATGACAATGAGTGAAAGACGTTTGCCACTTGCCACCTGCAATTTGGATCGTGGGATTCTACTTATTCCAGCTCATAAAACCCTAACCCCTTCAAAGGTTGGGTTGGGTTCCTCACTTGGACTAACGTCACCACAACGGGCGGAGAAAATGGACCAACAACACCTCTCCGACTTTTTCTTACGAACACGTGCCCACTACGTTTACGTACGTATTTGTGACTTGTGAGTCCTTCGACATCAAGATATCTATAGACTATAGCGTAGGGTCCACGAATGCCTTTTTAATTTGTCTATCCGACTCTGCAACACTTTCCACGTTTGTCGTGAGTAGTAATATTCCCGAGAGCTTACCCAAACCAAACTACTAAAATTCATGACCATCCTTAATACCAATAGAAGACTTGGTTTACAAATTTGTGACTCAACTAATTAATGTTGTAAAAACTCTCTCTCTCTCTCAGAGGTCTTTTGATTGTGATCCTGTTGTTTGGCCTTCGCTGTATGATCTGTATGCCATTTCAGGAGTGATTGTTAAGGTGATTAGTGTAAGTCGTGGTTCTGTTAGTGCAGGCAGCACATTCTTTGGCTGCTAAAGGTAAGTTTAGTGATGAAGAATTCTGGGCAGTCCCGCCAGACTGGATGCTCCCTCTATTGAAGTCTGATCTTTCGATTCACAGGTCAGAAAGAGAAGAGGAAGTTTCTATATTTCTGTAGTTGGTTGTTAGGCGCTTTCTTTTTAATTAGTTTTCTCTTTGCAGTGGTTGTGGCGTTCTGTTGTTTCCTAGTTTGTAATTTTTCCACCAAAAAAAGATTACCAATAGAATGTCTTGCCATCAACTTGATTTATAATTATACACGAATCTTCTTTGCAATGATAAGAATGGCATGCTTTCTCGTCTTCGACCAGAGCCGGATGGCATTGGAACTTCAACTTACAATCCCTCTGGCGACTGCCATTAATATTAAGGAATTCAAACAGAAACAGATAAGATTTTCGTCTAATTAATGTCTTTCGAATTCTCGTCATAGATAATGGAATGGACTAGACTGGACTGGATTTGAGATTGGACGTGAACGGAGATTTCTTTTCTTTTCTTTTCTGAAAATAAACAAATAAATAAATGAATAAAATTCCGATACGCACAAAGTACCTATAATAACAGCAATCTCCTATGCCTCGCAATTAACTGTATAAATCAAATTCAAAAGAGAAAAAAAAAGAGATCCCCAAAAAATCTAAATACATGGAATGAGGGGAGAAGGAAGAGAAAGCCATATGGTATGATAATGTTTGTATATCAGATAAAGCAATCGACAACAGGAGGCATCTTCCTTCCAAGCTGCAAATCCAAATCATTCTCCAAAGGCGTCAAATTCAAATCCAAACACAAAACCCTCCTGCTACTGCTGGATCTCTTTAAAACAGCTGGCACTTGTGGGGCTGGCGGTGGTGGAGGTGGTGACAGTAAGCCTTCGCTCAGCGCGGACCTGTGCCTCCTCATGTGTCCACCCAAGGCCTGACCGATGGCGAACTCCAGACCGCATATGGAGCACTCGTGTGTCTTGGGCTTCACCTGTAAGTTGTGCAACTGCGCCTGATGATTCGGGTCATCCGCGCCCATCAATCGGGGCTTCTTGTGGCTTGCTCGGTGCCCTCCCAGCGCTTGGAACGACGGGAATTTCCGGTTGCAGGTCTTGCACTCGAACACACGATGAGGGGCCATGGAGTCGGCCTCCCCTCCGCGGGATAGCAGCATCAAACAATTCGCCATGGTGATGTTATCAATCTCGCCTTCTACTCTGCTTCTCTTCATGGCTTGCTCGTTCAACATACAAGACTACAAGGAGGGAGGAGCTCTGATCGATCTCTCTCTCTCTGACTTTTATCTGAAGATCTTCTTCTTCTGGTTCAATTGAACAAAGTTGTGTCTCTCTGGTCTGCTTTGTTTGTGCGCTTTGATGACAAGTAAGGAATGAAACTTGGGACGCTTAGGCCTCTCTATTTATAGGTTTAAGCTGCCGAGTACGACTTAAAATCTAATCGACCACCTAATCATGCACAAAGACCAAAATACCCTTCGTTTCGTACGCGTTAAGAAAGGTGCTGCGTATATGCGTAGTAAATTCAAATCAAAACGGGTGCTGCTCTTCTAATACTAATAGTCTTCTAGTCTAGTCGGTTAGTCCCACTTCAACCTTGTATATGCGGCCGTCGTATAAATAACACGTAAGCGTGACGGTATAGGTGATGAGATGAGAGTGAGGAAGCCCAACGTTCCAACTTCCAGCCAACGAAGAGCGAACGAGTCCGAGTCGTGAGTGGTGAGCCCGAGTGAGGATTTCCTAGAAGTTTCATACTTTCTTTCATTTACTTATAGAAGATTTTAGTTACAAGTATGAAAGCAAAAGTGATGAAGGAAACAGGGGAGAGGCCAGGTGAGTCGATGATCTGGATGAAAGGGATTGAAACGTGGATCACACGTTATTTTGCTCGCTCCCATCTCTATCTATCTATTTAATCTTCCTCCATCTATAAATAAAAAAAAAACGACAATTACAGGATGAAGCAGCGAAGCGAGGGGAAGTCCAAGCGTCCACGCGGTCTAGTCCGTGAGTGTCATCTTCGTGTTTTCACATTAGCACATGGGGAGAAACTAGAAAGAAATTACACTTTCTAGATGTACAATTCATCCTACCAGATCTACATGTTTGGGTCCCACCCCACCAGAGAGAATACTCTGGTCTCTCTGGGACACCATCTCATCAAATGTGCGGTTGAGTGGGGTGTGGACATCATGATGATACTATGTTTACTACACGAGTGCACGTACACCCGTTTGGAGATTTTTTTTTTTCCTTCTTCTTCTTTTCTTTTTCTTTTATGCGAAGCTTCACTGCGAGTTGATAGAAATAGAGAACTATAATAACCGATTACAAAATGTGGACTACATTGGGCCGGGTGGGAGAAAGTGTGAGTTCACTTGGAAAAATGTATACTCGATCGACTTGGTATTTTTTTCATAAAAAATTATTGTATTTTTATAGTTGGTAAGTTTGTTTGTTGAAGATAAGAATCATAAGATGAATAACAGCACCTGGAGGGCTAGTCAACTGTTCATTGGTTGCGACCTTTCGTCTGATTTTAGAAGAAACAGCTTCACTGAAGCCAGTTAAAGAGTTGGGGCCGGCAAAACATGTTCAACATGAACAAAGACCGAGTCGTAATTCGTAAAGCATTACGTGTACGTAATACAACTAACACGGAGTCCGGATTAGGGAATACAACCAATAAAGACTAATCCGTGTACGCAATTCGGACTAGTCTCCTAACTCCACACTCGTTCTACCAAAAAAAAATAACTCCATAGTCGTTACCAGCTAAAAAAAAAGGATACGTGGACAGCAATCCATATCAAAAATCTGAAATTGCAGCTTATCACTAGCCTCCCTATAAATTATATCCTGTCCGTGAATTTGGCATCAATTCATGGGCAGGATTCATCTGACTTATACGGTGAGGGTCAAATTTCTAAGGTGGACTGAACTATAAAAACCCCCCAAAAAATTCCATAATCGTTATTACACCATAATTACTATCCTACGGTTACCGTATTGTAGTTGTAGAGGATCCGGAGTTCTCGTTTCCATATGCCAATTCAGCAATTCTTGATCCAAAACGCTAAATTTGCTTAGGGGTGTCAATTGGACTGGATTTAGTCCAATCCGATTCTATCCCATGTAAGTCTATTACAAATGGATCTGGTCCAATCCAATTGAATGAATATTTTGGATCATTTTGGGCTGCTTTAATACAATGTCCAATCTGTTCAAATTTGTTTTAATTTAGGGGCCGTTTGCTAAATTTTTTTGAAAGACTTTTTAGAAGTTCCAACAATCAAAAGAAAATATGAACTTTTACATCAAAATCTTAATAATTTGAAAACCGTTTGCTTCAGGTGTGTTTTTCCGTGTGAAGACGAGTTGAAAAAAAAAAAGCGAAAAGTTCCATTTGGAGCTTTCCAAAAATAGCCCAAATGGGCTTCGCACATCTTTATAGGGTTGTAGCTATTGGCGATTAGATCTTTTATCAACCAAATGAGAAAAAACCAAAATGCTAGTTTCCGAGCTTCTAAAAAACCGATAACCCATTAAAAAAAAACAAGATACATACATACATACATACATACACACACCAAACGGGCCCTTAGATTGGTTCCAATCCAATCCAATAAATACAGTGGACCACTAAATCTGATTCTTAATATGTCTTATTGGTCTATCCAATCCGTCAAATTGATTATAATCTAGAACAGGTCCGACCCAAAGCCAGTCCATTAACACCTGGCAACGTACAGTAATCGAGCAAGTTATTTGGGGAAGCATTAAGAGTAGGTCACGCACCTAAAAGGCTAAAATCCATCTTTTTTTTTTCTTGCAATTTGATTGGCTTTCTTCTGTAATTTGGTAAAGTATATATAAATTACTATTTAATAAATAATAACCCAATTGGAAATAGGTATGGATACGAGTGTAAGAAATTGTAACTGATGTGAGGATTTCTGATCACATATCATTTTTTGGCCAAGTACCTCGTCTGCTCCCAAGTGGCCTGTGACTCAGGGGCTGAAGTGGAGCTCCCTAGCGTAGTGCAACCCAGTTGCTCCCCTGCAGGAGGTGATTTGGCTACTAGCAACGATGGGAACTGAACCGGCTACTTCCTGTTGGAGATGATCTGCTCATCTCTTTAGACGGCGGGAACTGAGGGACCTGCACGAACTGAATCAGGGAACCGGGGGTGTTTACCCGGCGAGGTCACTCCGATGGCTAAGTCAGCACTTAGTAGTGAGCTGAAAATGATATTAGAGAATGGGAGAGCTAGAGAGCAGGGGTTACCATCCTCCTTCGCCCTTGGGGGGTGAGGCCTTTATATACTAGAGTCCTCATGGGTTTGGTGGAGCAATTCCTGGATTCCCAATGTGATGGGACCTGCTTTCGTGTTAGGTGGGGACAAAGCCACCAACCAGTAAGGTTGCCCATTTCCGCCTAACTCAGGGAGTGGGTGAGCTAATATAGTCATTACAAGTCACAATCTCGTAAAATGTGGGGTATGGTGGTGAGCTCCTCGGGGTTGTCACACGGTGGTCGGTCTGACTAGGAGGTGAGCTGCCCGTAAGTGGCGAGTTTCCTGGTGGCGAGCTGCCTAGTGGCAAGCTGCCTGTAAGTGTTGCATGGTGGTAAGCTACCTAGTGGTGAGCTGCCTGTGAGTGCTGCATGGTGGCGAGCTTCCTGTAAAGTGTCGGGCTACATGATGGCGAGCTGCCTGTGGTGAGCTACCTGTGGCGAGCTGCCTGTGGTGAGCTACCTGTAAGAAGGGAGTAGATTTCTCCTTTTGGCCCGTAATTCGACGAGCTCGTAAGCGTTAATTTAGTTTCTTAGGCTCTGGGAGCAACTCGCAGTCCACTCTTGTTGATTTTGTCCATGTCGAAGAGGCGATCGGGTCTTAAGCAGTTTTGTGGCCCTTAGGCTTTGGGAGCGACTCATAGTCCACTCCTGAACTTTGCCCATGCCGAATAGGCGACTGGGTCTTAAGCAGTATTATGACCCTTAGGCTTTGAGAGCGACTCATAGTCCACTTTTGAACTTTGCCCATGCCGAAGAGGCGACTGGGTCTTGAGCAATATTGTGGCCCTTAGGCTTTGGGAGCGACTCATAGTCCACTCCTAAACTTTGCCCATGTCGAAGAGGCGATTGGGTCTTGTGAAGTGCTGAGCTGCCTGTGAGGTGCTGGGTTGACCAGGTGTCAAGCTGCCTGTGAGGTGTTGGGCTGACCAAGTGCTGGACCGCCAGGGCCACGCGTAAGCGGCACCGGGTCACGCCAGGTCGATGCGTGTGCCAGGCTACCAGGCCGTGAGAGCTACTTAGTCTATTAGCTCCCTGCATAGTCTTTGAGTTCATAAAAAATGGAAACTATAAAGCGAGAGCTTCAGTTTCTAAAGAGTGAGGACTTAGCTTTTTGCAGGATGAGAACTCAACTCTTTGTAAGATGAGAACTTAGCTTTTTGTAGTGTGTTCCCACAGACAGCGCCAATTGATGTGACGGTTTCTGGTCACGTATCATTTTTTGGCTAAGTACCTCGTCAGCTCGTCTGCTCCCAAGTGGCTTGTGACTTAGGGGCTGAAGTGGAGCTCCCTAGCGTAGCGCAACCCAGCTGCTCTCTATAGAAGGTGATCTGACTACCAGTAATGACGGGAACTGAATCGGCTACTTCCTGCTGGAGATGATATGCCCATCTCTGTAGACGGCGGGAACTGAGGGACCTACACGAACTGTATCAGAGAACCCGGGGTTGTTTACCCGGTGAGGTCACTCTACTGGATAAGTTAGCACTTAGTAGCGAGCTGAAAATGATATTAGAGAATGGGAGAGATAGAGAGCAGGGATTACCATCCTCCCTCGCCCCTAGGGGGTGAGGCCTTTATATACTGGAGTTCTCGTGGGTTTGGTGGAGTAGTTCCTGGATTCCCGCTGTGATGGGACCTGCTTTCGTGTTAGCTTGGGATAAAGCCACCAACCGGTAAGGTTGCCCATTTCCGCCTGACTCGGGGTTGTGACACGTTGCAAGTTACAATCCTGTAAAATATGGGGTATGCTGGTGAGCTCCTCGGGGTTGTGACACGGTGGTCGATTTGAATAGGAGGCGAACTACCCGTAAGTGGCAAACTGCCTAGTTGGCGAACTGCTTGGTGGCGAGATGTTTATAAAATGCCACATGGTGGCGAAAACTATATGTAAGTACTACACGGTGACGAACTACCTGTGAATGCTGTATGGTGACGAACTACCTATAAAATGTGGGGTTATATGATGATGAACTGCCTGTAAGTGTCAGGCTGTCCGTAAATGTCAGGTGTGACGATATTATTGAAGGCCGCCCTCATCATTAAGAATACAAACCGATGGGACAGAAATACAGCAAATAAATTATTAATTCCCTGAGGCTGAGCTAGTAGTTGTAGTCTTGTAGATGAAAGAAAGAGTGAATAGATATGAAAGTGGTGATGCCGTGCAGTGTATCCACCGTCTGAAATCTTATCCTCTACGAAGAAATAAATGCGCGGTGTAAACTAATATATATATATTAGTTTGATATTGATCTTTTGAGTGTATCCGAAGGAAAATAGTTCAATACGATTTTCCACTTCATTAATTTCTGTTGCTCTTTTAGTAGCAGCTAGATTATCAAGGCTTTCCTTTTCCGTATGCTAACAATGAATGCAGCAGGTCAACACATTGATTTATATGAGGGGTAGGGGGAGGGGGGATTCATATTTGTGTGTTGCTTCTTAATGTGCTTTAAAAAATAAGAAACAAATATTTTTCTTCGGTCAACATGTAAGACTTGTAAAGAACATATACCGTTTACACTTTACACCAAAAATCTTAATCACATCATATACAAATTTGATATTATGTTACATTAGAATAGCAAATTAGCAACTAACTTTTGAAATAGGAGTCAGGATCTCCTGCCCATGCCTATTCACAATGCATTATTCCCGTAAATTAGGAACATCTCTCAGATATTCTCCTGCGGATAGATGTGGGCAGAGTTTTGGTGGGTATGAGATCCGGACTCCATCTCCCCGTATACGTATATAAAAGGATGAGATATTCTCTCTTTATGGCTGCGATATTATGTAAGTAGTAGCGGGTATCGTGGGTAAGAAATATGGACTCGATAGGTCCACCACAACATTATACACGTGGCAACCAGGACAGGCATTGAATTATCTACTCAAGTTAAAGTGAAGGCTTCACAAGTTACAACAGGTGAGGTGAGAGACTGAGAGGTGACCCGAGGGTTGGTTTACTACGTGACAAACTTGTTCAACCACCTTATGGTCCCCCACAATTTTGTATTTACTTTTTTTTTATTTATTTATTTAATTACGGCAACAATCCATAATTTTTCTATGCTCGATCCAAATCCAACCTCCATCAAAAATATTTCATTAATTAGATGGAGCCTGGAGCATCCATCAAAAGTCGCCCCCGGGAGTGATGAGACGAAAACATTATATATTTAGATGAAGCAAGTAAAATGACTCGAATTCGACAGTGGTGACCCACCCAATCAATCGCCGGGAAACTTAATTTAAAAATGAAAGAATTAGTTAGTAGTAGAAGAAGACTGTTAAATGTGAATAGAATTTTCGGTACGCTGGATGCATATAGAGACTCCGATAGTATGTATATATATATACTTGATTACGTATTTGAAATAGTTAAAAACATACAACTTGGCATATCAGTTGAAATTATATGGATGTATGTATGTATTTTTATTTTATTTATTTAAATCAAAACATTAATTACTAAGCTTGGTCATGACATTTTATCATTTAATTTTGCACCATCTTCCGTCAATGACGATGACGTGCGTGCAGTGGAGTAGCGGTCAGTGGTGAGAGAAGGGATGGAGAAGAGAAACAGTAAGCGAGTCTGTTTTATATTTTATTTAGCGGGATTGTCGCCATAATAAACGGCAGAGGACTTACGTGACTCCCAGGGAAAAGTTTGGGAACTCCAAATCCCAGTCAGCACCTAACATGGAGAATGGGCAGCCAAAGAAGCAACCTACGCAGCAGGCAGTTCATGTGAATCAGTTAAAGCTAGCTGAGCTGTAGATGTAACACAAAAGAAATTGAGAGGAGTTTTGAGTTGTTGAGGGGTGAGAGGGTAACTGGGTAAAGGTACGTGTGCCAACTGCACCCACTACTTTAATTTGTTTCCGTGGTGGTTCGGGTTCCCTACTTCCCTCCCCTAGCTAGTAGCTACAGCCTTAGAGTCGACTTAATCTCTCTCAGACGAGACGACCACGCCCCATCAGGCCATCACATAATATTATAATTGGTGAAGGGAGATACGTATGTATAAGAAACGAAAAACACATTATCACAGTAACTAGCATATATTTTTCTTTGTAAATTGGTCAAAGTCAAAAATAAGAAAAAGATAAAATGGATGGATACTCTATTAGAGAAACTCGTGCGATTAACTTCATCCACATGTGCGTCGTCTTCAATGTAGTTGAATCTTATTATACCAACTTTCAGATATTGCACCGAGTCATGACAAATATGATCACGAGTTACGACTCAACAACACAACAATTCTGAATTTTTAATATATCACAGTGAATATATATATGTATATATTTGATTCCTCTTATCTATATTTACTAACTTATGACCTTCTTTATCTTTGTGTATTATATTTTAAACCCCTTCAAAAGTTCCGCCCTGTGTTAATATGTGGACATCCGCCCAAAATAATGTTGAATAAGCCCCCTTTTCTTAATTTCTTTAGGACTGACCGCCGGTGTGTAAGACTTGAATAAGCCATGCACAAAATCAATTGTTGGAGCCATCAATACTTACTGGGGGGGTGGTGGCCGAATTGGAGAAATTTTCAAATGGGTGTGTGTGTATATATTATATGTGGATGTGGGAGTAATATTAAAAAGGACACATAACACACTCCGTGAGGCTGTCAGTGCACGGCCTCCATTCTTTGCTTCTTTTAGTCAAAGTCAAATTAAATGTGGTTTAGTTAGACTTAAATTACAGCGATTCTGCTTTCTATCTAGCCTTCTCTTCTAGACTAGACGTGCCTCTCGAACTCTCTCGAGTCCCAGTTATAAGTTGCAGGCCGGTTGCAACTATCAACGGTCATCCCCTACCCTGATTCTACCAACCAAATACAATCGGCAATGGTGTGTGGTATAAGTACAAGCAAATGACTTTTCGAAATTAATAATAATATTCTTTATTTTTATTTTTATGCTTTGTTGTGATGATGAGAGTGTGACGTGCAGCAAGTAGCAAGTAGCAAGCAACCACTTTCTGGTGAGTCAGTCATGCCATGCTTGCTCACACACCTCACAGCAACAAGGAATATAATTAATTAAAATATTACCAATCCCACCACCCATTGAACATCGATTACAGTCAAAGTCAAGCCCTTCTCTTGCGGTTGCCTAAGTCCAAAGCTGTCGTCATGGAAGTGGCAGACACACCCACTCGATTCTCAATTTCTCATTCTCAGGGCCCATTTTGTTTTTGTAGTCTGTAGTAGTTTAATAATCATTAACGCTATATATTACATTCACATCACAATTCACACAAGTAACAAATCTGCATATACATCTTTCTTTTTTTTATTATTTGAATTTGAATAAAATAAATTCTATTATTTCCAACATGGCTTCCTTTTTCAATAAAAAAGAAAAAGAAAAAAAGGATAAATTGCTGATGAAATCTGTTGTCTATCACTGTGAACTTTACAACATAGTTGCAAACTTGTAGTTAGATCCAGACCTCTGATCAGTGAGGGCACACCTCTAATCTCACCTCTTACACCTTTTAAAACCATGAAATAAAAGACCTCATTTAAGAAGTCAAATTTTACTTGACCCTTTACTTTTTTTTTTTATTTGAGTGGGGGCAATTATAAAAAAAATAAATAAATTTTTTCATGTACATATAAAACATTTTCAAATGAATCAAATCTTAGTGGGGGCAATTGCCCACACTGACTTCTACGTAAATCCACCACTGGTTAGAATCATCTGAAAGGAGAACGAGGCATTAAAATGTCCAAAATATTTATTTTCCAAATTTTCTCTGTATATGGATCATTATCCCAAATCTTTTTAATCTCTTTTTTTAATTTGATTTATTTTTCAAACTTGCCCTTGATATCAATCACTCAAAGGTAAAGTTGCAACTTTAAATTCAAGAAAGTTGGGGTCTAGAATGCCCACTAAGGCGTGACCCCAACTTTCTTGAATAGAAAAGGCAAGGATTTGAGACTTTTAATTTTTTTGTCAACATTTGGATGGTTCATAAAGAAAATTTGATGACACCCGAAGGGTATTTGTGTCTTTTTCAAATGTCACTTAATGGCTGGTTAACGGTAGGTACTGGATTGGCACATTTTGAAAGTTCGGGGACCAAAGTGGCACTAGGCTCAAAGTACATGCAAAGTACTAATCGGGAATTTTCCCAATGGATTAATCAAGTGATTAGTATCTTTTGGATAAATCAATTGCGATTTGTCTTATTATTCTAAATGTAACGACCCAAGTTTGTTATTTTTCTCATTTCTTCTACTAATGGATCTTTTTCTTTTTAATAATAATAATAATAATAATATAAATTGTTATTATTATTATTATTATTATTATTATTATTATTATTATTATTATTATTATAGATCAAATCAACTAATTAAGTTATTTCCTTTCTTTTAAACTAGTTTTTTTTACATGAAATGTAAAATGTTTATAATTAGTTGGTTAGTTATTATTTTATTTAATGCTTAAATGTTGAAACTTATTGCTTATAAACTTCTAGTTTATGGAGGCTTGACCTCAGTTTGAGCCAAGCCTGAGACTAGGGTTGTTTACGAGTCGGGTTGGGTCGGTTTACTGGGGTTTTCCCAACCGACCCGACCTGGTCGGGTTACTTGAGGTGGAAACCGAAACCGACCCACTGATAGGCAAAACCGATCTGGTCGGTTTGAGTCAGGTTGGGTCAGTTTCGATTTTGCTCCTGTACAAAAAGGACAAAAAAGCCTAGAACTAAAAGGAAATTTATTTGACCATCATTTCAGCCATATGAATTCAATTCAGAGTCCAAGATAAATCTTCATGTAAATTTGAATTAGTTGTTGTTCAAGAGTCCAAGATAAATCTGAATTCAATTCAGGTAAAGAATAAAATCAATAAATTCTTCATGTAAAAACAAGTGTCAAGTAAGACAAAAGTTATCAATAAAATAGAAAGTCAAACTGTTTTATAGAAAGAAGGTTGAAATATTTATATTTCAAGAAACTTTCTAAATTCTAATCTAAGTAAAAAAGGACACCTAATTCTAATTGTAATTGCCTAATTAGTTGCCTATTTGGTGTAAAAGACTATAGAAACTAAGATAGATACAATTTAGTTAAGTAGGAACTAGAACTCTAGAAGACTAGTTAAGTAGCAACTAGCTAGAAGACTAATTGGTTCGGGTCGGTTTTCACACAAGAAAACCGAAACCGAAACCGACCCGATATATCGGTTTATGAATTTGTCCAACCTGAAACCAACCGGTGCTGATGAAAACCCGACCGACTAAGTTGCACCCTTTACGTAGTTACGCATAGTCTTCGGCTTCAATGGGGTGCATAACAGGCGATATAGCCCATTCGATTGAATTGCAGGCTTACAGAAACCCTCCCAAACGGAGTTCAAATCTGCCCCCCACCAGCTTTGTACCCCGAAAACCTCATATCATTAGAAGCAGCTGTGTGTCCTCCCACACGCATGCGCCCTCAACCACCTTGTGTAGAGCTAATGGGATGGCCGTTAGCTCGTCTTGTTAGTTCTCATTTCACCCAAAACTGAGTTTCTCTCTTTCTTGTTCATACTCAATCTCTCGCTCCTCTCAACATGCCCTTTAAAACTCAGACCACCCCACTTTCTCCCTT
The DNA here is from genome assembly GCF_000365185.1 of Nelumbo nucifera. The sequence continues at coordinate 3,079,951 of NW_010729085.1, forward strand.
GTCCAACAATATTCAAAGTATCTAAAATGCTAAATGTATCGGAAAGGCAATTTTAAGAGACGTTTTAGGATAAGTCTTGGATACGCATGCGTATCAAAGAAAAACTAAGATATGCTTGGAAACACTATAAATACTTTAATAAATCATAAAAATACATCAATAACACTAAATATAAGACCTCAATGAGGTGTATATACATTAAATTAATATATTTTAATGGTTTTATGAAGAAATATATTGCAGTTAATTATAAGTTCATTAAAACTCATATGCTTAACTACAATTTATAAATTATAATTCTTAAGTTTTAATGTTTTATGGGATGGAAAAAACCCAATTCTCCTATCCAACCATAAAACATGTATTGACACAACTTCTAAGTGAAAATATAATTAATAATTATTCATTACTTAAATAATTATTATTTATTATTTATTTTTAAAAAGGATAAAAAATAAATAAACATTATGTAATATATTCAAAAAATAGTTATTAAAGAAAAACTTTCAATTGCTTTGGGGATATGATAGATCATCCATAGAATTATAATATATTCAATCATTGTGATCAAATGATAAAATATAATTATTTAATTAATTATTTTTTAATTCTAAAAAGAAAATAAAAAATAAAAAAACAATTATTAATGAAGAAATTTCAATTGGTCTGTGGATATGATAAATCATTCATAGAATTATAATATATTCAATTGTTGTGATCAAATGATAAAATATAATTAATTATTATTTATTTTTTAATTCTAAAACTTTAAAAATTAAAAAATTAAAGAAGAAATTTCAATTCCTCTATGCATATGATAGATAAATCAATAGATCTAAAACATATTTAGTCTTTATAAGCAGAGAAAATTTACATTTTCAAATTTTTTGTTAATATATATTTTCCCCAAATATCTTCATGAAATTTCCATCAATCTACTGATAACACAAAAAAAACCGTGATTTTGAATGCAAAAAATGTAGATCAACATAAATTTAAACATTCAACAAAAAAAATCACAAGATGTTATAAAAATTGAAAAACTTACCTATTTTGCCATATTTTTTCAAAATTTCAAAAATCTTCAAAAACAAATTAACAATTCACACTTGTTTCTTGTAAATCTATCACTCTAGGAATGAGGTTTGGAGTTAGAGTCATTTGTGGGTGAAATAAGATTTATTTCATGGAAAAGAAGCTTGCTTTTCCCCTCTATTTTTTTCTCAGTTTTTGACCGTATCTTTTTCGTCGTTACGCCCCCATACAGGTCCGATACTCATGATAAAAGACGAGACGCCCGATTTCCATGTGCATCCCGTATTTGTTTTTCAAAGATACGATACGATATGCCCCATATCGGGTGTGCCATATCGAAATTTTAAACCTTGCTACCTAACATTGCCAAAAAATCCAACGTCAACGATCATTCTAATAGATACACTAGAGGCATGTACTCCCCCGTACAAATAGAAAAATATAAAGAGGAAGAAATAGGGATGGCAATTTTCCCCATTTCCCCGATCCCCGTGGGGATCCGCCCCGAATGGGGCATGGATGAGAATGATTTTCCCCGTAGGGATGGGGGCGGGGAAATTTTCATCCCCGTTAGCGGGGACGGGGAGAACACTCCCCGCCCTGTAGGAACCTCGATCCCTACTCTGTGGGATCTCCACTAATATATATATATATATATATATATATATATATATATTAATATTTTTAAATATATGAAAAAATATGGTTGAATCTTTTTTAATATTTTTTAATAGGATTGCAAATTTTAATTATTTTATTTTTATTTTTTAAAATAAAATAAAAAACAAAAACAAAATAATTAACATTATAAAAAATCACGGGAAATGAGGATCCCATAGAGACGGGAAGGGGATAACCTTATCCCCGATAGCAGGGATGGGGACAGAGATGGGGATGGGGATTTTTGTAGGGACGGGACGGGGATCTGCCCCGCCCCGTTGCCATTCCTGGGAGGAAAACCACACAACTATTCCACCTTTAAATACAACTGGTATAGAAGTTGATGGAGATGCCTTCCAATCGGATGTAGTCATGCAAATGGCTAGAAATATTGCTACTCAGTATTGTGGGTATAGTGCTGGTCGAGTGAGATATGAAAATTTGATACGCCTATTGCGATAATACCACAGGAAATCTCACAGATTTCTCCACTCATTTCTCCTTATCATGGAAGCTAAAATACTCCGCTGATGGAATTGCCTTCTTTGTCGCTGCTTCAACGCTTCCTGATCTTCGAAAGACAAGATCTTTATCGCTGCTTTGTTCTCCAGGTGAATTACTTGGTCTCTTTCACAACAATAGTGCATACAATCGAACTGCAAATCAAGTAGTGGTCGTAGAGTTTGATACTTCTAACTTTTCGAAACGTCCACGACCTCCCATATCGTCACAACACAAAACTTGAGTGTCTTTACAACATATTCTTACAGCTTGTAGATTCAGGGGTACTGTAACCTTTCGTACAAAGTTGATCTCAGGATTGTACAAAGTTGAATCTCATGTCATTAAGTCTTGGGAATTGGGATTTCAATTCAAGCTTGAAGATTAGCAACACCAATAGTACGGAGTCCAGTCCAAAGCATGGAAATTCAAATCCATCTTAAGGAAGAAAATTAGCTTGGTTAGTTGGTTATTCGATTTGTTCTCGGCGTAGGTGTCTTGATAGGTAGTTTGGGTGTGATTATTTGGTTCGTTCTGAAGAAAATGAGGTACAGAAGTGAAGATGACAACGACGATTTACCCTTGGATATATCCATGGATGATGATTTTGAGTGGAGAACAGGACCCAAGAGGTTCTTCCCTTCTGCGTTTTTTCTATTGCGAAAGAAAAAAGGTTAAAAAAATTCAGAAAAACAGATTCGAGAATAGATGAGATGAGAGGGACGAGGAGCACATACCTCCGGTGTATCTTCCAGACGGATTATCAACGTCAGATTTCATGGCAAGCAAAATTGGGCGGGGGAGGAGGTGGGGCGATCGGAGTTTCAGAGGGCATGTCGAGAGGAGTGCGAGACTGAGTAAGAGCGGGAAAGAGGAAAACTGAGTTTTGGGTGAAATGAGAGTTAACGGGACAAGACTGAGTATTACGGATGAGCTCCGCACGAGGCTGAGGGCAATGCGTGTGGGAGGACATGACGATGTGGGAAGTGGGATGCTTTTGGTGTGCGAGCCGTTAGGGGTAGGAATGGCAATGGAGTGGGGATCATATTCCCATCCCCATCCCTGATCCCCAATCCCGGTTGGGGATAAAAAGTTGTCCTCTATCCTTTATTTACGATAAGAATGGGTTTCCTGTGAGACTCGAATCTCTAAAACATAACAGTATTTTTTAAAAAATAAATTTATTTAAAATAAATAAAAATTTTAAAATATAAATAATGTTTTAAATATAAGGGTGTCAATGGACCGGTTTCGGGTTGAACACCGTCCGAATTAAAAGTGATATGAACGGATTGGACGGTCCTAAAAATGATATGGACGCGGACCGGTTCGAACATGAATAGTCCATTCATAGAATGGACCGAAAGTGGATAAAGCCACTAGTTCGAATGGTCCGTTCAATGTTCATTTTCATTTGAACTTTGAAGCATCAAGTGTGGAAGCTTTCGAAGGCTAGGGTTCAGCGCCTTTGCGCCTCCACCACTCTATCCTCAGTCTCGCCGGTGGACGGTGGTATTTCTTTTGATCACCTGATTTTGTTATTTCACCATGCCTGATGCCATGTGCTCTCTCTCTCTCTCTCTCGCTCTTTCTCTCTCCCTACATTTGAGCCATTGTCACTTGCAGGAAGTATACTTTGTTCCGGTGGAGGAGAAGGCCCCATCCTTGCCGAGAAAGGATTATCCGAAGCCATTAATCTTCCATGACGGCCGGGCGGTGGCAAGGCCTACACCATTAAACGTGTCGGCAATGCTACTATGGGTACCAATGGGAGTCATTCTAGCCAAATGCATGATTCAGTTAAAAGAGTGATAGATTTATTCAGATTTTTTCTTTTATTTTCTTTTTCTGTTTTAGAAAGCCAAATGCATGATTCATTGTATAGACACTCATGATATGAAAAATGGGAGTTTCCAAAGGGAAACGTTTTTTACTTATTTTTTTCTCTGTTTGTTCAATTCAGTATGCACTGACAGTTACGTTGAGAGGGGTTCACTGATACATTGTGATATTTTGAACATTTGCCCAACTGTATTCATAGTTATCTACCCTGTACATATATTTAACTATTGTTTGGGATTACCGGGTTTTGATCATTTGGGTTAGGCTTTCTATTTCTTTTAGGACAATAAATTAGGTTGGATATGTAATTGAAAAACCCACTTCACTGATTGGACTATGAACAATAAATTTGTTTTTTAACATACCTAACAAAAAAATATCATCACTAATTAGATTTTAATTTTTTTTTTGCCTAAAATAATTGATTTTCTTGTTTATATTCTGGCCTTTGATGTCAACCCACTTCAATTTGGGCTTTTTACTCTTTCATTATAAATGCAGTCTATGCATATGATGTCTTATACTTGATCTCTAAGGTAAGTTCATGTGTTGACAAGTACATAGAATAGAAAAAAGCTCTGAAGGGTTGCTCTCATTAGAGAGCCTGTGGAAGTATATATTAGCCATGTGATGGTATATGAGGGATTGGTTGCAGTTGACTACTGCTCTATGTCAAATTCTACAAGCCAAAGTTATAAAAGATATTAATGGGAGTTTGGCGATCATACAAACACGGGTAAAAATCACTAAAGCACCCTACACAAATATTCTTGCATGATCCAAATATGCTCCCTAACATGGAGGAACATTTTACTTGTATTTTCTATTTTTCCCTTTGACCGATTGCAGAGCACATTTTTGTTTTTGTTGTATCTTAAGATTTGTTATTTGGGGTGTTTAAATAAAAGTTAACCCCACCTTACTTTGATATTTCAGATAGAATTGACTGAATCTTCATCACCTGCTTCACTGTCACTGCTACTGCTCCCACTCCCACTGTTGTTCTCACTGCTCCCACTTGAACATAAAGTCTGCTTATTTCTTTCTTCAGCATTCACCTGAACCCTCAAGGCCTCTACGGCATTAGGGTCCTTTTCTGCCTCATCATCACTAACATTGAGGGTTGGAATCTCTAAAGATAATTCCATAGACATATTGTTCTAGTAGACAGAGATATCTGAGGGTTGGAATCTTCCAAATGCTTATTGGAATCTCTCCAGTCAATCTGTTTGTAAACAATGCAAGTTCCTCTAATTTACTCAAAGATCCCAACTTACTTGGAATTTTGCCTTCGAGTTGGTTTTTCTGCAAGAGGAATTCCTTCAATGAACTACAGGTCCCAATCTCTGGTGGAATTACCCCTGACAAAGAGTTCTCATTGAGGTAAAGTAGCTCAAATTTAGTTAGTAATCCAAAGGAAGAGGGGATCTAACCTATTAATTTATTACTCAGAGTTGCCAAGAATCTTAAGCCACTACAATTTCCCAAGCCTGATGGTATTTCTCATCAAATTGATTGTAAGTCAAGACCAACTCCTACAAATTCCTGCAACTACCTGAACCCCCCAACTTTATCTTGCCCTCAAATCTGTTCGAACTAACATCCAAGTAAGCAAGAAACTGAAGATTGTTTAGGCTCTTAGGCAAAACTCCAACTTACTGGTTCTCAGTAAGATAGAGTTCTTCCAATTTAGTACAATTCTCAATAGATTCTGATATCATCCCTGGTAATTGATTACTATAGAGCCATAGAGATGAGAAGGTTTACTGAGACGTTAATGGTAGTGACCCACAACTGAACCTGCAAATGATGCAGTAAACTGCCTGCGTGAAATGAAATCATATCCTTTTATGTTGACTTTTAATAGCTTTCAAATCATGACACAGTAAACTGCTTGTGTGAAATGAAATCATATCCTTTTATGTTGACTTTTAATAGCTTTCAAATCAGATCAGATGACACAGTAAACTGCTTGTGTGAAATGAAATCATATCCTTTTATGTTGATTTTTAAGTATGGAAAACATTTAATTTGGACCGGATGCATTTCAATTGGATTGAACTGGATCCGGTTTGTATGGGGTTTGAACCGGATTTGATCCAATCCATTTGTAAATAGATCAATATTGGACTAGACTGGATTGGACCAAATCCTATCCAATTGACAGTCCTAGCAGATACCTCAATCCCCATCCCTGACCCTGATTGGGGATTCCTATTAATCCCGATCCATGTATATTCCCATTTGGATTTGAAAGTCAGACCACCATCAAGAATAGAAAAATTGCCATCCCTAAATAGGGGCAGATCCGAATTCTCTCAAACGGGGCACCTCTGAGAGGAATTCACATCTGCCTTTGTCAGAACGTGCCTCAAAAACGTCCAACATGCACATTTTAACGTCCCAGATGTGCCTTCGCGGATCCGGAAAGCTTTGCAACTTGCAAATTTCTCTATATTCTCGAACCTAGTGCAGATCTGTATCAGTTGTCCAAACCTACACCTTTTGACGATAAAATACTAATCGAATGGACAACTTAGTAGCCAAGTCAGCGATCCGCGTGAAAACTTATCTTCCAATAAGGCTTTACCGAAATCCTCTTCTCTATATATACCCCGCTCAACTACGAAACCAATTCATATCAAGTTTTAAGCTCTTCCAAGTCTCTCCCAGATTTTATATTTAGTTTTTCCCGCCTGAAGCAGCCTCCTCTTCCCTCTCTTTCACTCTCTTTCTTTGTATTTACTCTTGCGATGGCACCAAAGGCCGAGAAGAAGCCCGCTGAGAAGAAACCCGCGGCTGAGAAGCCGGCAGAGGAGAAGAAGACCGTAGCCGAGAAAGCTCCGGCCGAGAAGAAGCCAAAAGCGGAGAAGAGGCTACCGAAGGAGGGCGCCGCTTCCGGAGACAAGAAGAAGAAGAAGCGAGTGAAGAAGAACAGCGAGACATACAAGATCTACATCTTCAAGGTGTTGAAACAGGTACATCCTGACATCGGTGTCTCAAGCAAGGCCATGGGCATCATGAACAGTTTCATCAACGATATCTTCGAAAAGCTCGCTCAGGAGGCCTCTAGGTTGGCCCGTTACAACAAGAAGCCCACCATCACCTCTCGGGAGATCCAGACTGCTGTTCGTCTTGTTCTTCCTGGCGAATTGGCCAAGCATGCCGTTTCCGAGGGCACCAAGGCAGTGACCAAGTTCACTAGTTCTTAATTGCAGATCAGTGTTTAGTCTCTTCCCTTTTCTAGGGCAGAAGAGCAAACTAAGTGTCTAATACGTGGAAGATTTATGATATCTAGGCTTTCTTTCAATTCACTGTTTCGTTGAACTGATTTTTTTTTTTTTTCTTTTTTTCTTTTTTCTTGCTTGGATTGTCCAGATCCATTAGTTACTGACTGTAAATTATGAAATGAAGTCCTTATTAGGTGTTCTTTATTATCATTGTCGTGTATATGTTTTACTTTAGCTCTCTCTCCTTTTATCACATCCCCCTGGCATTGTGATTCTTTCTTTGAATTTGGTTTAAGTATCACTTTTTGATAAATCTCTACCCAATTTATGGGATTTTTTAATGGTTGGTGGTTAACGGTGGCAGCTAGTTAGTACAAGATACTTGAGGTGACTTCATATATGGGTTCAAGTGAACCAAAGCCATGCTGAACCCGACCTGTTGATATGATCTAGACCCAGCGTGACCCTCTAACCCAACCTAAGATGCATGTTTCATCCAAGGTTTAAAGTATGATATAATAATCTGGTTTGCTAAAACTATATATTGATTATTTTTTAATTTTAATAAAAATGAAAAAATATAATTATAAAAATTAAAATAAATAACTTAAGATTTAATTTTCTTAAAAGTTTAGTAAAAGCTAAAAACTATAAAAATAATTTATTTTATCTATTTAAATGATTTATGTGTTTCATTTTACAATTATATATAAAATAAAATGAATGCATATTTATTATTTAAAAAAGTATAGTTCCTATTTATGTAAAAGTTGTAAATAAAAAAAATGATTATATATTAAAATGAAGACATTTTAGTGTTATTAATGTATTTATATGATTATTATATATTTTCCTAATATATTCAAACTTTGTATCCATATCTGTATTTGAATGATTTAATATACAAATTATAAGGTTTTGCGCTTTACATATTTTTATTTGTAATCTTTCCAAACTGAGCCATAATTTCATAAGAGATTTTGGAATTGGAATGTTAGGCAACAAATGGTACCAAAAATCCAAACCAATACCCATCGATGGTTTTTGAACTGCTCTTGACTCGGATGATTGGATCATTCAGCCCAAGAATCGTCCAGACAACTGGTTTTGTTTTACCTCAAACTCGATCATTGGTCAAAAACCGTTGAATCAGTTAATGACCTATTGACCCAGGCGGTCGAATTGTCAACTTGTTCAATAGTTTTGGCTGTTTTTTTACTTTTATTTTTATTTTTTGTCAAAATGGGTCATCCATTCAAACCAAACAATCAAACTATTGACCCAAAAGTAGGTGGTCAAAACAGTTCCATTTCCGAATCAATTTTTAAAACCATGTACACACCACTCATTTATCTATCTCTTAGGTTCCAAGTTACTCAAGTCAAACCTATTCATTCAAACCCTCCTTCCAATGGGGTTGTAGGGAATGAGATCTGCTCCTCACACTTGGGCACCTCACATGCACATCCACCGTGCATTGGAAACATCTCCCGTGAATAATAACTTGTAAGTACAGGAGATATTCCCAATGCATGGTAGGATGTGCGTGTGAGGAGCAGATCAGTGTCGGGTTGTAGACACATGTATGCCCATGGGGAAAGTAATTCTTCATGTTATTTTTATGGTTAATCATCACAAAATCAGTATTGATTTTGACTCTGAAAACATCCACTTTGTGCGAAAAAAAAAAAAAACCAATTAGGACTATCCAATTTACCTCCCAGTTCAAAATATTGATACGTATGAAGTATCAATAGCTTTTTTTTTTTTTATTGTTATTTTTTTTCAAATCTCTTGACCCGGTCAAATCCCCTGAACTGATACACTGGTTTAAGGTCCATCCATCATTCCATCTCTTGAACCGGTCAAAATCCCAAAACACTCTGGAGGGATATATCAGGAAGCCCCCAATACGATGTATCGGCCAATACGGCCCAGTATGTATCAAAGTTTTGAAACTTGCCGTGAAGAGCTGGGACCAAGATTTAAGTATCAAAACTCTTAATTTGAAAAATCAACATATCAAGTGTTTGTTTCATCAGATACTCCCATGTCACATTAGGTATTAATAATATAAAATAATTAAAATGCGTTATCTATCTATCTATCAATCTATATATAGATTGATAGATAGATAGATAGATAACGCATTTTAGTTATTTTATATTATTAATACAGCTTGCTTTGTTTTCTCTATTTTTTCCTTTAGATATAGGGGTTGATACAAATCAAGGTTTTCACAAGCTATTCTAACTTTGCTCATAAAAAGAAGCTTGATTCGACTTGATCTAAATCGAATTGGTATTCATACTGTCGATTCAGAGAAAAGAAGTTTGTAAACTGAATCTCTTGAGACACTTGAACCCTTAAGTGTGTCAACTGGTTATGTTTTACCAGCAAGATCAACCTAAACAATTATGCAATCAAAGTCATCACGAAGAGAAACCCCCTTAGACCGTACAGGAGAATAATCATAAGAATTGTTTTATGGTTTATGGCTCAGAAAGTCCACGTGTTTGTTTCAAATCCTTTTTTTTTATCAGTTTATTTTAAGTCTCCTTTTATAAAAACAAACCAAACCCATATCATTTTATAGATTTATAAAGAAATAAAGGAGCAGGATCGAAGAGAGATGTTAAGATTATTTAGGTGTCCCTGGCACCTCTCAGGACATTTTTGTTCTCACTGTTTTTGCACATAATTTCTCCACTTAAAATTTGAGTCTAATTTCTTCTTAAAACCTCACATCATCTAATTATCATAATCTCCATCATAGAGTATCAAACTGAGGTTGATGAGGCAAGCAGGAACAAATATAAGAAGAGAGGAAATAGAGAGTGAGGAACAAGTAGGGAGAGAAGAAAACAGTATCGTGGTGGTTGTGCAAGAGGGAGTGGAGGGACGGTGAGGAAAGATATGAATGATTATAGAGGATGTGTTATAAGTGTCTACCATTTTTTTTTTGATAAATAGTTAATAGTGTCTACCATTCACCATTGTTATTCTCCCAACATGGTCTTTTCTCAAACTTCACATAGAAGATGCTTTGGTTTGGATTTTTTTTCACCATCATCAGTTCTCCCATTGTGCTACTTTTCCAAACTTCAATCTAGGCCTTCCACTTTTGAGGTACCATGGGGGTGGGGCTCAGCTGGTCAAGGGTCTAGTAGTTTTGTTGCCAATTTTTGTTTTGTCTTTCCTTCTTCAACCCACACAGATCAGATGGTTTAACTACTCATCCATTAATTGCCAGCTCCTGAGGTTAGAGGTCTAGTACAAGAATAAGATTTTGGTTCTTTAACCCTATGTATGGTTTGAAGGAAAATGTAGGCAAAGGAAGGGAAAGGTAGGGAAACCTTTACAACCCTTGTATCGGTTTCCCTGTCTTTCTCTTCCTTTCCTTACCTTTTCCTTCAAACCAAACATAGCCTATTAAGTGAAATGACTGGAGAAAATGAGGTTCTGTTTTGGGTGATTATGCTGATTACAGTTTGCACATGACGCAAACTTGAGAAATGGAGATATAAAAAAATTGAGACAGTTGTTTTGCCTTAGAATTATATATGGAATTGATACAAAGAAATTGTAAATGTATCTTGATGAAATTCTATAAAACATGGTACTATTGTTTAGCAAGATATTCTAGGCCTAAAAGAATCCCTTGCACTTTGAAGAAATGGTGCAAGCAACCAAACAAAACAATTCCAAAGGACTTACAACTTACAAGCTTAGCCTTACTACATCAAACTTCGAGAGAAAAAAGGTTCAGGATGATATGAATCGAGTTTACTGGAAACTATTACCCCAGGAATGCAAATATGCAGTAATTTTATGGGATAAGATGCTCTGTGTTAAAATCAGCAACTTGAATGCCGAGTATGCTGAGTTTTGTTCCTCTCGAATTCTCATTTCCTATGTGATAAAGGAAAGGTACATAGAAAAAGCAAATTTAAGAGCGTCGAAGCGTTTAAACTCCGTAAATTTCACGGCAAAAAATGCTCATTCGTAATCTGTTTCTTCTATTTACCCCTTTTCCCATGTGATAAGCAGTAATTGCTATATCGCAGTCCAAGTCATGTTGAAATCATAAAGCAAACAAAGCATGATTGAAACGAAAGAATGTTCTGTTTCTTACAATAACAGTAGCAAAAAGCAGAATCGAGGCCATCTATCGATTTCAACGTCCTCTTCGCCCGAGTCGATGATAAACCCTGATAATCCACAGTCACAGAACAAAACTTGGCCCCCTGGGACCTACGGACGCTTCGTCATCTTAGATAATCTGAGAAACATGGAACAGGCTTCAATCAAGCAAAGTCAAAGCAGCGAAACAAGGAGATTTTTCAAGCATCTCTGTTTTCGTCTTGATTTAAGGTTCCAAACTTCTGCTTGAAAGAGTCCTGCTTCTGTAGCCACATCATGTGTCCCTGCACAATTGAAGAGTGAGAAAAGTTCGATCGGAAAAACAGAGGAATTGGAGCTCATCTATCTCAATGCAAAGAAAGATAGAGAGGAATCGAACCTGAAGGCCTTATTGTTGGCAATTGAAACTTACCTGAAGAGAAGCTGCCCAGGCAATTAGAAATGAAGCGAACCAGAATTTCTTGTCCTTGAGCAACTGTTTTGCTTCCATTCTCATCCGAAACCCTAACAACTGCCTAGTCAATTGGAACTTTCCCAAAGAGCAGATCACAATTCCTCGAAAACAGAAAAGCAAAATTCTTAAGCCTCTATCTCTCTCTCACATGTATACACAGTAGAAAATGTTATAACACATGGTCCCGTAGCTCAGTTGGTTAGAGCGTTGGTCTTATGAGCCCAAGGTTTAGGTTCGAGACCCGCTCTCAAAGGTGTATTTATAGTCGCTCACGAAAGCCCTAGGCCCATTGATGCCAGCGCTTAAAGGTGTATACGAAAGTCCTAGGCCCATTGATGCCAGCGCTTAAAGGTGTATACAAAAGCCCTAGGCCCATTGGTGCAGCGCTTAAAGGTGTATTTATAGTCGCTTACGAAAGCCCTAGGCCCATCAATCAATCAGAAGTCCAACTGCAACTTGATTATGAGTTAATGACTAGTTGACTACCTAGCAAGCACCAAGCAGTTTCCAAGTTGGAAAAGTTGGTTTGGCTTTGGCATCACTCAATCATTTTTATTTACTTCCTCAACAAACAGGTACTCTTGAATTCTTTGCATTCCTCCTACACTCCAAATGAATAAGTCAGTCAGCTTGCTGAGTCTGTCTGTCATTCAATTATAAAACCCTATTTTTATTCTTTTATCCTTCCTGGTGTTCACCAAACAGAAACCAGCCTACAGTCATATAGTAGTGCAGCGAAAAGTAAAAAAATTTCATTGCCCTATCCACCTACCGTCCTACAATATGCACATTTTATTTTTGAGTCCAGATCACCTACACTTTACGACTTACATTAACAATGAGAATTCATCAAAATTCACAGGGTTGATTTTGATTGGCCAAATTCTCAAACGTGACCTCTCCAATCAAAAAGGCAAAAGCACCCCCTTAGACTTAGAATATGGGTGAATTTTCATCGGTTAGTGTACAAGGGTATTTATTACGTCCAGACTGATTCATTTTTGGTGAACTTTCACTGCGTAATTCAGAAAAATTGTTAGATTCACTGATCAACTGGAAAACCCAGACGCGACTTAATGGCGGACCAAGTGGATTGCTAATGCATCAAAGTTCAATCATCACCCAGTTCCAACTTCCAAGTTCATCTACCTGGTACCAGCACGCTTGTGCATTACTGCATAAGAATGAAGCTACATTTCAAGCAGATGGAGATGAACAAAGAAAGCTTTGGGAGAGTCGAACAATCGGTGGTTCCGGGAGACCTCACTTCCCTTTCCATCATTACCTTCTTAACCTTGTTAAACATTATGGCAACGTGCCATTCACATCTAAATTCTGTACATGTTGAAATTGAAAAAGGAAATAAAACTCTTCAGGGTCGCCAGTGAAAGGCTCCCGTCACAAGCAGGCTGCGGGCCTGTAAATGGCAAATTCATAACTCAGAAACCAGTCAGTAAACCAACCAATACATTGTCCCCAGAGAAAGAAGGAAATGATCACTCAATTAGCTATTGTTTCATGGAGGCAATCTTCCAGACAAGCAGAGGGAAAGCTTATCTCTCAGGATGGAGGCATTCTTGTCAACTGAGTCACATATCTGCTGACGATAACCTGAGTCATGGTTGTGAGACAAAGGCATCTCATCCTGCACCTCATCCTCCAGATCAATGACGATGTTGTGCAGTAAGCAGCATACAAGAATTATCCTTGGCAATTTATGCTTGTCGGGTCTCCACATCACTCCTTGAACAATCCTCCACATTTCTTTCAACCTTGCCAAGGCCCTATGTGCCACCACGCGGGTTGCAAAATGCCTCTTGTTGAACTCGGTACTGGATTCTGAAAGATCTTTTCCTTGATAAGGTGTGACAAGCCAGGGCAACAAAGGGAATCCTACATCCCCAATTATGTATTCTCTCACCTCTGATCCTTCAGACAACTTCATCTTTTTCCCATTCAACCTCTTTCCTTTCTCACAAAGCTTGAAGAAGCCTGAATTCTGTAACACAATGGAGTCATTCAAGCTCCCTGGCCACCCAGTAACGATGTCCCTGAACCTCATCTCAGGATCCACAATTGCCTGCAACACCATGCTGTGGTTCTTCTCATGATCGAACCAAACATCATTTGAGGGGTCTACTGAAGGCAAGCACATCATGATGTGAGTGGTATCAATTGCACCGCAACAGTTTGGGAGGCCCCGGATTTTCTCAAACTTAGACTTTATCTCTGTCATCTCTGTTTCTGTGGCAGGCCAACGAAGGTGGTGGAGCCCTCTTTCTTCCATGGCCTCCACAAACCTCCAGGTCACTTGAGAAACTGTTGATTGGCTGATTCCAAATGATTCACCAATTGTCAATAGCGACTCACCAGAGCTTAGCCTTCTTAGAGCAACAGCTACTTGATCATTTATTGACAGAGGCTTGCCATTTGTACCCATAAAATTTGATGGCTTTGCCATCATATCTTCCTTTACAAGTGAACAGATGTAGTTGAAGGTCTTCCTCGAGACTTTGAATACAGACTCAAATTTATCCAAACCATTTGACAGAGATAAAGGCCCTGCAAAGGAGCAAAAGAAAGTAGTAGTCATTCATGAGTGTTAATTATTCAGATACTAGTATTCAATATTCCTTCTGAAATCTTGCTAGGTAAGAGTAAAAGTGCTGCTTACAAACCCCATATCCACACTGGATTGATTGATCTAAGAACCAGCACCAATCTTCCAAAATTAATAGAAACAACATAAAATAGGAATTCAATGGAGTTGGCAGGGTTTTTTTTTTTTTTTCTTTTCTTGATTGGTAACTGATCCCAGTTTATTAATGCATGAAAAAAAAGTGTTAGTGGTGTTAGTGAAGGGGTATTTTGATCTTTGCACTTGTTGAGAATGTTGATGTGTACTGTTATGTTAGTTCGAGTGCCTCTTACTTAAATAAGGGCACTTAAGTCTTTTCCAATAAGTTAATAATATAATAACAGGTCTGGCCGAATCTAGGGATAACTTTTTTCTCTAATTTGAACCAGACCTCTCTTTTCCCTCTTCTTCTTTCCTCTCTTACTTCTACTTCTTGCTGTTCACTTTACTTT
>NW_010729085.1:3100115-3249636 GCF_000365185.1 Nelumbo nucifera
ATAATAACAGGTCTGGCCGAATCTAGGGATAACTTTTTTCTCTAATTCGAACCAGACCTTCTCTCTTTTCTCTCTTCTTCTTTCCTCTCCTACTTCTACTTCTTGCTGTTCACTTTACTTTACAGTCAACGAACAAGACAGAATTCTAGGGCAGGTCGAACTTCAACAAAAAGAATGAGGTACAAATTAACTACTTGCCTAGAACCCCTTATAAATGGCTTAGGCAAGTTCCTATTGCCTAACCCACTTTTCTTTCTTTGATTTACATACGGTAATCCAGTACCAGTCCACAGACTGATGATTGAGATAGAAACAACCTAGATAGTGACTAAATTGTTCCATGACTACAGTATGCACTGATCAAGTTGTAGATCACCCTGGGTTGGTCTCAATCTCAAGGTACTACTGATATGCTAAATTGAGCATCTATTAAATGACGGACATCTACTAAATGTCCTAAAAGTTCCCACACTAACTTTGAGGCCGGATTATGAACTTGAGAATAAAGTAGAATTCTGGATACAAACCATTAATACTTGTATTCCTCTACAAAGTTCTCATTGATCTGCTACCAATCAAAAAAGAGATTCCCACAGAATAACAAATTCTGAATCATATTACTGTTAGAACCCCAGCTTCTTTGAAAATAGGTTATATGAAAATAATTACTATCTTAATTGTAGAAACCAATATTTCATAAGCCTGTAACAGAACAAACTAAATCAACAGAAAAGGGGTGGGGAAAGAAATAAGTGAAAGAATAGAGAACCAAAGAAGCTCATATGCATGTTACGAGGGGCTCAAACACCATAGCTAATGATTTATCAAGGTCTATGGGGAATGAGAAGCATATATAGTATAGTCCTTGCACCTTGAGAAGCTTGTCTACATGTTTGCATAGTTTTGGATGGACTCTACCTTATTCTTTGACTGATGTCTATCTTGTATATCAGGTCATCAATCTTTCTTCACTATTTCGTAATATTAATTAAGCACTTTTATTTGTTTATTTATTTATGGAAAATATATAAAATTCTAAACAAGGAATTGAAAAAGAGAAAGAGATGGAAATGGGAGGAAAAAGGAGACTTCCACACAAAAAGAGCGTGGAAGGAAAAGGAAGGAGCACAATCACATATTTTGCCCAAAGAAGGTAGGGCTAGACCAAGAGAGGTATCCCAAGAAGAGGAGGTAAACCACAGGCCCATAACCAAAACAAAAGGAGAAAAAGTAAAGATCAATCTTGGGAGGGAATGGCCCCTAAGAGAGGTATCCCAATATATGCTTCAAACTAATTTGTTTCATTCCCAGAAATGAACCCTAAGATGTAAAATGTGCACTTGATTATCTTCAATGACCAGAACCACATATTCCTAATTCATAACTCTCACTACATTGGGGGAGAGGAGAGAGGGTGGGTTGGCACATTGTACACCTTATTAATTTGCCTCCACAATAATTTGTTAAAGGATTAAGTCATCAATCATATAAGATAAATGCTATAATCATTTTATATTGTATAACTTGGGATTTTCTGTCCTTGCTCAAATAAGGCTTGATGCAGGA
Source organism: Nelumbo nucifera (assembly GCF_000365185.1). The sequence continues at coordinate 3,101,682 of NW_010729085.1, forward strand.
AAGGATCCTCAGGGAAGGTGGAGTTTTAACTTGTTTTGGGACTGGAAAAAATGTAGATACTACTAGAATGACTCCGAGAGTGTTCTAGGCATCGCATATAGAGGAAGAAAGGATAACTTTCCATCACAGTGGTGTTTCTAGGAATCAATTCTGGAGACAAGAGCATTAAATCCAAGTAAATAAACAATAGTTCTTAATTTTCTTCTCCAAAATACTGTAGTATACGAATTATATAGAGTTCAATGGTCAGTCCATTAGCAATTAACCTTCTTAGAGATGACATTGTGAATGATTACCTCTTGGTCACCTCCTCAAGGATAGCATCCTGATCTTCATATTATCTCCTTCAACTAAGCAAGAAGAAGAGGAAAAGAAACTAGACTTTAACATGACTATTGACAGGCTTTCCTCAATATGTAAACACCTTTAGACCAAAAGGCTGAACTACCAGAAACACCCATGTGGATTTGACAAAGGGACAACAGGAAAACATATAGTGATGTGGGATGGGATGGAGAAAGGTTAGGAATGGCAACGGGGCGGGGTGAGGTGGGGCCGGGTTTTGCCTGCCCCGTACTCGACCCCGAATTCAAATTCCCCGCCTCAAAACCCAGCAGGGCTAAAAATCCTAACCCCATCCCCATCCCCACGGGGAACGGTGATCCCCGACTTTGCCTTGCCTTAGTCATTCTTACTTGTATACTTATTAATTTTTTTTTTTACTTTTTTGAAACTTACCTAGAACTATTTTATATTGTGTAATATAATATAGTATAATATATATATATTATGTTATATAATATAGTCAGGGTGGACAAATACCGTCCCCGGCGCTAGAGTTTCACGTTTTCCCCGAACCCTAATCAATGGTAAAAAAACCCGCCCCGATTGTTTGCCATCTCTAAGAAAGGTCCTACTAGGGTGAATGTAGCATGTAAATGAGAAATGATGAAATTTGTAGATTATAAAGGAAAATAAGTTAATTAATGCTTGAGAATTATTTTAGGAAGGTTATAGTACGTTTAGAGAAGAGATCAGTGGGTTTAGGATGGAGAAAAGAAGTGAAGTTTTGAAGGTGTTTAGGTAAGGAACAAAAGTAGTTGCAGGTGCAACCTTTAGCAGCACAAAATACTCTATAAACTATTAGAGAAGCACAAGGTGCTTGTGCCCATATCACACAAGAAGAGAGAGAAAGAGATTGGGGATAACATGCCTCATAAGGCACACAAATATACAATTTCAAATGAATTCAAAATCATGTCTTAAGTTGAGTCTTAAAATATATTTATAGAGCCAAGTAGGATAGGCCCAACCTCAAAAATTTAATGAACAAGAAGAGGAATAATTAACACCCAAGAACTTCTACTCTCAAATCAACTCTTTAAAAGCATGTAAGAATCACTAATCTAATATAAAGAAGATAAATTACTAAAAGCAGTAGATTATGATCTCACTATAAAAAGTAATTACAAAAACTACTATAAATAGTATGTCCAAACCAAGGTTCTAAATATCGACACAGGCCAATACACCAGATGGGGTGTATCGGTCTGTACCATTGGGCACTTTTATTTTTCATAGTTTTTTTTTCCAAACCTGTTAAGGGGGATTGGTATAATGCCTGTCTACCCCCTGAAACAGGTCAACCCCCTAAACCAAGCTTAAAGTGGCATACCGGTGGGTCACCGATACGATATGTATCAGCCAATACAGACCGATATGTTGCAAAATTTCAATCCTTGGTCCAAACGTTATTATAAATAGTAATTTTATTTTTCACTAAGAATAATAAATTTCTAGAAGATTGAAACTCAACCTTACAACCAACTCCAAGATTCCTTTTCAATTTTAGCTCCTGCATTATAAAGATATGCAAGTAAGGTGGCTTAAAAAATCCAGTTGTCGATTCAAACTCTACCCCACACTTTGCTGGAAGTGATTCAACCCCAAATCTATATACTGCCTGTAATGGACTTTCTTGAGCCAGAATTCAACCTTATCTTTTACTGGGTTAATCCCTGGCTCAAGTCTTTACAGGGTAAATGGTAAAAGGAAACCAAGATGCAAAACATATCTTGTCATCAGCTAGAAAAAGATCCAATATATACATATAGTATGAGAAGAAAGGGAGTGCAGATCTGCTAAACTAGACTAAAATTTCATGAACCAAAAAGAGAAAAATAAGGACTAGTTAAGGAAAACGTTGCCACAATTCAAGGAATAAACCAAACCCCACTTATACTCAAAGCATCAACTAGATCATTTGCTGATACTGGGAATCCTGGAGAACGAGGTAACAATGTTAGAGGCTAGCCTCCAGAAGAAAATGTAATCAAAATGATCATTTGCACTAATCATGTTCTAATTATTATATCAAAATAATAATCACATGATAAATAGATAGAAAACATGAAAGCAGATTCCTATCCACTTAGTGATTTCCAGGTACTATCTTACAGTGGTTAATATCTAGAAGTCGCATCATCTTCTGGCACTGATACCTAGAACTTTGCAATAGAAACTCGAACCACTTTACAATTATCATATACTTCACCATCATACAAAATACCATGTCATGGGTTACTTGAATCAACATTATTTTTTGAAGAAATAAAGAAAGGAAAAACTAAACGTGATAATCTTAAGTTTCTGGTTATTATAAAAGAGATTATGAGGCAAAGGGAGTTGCATTCATCTTGGAGCAAGGCAACTTGTATGGGGAATAAAGGAAACAAATTCCTTTGTCATAGGGGTGAGCATTCGGATTATCCGGTTCGATAAGCCAAAATTTTAAAATAATGTGCCTTGCCCCACTCTTATTTATTGAAGGAACCACTAATAGACCTACTAATAATGTGCTTTCTCATGCGGATGCATTAGTGTTTGCCCCACTCTCATTTATTGAAGGAACCGCTAATAGACCTACTAATAATGTGCTTTCTCATGTGGATGCATTAGTGTTTGCCCCACTCTCATTTATTGAAGGCAATGACAATCCAGGCATACTTCTATGCCTGAGTATGCATGATCATTTGTACATTGGTAACAGGTTACTTAACTATGTACTACACTACAAGACAGGTTCCAGATGCATGTCACACTGAGACAATCTGCAAAAGGCAATGCCAACTTGCAGAACAATGGTTATGAATGCAGTAAGATGAGAATTTAGGTACTGTGATGCATGTACACAGTGAGACAATATGGAAAGCTGAGGTCATATTTCCATCTTGGCAACCATGTAAAATTGGTATATATACAAGAACACTTAATTCTATAGCTTCAGAACTTGCAATTACACATACAAAGACAGGATAATCCAGAAAACAATATTGGAGAAGAAAGGCTTTTGGAGGTCAAAATCCACAATGAAACAACTAACAAGGTTTCCATAATTCCATATTGCCATCATGGAAAGCATGTAAAAATGGATCATATACAAGAAGCCTTAATTCTATACCCTTCAACTCATAATGTTATGTGGAAAGATGGAGAAGAAAATGAAGAAGAAAGACTTGGTGTTGAAATCCAGAAATGAGTGCATGTTTTATTCTTCAATGAGTAAAACAAGGTTATATATTAAGGAAGGGTTTACACAAAAAAAAAAAAAAACAAAAAAAAGTATAAGAGCGATCATCACAAAGAGCAAGGATGCAGATTAACAGTATAGTGTAAAGCAGACATCAAGAAATATAGGAGGAAGAGATTTATCATTCTATAATGATGGTATCATAACTGCTAAAAGCATACTCCCCTCTTTATAATTCAACCTAAAAGGCCTTATCCAAAAAAGATCCATTTACTTGTCACAAACTTAGTATAACAATTTAGGTACTTTTGTTTTCGATTAGCAGAAGATAATTATTTTATTAGAATTAAATAAAGCTGTAGCAGTACAATGTGATGACAGGGATGTCATCCCCAAAAATTTTTAAGCCACAGTTACAAAGAAGTCCCAAAAAAGTTAATAGGTTCCCAGCAGCCCAAAGTACATCAGATTACAATTTTGCCCAAAACAAGCCAGGTCTATCAACTCCTTGCTTTGCCAATATATCTGCCATTCCGTTTGCAGTCCTTCTTATCCAGCCAAAAGTAGAGTTGAATCTCTTTGCCAAGGTATCAATTTCCCTAAAAGCATGTCTGTACTCCAATTTAGGTATTATAAACTGTTACAATAAAGTTGAACTGATGTCCAATAACTAACTGAAAATTTCAGTCCAGAAATGACCCAAATACGTGAGTTTAATTCCTATATTATAAGGGAGAAAGTCAGCAAAATAACTTTGAAGACCACTTCTATTTAGAAGCAAGCTCAACCGATGTTTTGGATGCATATCAGGTATAAGCATCAAGGCACACCTCAGTGTGAGGAGTTCCTAAAATACACTGAGGCTCATATCTGATGCATAGTATGCACATGGACTATACTCCTCAAACTATGAGACATTTATGAGGCAGATGTCTCTGAGTGAGATGTAAGCATTAAGCATGCCTTATATCTGATGTTTTCACCTCACATAAGATATACACCTATATCTCATTTGAAAGAACAATCTTTTATTTTTTAGCTTTGATATTGGTTAGTTGTTTAACCATATTCTTTTGTTTATTATCCTCATATAAATATCAATCATCATCCCTTTTTTCCCTTCCACTTTAGCAACAGTAATTGGAGAGCTAACGTTTTAGGGTTGGGGTGAAAAAACTTCTATCCTATTAAGGGGAGCTTGGAGGGAACATCAGGAAACCACTAAAGGTCCAAGCATCATCTGAAGAACACCACCAACTCGTTGTCTCAGACAAAGGTACAAGATTCACCAAATGGGATTTATACACACACTTACACGCACAAACATATGCATATGTAAGATGCTTGTAAGGCTTATACCACACCTTGAACAAGTGGAAAGCCTTGCATCATGGTTTAGCATCTAAAAATACGGATTCTTAGACAAGCTAGTAGAGGTGTCCATTCTCTTGGATAAAAGGAATGTGGATTTTCATCAATGATTGATCCAGAAAAGTTGGATCTCAATCTCCATCTTGCAACATGAATTTCAGATATATTATCTGGCCAGCAGGAATTCTAATTTGTAACTTAATTTCTCTTTCAAAAACATAATTTCTGTTGCTTATCAGTGTGTTCATTATAGGACAATGTTTTGTTCCCAAGGGTTGATTTTGCAAGTTCTTTCACTTACTATTTGTTGGCATCATCTAAAATGCACCTTAGGATTTCATAAAAGATGAACAGGAGATAAACTAAACCCAAAATATGAGCAGATCACTAAGGGTGATGTTTGCAATAAAAAATGGTATGCCACCTTCCAAAACCTAAATCTCAATATAGTCTATTTTGATCCAAGGTATAGAGGAAGGAAGCAAAACACCTAGCTGAAATTGGAGAAGATAGAAAGGGAAGAAATGAGCTAGGATCCCCTAGACAGAATTACCAATTTACTCATGTTTAGCCAATGAAATTGAGACTAACATTTAAGATGTGGCTAAAATTTCAATGAGAAGTGAGATAGCAAGGTTTTTCCCTAAAAGGTGAAAAACTGAGTTACATCAACCATTGTGCAAATGCTTCCTACAGATGACAATTCTCCAAGTACCATTTTTTCCTCCACATGGCTGTATCTTCGACCCAAGTTCTAAGGCCCTAAAATATCAACGTGTGCTTTAACACCTTATCCCATAAAATGTTACTTGATCCACCTACTACATTGTTTGAGTGACTTAATATCAAATTAGTAGCTCAAAAAAAAAAGGAATATGAAGCCAGGCTAAAACCAGCATTCTTCTGAAGCACCGGCCTCTCAGCCAATAATTGATAATCCCCTTACAACTCAAACCTTTCACCACAAGGCCCAGCATATCCTTCAATAAAGAATACTCGCCCAAGAAAAATACAATGGAAAATTTCACCTAAGACGAACTGGCAATGCCCTATCACTAGTAGATGCCAACAATTCCATCTGTGGTTATCACATTTAAAGCAATTTGAAGAACAAATACCACATTATAGCACCAAAATATTGGCTTGAAGTGTTTGTAAGAGACAATAATATCATGGAAACTTAAAGCAGAAGTGCAGTACCTCATGTTCTTACATCCAAGCCTTAAGAAAAAGGTCAGACATTCTACATGTCTAAGCTAGAACTTTGTAGTGCGGTTCTCTCAAATTATGTGAACTTGAAATGAAAACTATCCTTACAGACAAAGTCAATAAAACTGATAAAAAATAAAGTCAATTAACCTGAAACCCCTTCTTCCCAATCTCGAAGATAAATGAAAAAAAAATTGGCTACAATTGACATGCATAAACAACTTTATTTTGTCCCTTATATAGCATACACTGCCCACCATAAACAACAGTTCCACATTCCTAAAGCCAAATGCAAATGAAAATCCAAAATCATTCATGAATTCCATATTCTGATAGATCGTAAGATGATTTGTCAGAAACACAGGGAGGCAATGGCAAGTTCTTTGACTGGCAATCTACTTTTAAGTGATTCAAATGTGAAGGTGAAATGAAGATTTGACCCAAGGTGGAATTTCACTAAATGAAGTAGTAAATGTTCCTGAACAACAGCGTCCTATGGTTTCCTAAATGTACCGAAAAGAAAAACCAAGAATGTCAGCTAGAAGGCAGATTACTCAGAAGTAGTATAAAATGGAATATTGGGGATCCTCTTTAGCCTATACATGAACCTAAATGTATATTCAACACACCATCAGCACTTCAGCAGGCTTGTATGAGAAATAAGGCAGGAAATTGATCTAATTAACCAAAACTGGGTTGAACCCATGTGCTAAAATTCCACCAAACAAAAGGAAAACCTAACGAGTAACATAATAACTACCATACTGGTCGAACACAGCAAGAGCAGTATCCATATGCATATGTTGAACAAATAAACACAACAACAACAGAATATCAAAAAGAAAAGCCAAGGGAAAATAGTAAGCAACAGTAACAAAGCAAAGGCGATATACCAGTAATTCTCTTGGAGAAGTCGTCCCACCAATCAACGGGCACATCCAGTTGTGACGGCGCTGGGGCGGCCGAGGCTTTTCTTTCAGCCTTCTTGTCTACCTTCCTCTTTCTCTTGAACCCTCTAACAGGTCCCATTGGAACTCGAGAACACAACCGATTGGGAGCTGAGAGGAGGAGCCACCAACGTCGACCGAATAAAATTAAAGAAAAACAACGGAATTCATACAGAAAGGACCCATCACTCGTAAAACCAGATTCCACGGCAAGAGTATAGAGAGACGGTGAAATCAGAAGAGAATAATGGAAGAAGTTGTGGGTCGTGAAGGGCGTAAGAAGCAAAGCATGCAAAAAAGTTTACGGGTGGATATAGTTAATTGTAGAGCATATTAATGGTGATGGAGGTGATGTTTGTGGCGCTAAAAGCATGCAAGCAGGAAGAAAGAGTCGAGGAAATAAGCGGAGTTTGTAAAAGCTTTGACAGGAGAAAAATGAGAAATTTAAGTCTAAGACGTGTTTGTTTACTGTTCTGGACAATGTAGCAAAGCCAAGTAAGAAGACACGGACATGGCCATGGGTATTACTAGTTAGTAGTTTCTCTCTCTCTTCGAATCTACTAAATGCATATAATGTAGAGAGGAAATAATGCATACAAAAAGAGTTTTGTTTGTATTTTTTTTTTTCTTTTGCAAAGTTGTAAATTTCAATATACACGTTTCTCTCTATTGACTGAGGCAATACACAGGTATGATACCTAAATAACTTTGATCAATCAACCTCCCCCTCCCCTGTTTCAAAAAAAAAAAAAGAACTTTCACGGGTCGGGCTTTGGGCTCAAGTTATAGGCCGGGCCCGTTCAAATTTTGACAAAAGATAAAGCCTGAACCCGGCCATGAACAGGTTTCCGAATGGCTTAAATAAACATAGGTATACATGCATAAGTGCATGATTATATATTTTATATGGTTAAAGACTTATAATGGAGTCAACTGGAAAATAATTTATGTATTAATTTTCAAAATGGCGAAAGAACCCTTTCTTTAGGCAAAAAAGAAAAAAAAAAAGGTTAGATGACGGATTGGTAGTTTCCTCCCGGTTCATGAGGGCATCTGATTGCAGTTGTATTGCATCAAGACCAAAGTAGCAGGTCGATCAATGTGTTGGCCTAGTCTCTGTATATATATAATATAATTTAAATGTCATGCTTGCTGTTAAACTCATCCTTGTCGATGTATGGGTTGTAGGTTGGAGGCATCCCTCCGTAATCAGGGGGAGGGAAGAGTGGAGAATGGAGAGTGGGTTGGGATTATATGTAAATGTAATAAAACCCAGCACAGCAGAGTAGCACATACTGAGCTAAGACTGGGGTTGGCGGTCTACTCCATTCTCCAATGGGGGTAGATCTGCAGCGGAAGAAACCCATGCGGCATTCAAGCTAAGGTAGGTCAGGATAAACTTTATATGTGCTATGAGGTTAGGAGTTACCCGATGTGATGGCTCCATCAAGTTCAATAGCATTGGATCATGACCTCAATTCGCATGATTGGGGCTCTCTGCTGGCTCTGGCTGATCCATGAGAGGCGCCTCTTACGTGCTAAAGGGGGACGGCCATGATGAGAGGTGACTAGGCACAAATAAGAGGAACTCCTGTATGCCGACGATGCTGGGCACATGAGTGTTGATGATGATAGGCAACTGCTAGGTCAGAACACACCCATGCGCTATGGGCAATGGGATAGTTCATTCAGCTTAGGCAAGGGCTGGCGTGATGAAGGGTCATGCTTAGGCTAGGCATGCCCATCCCTCCTCAATGAGTACGTTAAGCTTTTGGTAGTCTGCCTGAAGATAACATCACTTCTCCCAAAAATCTTACAGGGAAAAATGACGATGGTGTCCCTTAAAGTAAGCCCGCCAAGCGTAGGCAAGGCTAAGCTTGTGTCAGACCGTGACAGGCTCCCCCACTCAGTCCATTGTCGTCCTCAACAATGGCTCCTTCTGTGAATGGGCGTCTATGTCCCACCTCATCCATGTGTGCTCCAGTTCTGGGCACGTCTGGTCAACCCGGGTCTCGCCTATGTTGGTGTCCATTGATGGGGACGGAACCATTTCACCATGCCGACCTGCCTAGACTTCACCCCTAGTGTTGAGGTTACTCAAACCACGTAATGGGTATGCCGTTGAAAGTGTGTGAGAAGGGCCCTCGAAGAAATTGGATGTGTGTGCTTCGCGAAGGTCCACCCCATGTATCTCTTTACCTCAAGGCTCAACTGTCTTCATGGTAGCTTTTCGATGTTGCTACCGAACACGATATGATAGGTCTACTCCTGCTGTTGGCGATGTATCCTGGGTACCCTTTCACCATACTGGCCTGTAGACTTCACCTCTCAGTGTGCGGGTTAATCAAACCTGGTCCATGGCTTATGCTCTTTTGGCCCTCGAAACTACACTTCACTATACAGATTCGGGCTACCTCTTCGCTCCGAGGGGGCCCTAATGTTCTACTGCCTCAAGGAGATCTGACGGCAATGTACGCGAGTGGTGGCAACTTTTACCCAAGATGTTGTCGAACATGCACTCGCTTTGTGATGTGTGTTGTTGCTACAAGTGTTCCGCCTGTTGTTGAGCTGAGCATGTCCTCCGATGCATTTCCGGTGTAGGGCCGCCATGCTCCAATGGCCAGTGTACTCACATTCTAATATTGTGGCTTCAACCGAGGACCCATTTGATGCAAAACTGCCACTTCAAAATATTCCTTGACCAATCGTCGATACAAACCAATGTCGGACTGCTGTCCTTGCCTTAGTAGTGCATCAGACAAGTTACGAAACAATGACTCATCCATCATGAAATCAAGATGTAGGCGCACCGCCCACAATTCACCAAAATGAACAACTGATGTCCGTGAAGAAGTATGGCACTCCCCCATTCAAACCACCACAATATGCCTTCCATTAAATGGCCCATGCGTCTGCCCCCACAAGGGTGCTGCTTTGGGGTCATTGGAATGGGAACACAATGAATGACCTCTTGTTAGGCCTAATGTGTATGCTTGCTTGCTTGTACCTGAGTTGCCAAGAGACCACACCCCACGATGTACTACTTGTCGAAATTACCGCTTCAACTGGCTCTATGCTGATCTGCCCTGATACCAACTGTGGTAGCATTTGGCTAGCTCGCTCTACAAAACTTTGACTTTTTCCATGACATGTTTATTGTCAGGCTAAATCGTAGCCCTGTGCTAAAACAACGAAATCAAGGCATTCTATGTTTTGCTATCACCCCACCTTGAATTAGATAAAGTGACATCTTGGTGGAGCCACCGTAATACATCTAAAGCCTCGATTCTCCATTTTAGCCCTACGCTAGGATACTGTCGTAGCAAAATTGAACCCACGCTATCAGTGACATCAATCCTGTCAAATCTTCTAAAATTAGTTAACTGCGGTTGTTTCCACTTTAGCTCTTTCGGGTTGTGGAACCAAAGGATATTGGTTCCACAATCCACGCCAGTATTAAATACATGAGGCCCCGCGTCTTTTACAGTAGGCCCATTAATTTATTAGTGGCGTAGAATTTCATCATTGGTATGGTTGGCTGAATAGGTAAAGAAGGTTTAGTTAATCCGAATTTTATTTGGGAGTACTTAAAAAGTGCTTATTTGAAATAATTTTTTATTTAGGTGGAGACCACATATCATTAAGTATTTACTGGTATTTGAGAAATAAGTATTTAATTTAAAAATAAAGGTTTATTTTTTAAGCCCAAATTTTCAGCTTTTTTAAGGGCTCATACAATAAGCACTTATTCATTTTTTCTCTTTTATAATTGTCTTCGATAAATTTTTAGATTACCAATTATACCCTTTTCAAAACCCACCCTTGAATTTTGATAAATAATACCTGATTGGCTACCATGTTTATAATTTTAGTTGGTTGGTCAAAACTCAAAAGTTTTTTGGATATCATATCTTTTCCATATCAAAACTGAACCTTATAAAATTAATTTTATGAAAAGTACTTCTACAAAAGAATTTTTATAAAAATACTTTCACGAAAGCACTTTTATAAAAGTATTTTTATGAAATCACTTTTATAAAAGTATTTTTATGAAAGTATTTTTACAAAAGTACTTTTATACTTTTATAAAAACACTTTTATGAAAGTACTTCAATAAAAGCATTTTTAGGAAAACACTTTTACAAAAGCACTCTACAAAAACACTTTTATAAAAATAAAAGTACTTTTATAAGTGATATAAAAGTACTTTTACAAAATCACTTTTATAAAAATATTTTTATGGAAGTATTTTGAATTAAAGTACTTTTATTCATTCACTTTGAATTAAGTATTTTGAAAATTTGAAAGAAAATGAATGATAAAAGAGTCACAATTGCTTATTTAAATGCTTATTGGAGAAAAGGACTAGCAAATGCCCAATATGAAATAAGTAAGCACTCGAAAAAGCTGGGTGCCAAATGCAAATAAATGCTTATTTTAAGCACTCCCAAACACAGCCTTAGCATCAACCAACACCCACACCTTTTTGTTTTCATTTTTACATTTCCCGATTTCTTAATGCATTGGTAGATAAATCAACATTGGATTGGAGACTTGAACGGGCAAAATTGATAGATTTCTGATTTCTACACTAGCCCTACTTCATCATCCATATACTTATTAATTCTATCACACCCCTTCTAAGCTTTGTATATGGCATTGTTGTTCCTAGCAAGGTTTTTAAAATCAGATCGAACAGGGAACCATTCTGGGTCCAGTTCCCTGGTCAAACAGTCCGACAATTCGGTCCAAACAGATGACCCACTCTAACAGAAAAAAAAATTAAAAATTAAAAAGAAAAAATGGCCAAAAACCGATGTCTGGATTGACAATTCAACTACCCAAGTCAGTGGTTTGCTGACCAAATCAATGGTTTTTGACCAAAAAATCATTTGAGAGTAAAATAGAACCGATTCCCGATTTTTCCAATACCATCCAGTCCACTCCAGTTTTGAAGACCATGGTTCCTAGCATCATAGCGGCAAGGTGGGATTATGAAGATTTTAGAGTAATGAAATTGAGCAATTGTGGGCAATCAATACATGTATTTGCTAACATAAAGTGAACCATTTTTTTTGCCACTATATTTAAAACAAAGGCTTAGTCCGCAAAGAGTACAAATACAAATTTATAGAGCGCAAAACCTTGTATTTTGCATTATTTTGTATATATTTATATTGTACATATTTGTATTTATACTCCTTCCAAACTGAATAAATGTTTTGTGGCATTTAATACAATTTGAAGTACTTATTTCATCATTTGGTTTGGTTTAGTGCTATATCATGATATTCATTTATAGGACAAATTTCTTAAATTATCTTTATGATTTAATTAATTGCGCTCCGTTATATGTGACATCACATGATCGATATAGTTTCCCAAAATTACTAAATTACCCATTTCATTTACGTTCACTTCGTCTCCGTTTTCCATTTACGCCTCTCTTACTGGAGGGTTGAAGAAGAAGAAAAAGAAGGGGAACGACCGTTCATATTCAGGGATGTGACGATTCGTCAGTTGAGGTTTAACAGCATATTGGGCAGATTCAGCGACGATTTCATCCTCAGGAACGGCCATTGCAAAGCCATGTGCATAGACGGCACCAAGCGCCTCTGCCACTTCTGTGGTTGGAACCGGCGTGCTCGATCTCCTCTCTTCCCCGTACCTAAAACACCATCGCCACTACCGATTAGAGAGGATCAAAGAGATTTTCGCCCTGTATTCAAGGCCCTGTACCTAAAACACCACCGCCTGGTATTACTGGAATGGGCGAAAATCTCTTGTCCGATTTCTCCCAATTGAACGATCGTTGCATATGGGATTACGACACAGAGAAGACCGATGTCATCGCTGGCGATTCTCATCCCTGTTCATCGTCACGAGTTGCAATCGATTCGCAGGGTCCACCAGCGATTCTCAGCTTGTTCAATGTCACGGATTACAGTCGCAGCAATGGAAGCAAGGTCCACAAGGGTTGGTCACAGTTTAGGGTTTCTGGAGCCAACAGCCGCAGCAATTGCCAATGCTTCCGCAGGACTCAATGCAGCCATGGAAGCACAACTCGTTTGGGGTTTCTGACGGCCGATGGATTTTGAGGCAATTCGGAATATCTATATTAACCTACACACCCTTGAATGTCATCTGGTGGGTATCATATTCCGCTGCTCAGAGACTCATCTGGGGTGGAATTCATTGCTAATTTTATAAAAAAGATGAGGAAAATAGAGAGGGTATGGGCAGCAGCAACTGTGGCATCTTCCGACTGGATAAGACGAAAGTGGTGGCAGTTCAGGGGGTGAGTGCAGCCATGACAGGCATCAACATGATGGAATTTCACCTCTAGAGTCCCTGCCTAAGAAATGGGTAAGCTGCTTCAACAGCTGCCTAAGAATAGTCTTTTTCGTTTTCCATTAATGGCGTTAATGACAACGATGTTTTAGATAATTGTTAGAAAACGGAATATTTTAAGAAAATATGTAAATAGTAAAAGTAGAATTAATCAATTATCTAAACCAGTTTAAAAAATTTGCCCTTTTTATTACTTCAACCCATGTATTTTTCTTTTTGTTATCAGCTCTTAACTCTCTTAATCCATTTATTTTTAGTCCACTTTCATTTTTTAGTACATACCCATTTGTTTGATTTTTTATTATATAGCAATACTCTGAATGGCCTGAATTAATGCACATAAACTCTGTACCTTATAATAGAAAGTGGACCACTTATTGTCTAAATGCAAATAGTGATGCTTTTTTGACCAAGTGAATGAAAACACATACCCCACTTCTGCAAGAGACTTTAATGCACGCTGAAATAATAGATAAAGCAAATTTTTATCTTTTTTTTTTTTATAGTTCATAAAATATATACCATGGGCAACACACATGTGTCTGTACCAAGTTATTTCCCATTTGTTCTCCCATATGTTATTAGGGTTTATAAGCAAGTTGGATAATTTTCATTGTGGCAAAAAAGAACCAATACTATTATTAATGGAATCCAGATCTGCCACCAACTTCCAATGGTTACCTCAATGTGACTGCTTTCTTTACCTAGGTTTAATAATGCATAATAAGCGAAACATTGAGCATACTCCAACCATAAAATTAGTATGTCATGGATAAAAATGCAGAGATGCATCCAAAGTGCTATGATAGGAGAATACTACTTAGTCCCTTAGGTTAAGAGGTAGCTACAAGATCAATAATGTTGCATGTAGTTATTACATTGGAAGCTAGGAAACAAATAATGATGAGTGTAGCATAGATGCAAATATTGAGATGGATAAGTTGAAAAACCAGAAAAATAAAAAGAATGTGGAAATCTAGGAGTGGATGCATTAATTGATAAGACAAGTAGTAGACTAAGATGGTGTGATCATGTGCGAAAAAGGGGCCATTTATGACACTAGAAAAAAATGGAACGATCTGTTGCAAGTTAAAGGGTCTACAAACAGGGCAAAAAGAATATGGATTAAAATATAAAGAAATGAATTGAGGGACCATAATTTAACAATAGATATGGCATTAAATAGAGTGAAAAAGAAAAGCAGTATTTATGTTGAGATCAGATTTTGTCCTCACAAGACCGTGTTTACATCATCTTCACAGCCACTTGCAACTATGCATTGGGAGTATCTTCCCATGAATAAAATTATAATCAGCCAAGTGTTAATCTCCAGCATTAGAGCAGAGTAACTTTTTTTGAAGTGTTTTATTTCTTCGAAGCTATGTAGAGCAGAGTAATTTGGTCATTTTGAGTTCAGATTTCCTCACAAAATTGGTCTTCACACCCACCTCACTGCACTTGCACCCACACATTGAGAACATCTGTGTTCTTGTATACTTTTATTCATGGGAAAATTTCCCTAATGCATGGCAGCAAAGGCTGTGAGGTAGATGTGAAGACCAATTTCTTTAAGAGGATTTCCGATTTCAGTCGTTTTAGGTTTGGATGCTTTAAATCATGTTGCCAATCCCTTCACTTCTTTTCGATGTTTGTGAACCGTGGTTTCAACTCAACTATAGGCTTTGTAAACTTACAAATTACAATTTGCACAAAAAAAAAAAATACAAGATTTTACTTACTAAAATTAGAATTAAGCTTTCTTAGCAGTCTGTTTGGTGTTAACATGCTACAGGCGTGCGTTGAATAATTGTTTCAAGCAGTCTGTTTGGTTTTGACATTACTTTTAAATGAAATGTTTATATTCAAAGTGACACCACACCACTATTATCAACTCTCATCCAATTGTAGTGGAAACGTTTTATGACTGTTTTAATTCAAAACAATCTCAACCAAACAGAAAACTGACGTTTAAACTTAAAATGCCTAGGCATTGCTAATGCATGTAGCAGCATTTTGAGTAGAGGTGTAAAGTGGGCTGTGCCGTGTCATGCCACGGGTCAGGTTGACCTGTGGGTTGAGCCTTGGGCCAGGTCGGGCCGTGTATCGGACCAAAGCTATTTATTTAATAAAATTGATAAAAAACTTAAAATTTTAATTTTATATGAATTCTGTGTATAAAACTTCTTATATATGCAATAATTAAATAAATTAGTATAATAAAATTTAAAAAATATTTATTTTATTAATATATTATATAATTATAATATATATATATATATATATATATATATATATAATATGGGCCATACTGGGCTGGGCCGCAGGTGGCATGGCTCGCTCGGTCATGCCGTGCCATGCCGGCCTGTGGACCTAAAATTGCCGGTCCAAGTTTGTTCCAGGCCATATCGGGCCGCATGGTCAACTTGAATTTAGGATGCAAGTGTACTTGAAGCTTAGTTTTCAACTGATGGACAAGCAATCAACTTGAGCATTTGCTTGAGTAGGAAAAGTATTACATGTCCATCCATCCAATAGCTACTTGCGTCAAAATTTCGAAGAATGAAATTCTTTCCCATTTTTGGTATTATATATTACTATAGAAACAAAATCAGGGGGTAGGACAGAGCAGGGTACACGTTAGGGCCACTGGCCATACCACGGAGAGCGCGTGGTTCTGTGAGCCAAGGTTTTTAAAATCTATTCAGAGTGAACTAGTCAGGGTGTGGTTTCTGGGTCGAATGGTCTGACTGTTTGAATTGAATATTTAGCCCATTTTGATAAAAAATAAAATAAAAAATGATCAAAACTGTTTGAACGATTAACCACCTGAGTCAGTAATTTGCTAATCTCAAAATCAATGTTTTTAAGAAAATCCGGTTTTGAGGAAAAATGGAACCGGTCATTCCTGGTTTTTCTGCTCCAACATTGGTTCCGGTCCGGTTTTGAAAACCATGCTGCGAACTGATCCAGTGCCTGAGCCTCCAAATTGGGCGGGATGCAAATAATCTCAAAAATCAAAGTCTGTACAGCATGGAATTGGGGGGCGGGGGTACAGAGATCATTTGGGGAGAAAAGAAATGGGCTTTTTAAAAGGGTTTACTCCGCAATTGTTGATATCTAGCAACTTTTGGCCCATGAGCTTAGACGGTTGGGCTTAACCCCTTCGTTCCACCCACCCATTCTTCTCGAAATTATGCACCGCACCTAGGTATACACTAGTGATTACCCTCCACATAACTGCAAGTGTGGAGGGTAATTACTAGAATGGCCTTATTGGACGGATTGTGAGTTTATTAAATTCTATCGTTTTATAAGGGGAAAACCTATGATACAGAAAAAATATGGTAGAGGAAGAGTTTTGACCAATCAAAATCCATTCCTGAATTTTGATAAATAAGACGTGATCGGTTATCATGTTTATGATTCCAGTTGATTGATCAGAAATTGTTTAAATATCATATCTTTTTCATATCATAGTGAAACCCTTTTATAAGAATGCCACTAAACCGGTTGTCGATTGTTAAGGGGAGTACCTTTTTAATGTAAGAATTTGAAGGTATTAAAAGCTTTGATCTTCCTCTACATTCGGTCATCTCAGAATGATCAAGTCAAATTATAACCGTACAACATGATTCATGAATATGAATACATAGAGCCCGAGGAATGAGGATATATCTAATGCGGTTTTGCAGTAGCCCTTAATTGCTTCCACCACTCTGCTCTGATCAGTGTCTTCCAATTGCAGAGTCAATAACTCGCGGCTGAGCCATTATCTGAATCTTGTCAAATGAGAATGCTTCTGGGATCGTCTGTACCCACTCCAGGAAGAACACCTTGCCCATTTACACATGAAGCTCATCTCACTCGACTGAACAGAGATAACTTATTTACCCATCTAAATTAATTAAAAACAACTACTTGGGATGGCATAAAGAACTCCATACCCGAATCAGTGGGCGATTTTGGTATTTACAAGAATGTCACATTAAGATTTAAGCAGGAGGAAGAGGAAGAACGAGGTTTCGCACCTGAATATTTTAATTACATTGAAGAAATTCTCGTCAATTGATGGATCATAGCTGTGGGGACGATGAAGAAGCATTAAATTTGTTCCATCATCATCATTTTCAGCATAGTACACTACACTCCATCGCGATTGATGGACTTTATTAAATTTGAGTACTCTCACTGCACATGTATAAATACAATAATAAATTGCTTTTTGTTTTTTTCAACTGGTTGCTTGTTTTTCACTCCCTACTCCCTACTCCCTCCCCAAGTCCCAATCCCATCTCATCGTGTGTGGGTGCAGCTCAGGGAATGAATATGCCTGTTTGTTGATGTGTGGGAAGTCGGGTTTGTTAATTTATTAAGAGTGTGTTGTCTTAAAGAAGAAGCCTGAAGCTACACCCCAAGGATATTAATATTTATGCGTGTAGGTGTACCTAGAAACAGCAATAATGAATTGCTGTGCCAATCAAGAGATAAGGGTCTGTTTGGTTTGTAGGAGTTGGGATCTAGAATTGGAACAAAAAAGGGTTCATTTTGATTCCACAAGTTTGGTTGGGTAGAATTAGAATTCCATTTAAATTCCAATTCCGATTCCAACTGTGAATAGGTAATAACCCTCCAATACTAGTCAAACGTGATGAAAGAATTTAACCCCTCCAAGAGCAAAACTACTCAATTTTTATTTTCTGTTTCAGATAATAAAGCTAAAGCAGAAGGAATCTTATTAAAAATAAAACAAGTAGTACAGCATGCGGTAGAGCGATGAGCTTACACCCAACCCCTCCCCCTCATTAAATAAAAAACCAATTACACAGAAATTAAAAGCATCAATGTCAGTTTAATTGTCTCGTACTAGTTAGTTGACTACACATTCAACTTAACATACTATCATCATCATCATCATCATGCGACAGTTCAACTGTATCTGAAAAAGTTGAACCAAAAGTCCGAAGGATGACCTGTCCAACCCTGAAAATTCTGGAAGAACAGTAACCCAGTCCACTACCATCTGCCACACTTGTAATATATCAGCATATATTCTTTCTATTTTCATCATCTTGTCCTCAAGTGGTCTTTTCTTATCTTTTTCTATCCAAAATCCAAATGCGAGAGAATAGAACTCCATAAAAGTTGTCTTTTGTTCTCCTGAATTGAATGTTAGGCCACACTTCAAGCAAAGGTTTTATCTCATATCTGGATTGTTATTGTTAGGATAAATAACTTGTAATTCTATAATTTACAAAGTGCATATATAAGCAAATCTATGCCCTCCTTACAAACTGTTCTGTAATTCTATAACTTCATCCCTTAATTTTCCAAGTGACTTATAATAAGGAAATTCTTTGTAAAATTTATCAAAAAAACAAGGAAATTCTTTGTAAAGTTGTCACGTACAGACACGTTGCAAAATCATCCGATCATTATAAAATTTTGGGTTTTCCGTTGAACAAAACAAAGAATAAAGCTTCGAATCCACTCAATAGTGATCTTGTTGACCTCCACATTTAAGTAATGGCGTTCACACATGACAATACACGAAGTCGGCAGGGTGTTGTCATGCTGGGTGACACTCTATTGGATTCGACCATGCACGTTCCTCTCCACTCTCCGGTAAAGGTAAAAGAGTTACAAAATCAACCTTTCGATTCTTAAGTTCACGTGAGGGAAGTCGGCCACAGGGGATTGTGGAGAGAGAGATACACAGAATAACCCTTATTTAGACTGGGATGAGGTCAAGAGGGTTTAGGATTCCTAATACCAAGGGGTCTGAATGTAATAAGTACGTTGGATAAATACAATATCTGTGTGCCCAGTTAATGTACCTTCCATCTAAACGTTTTTGTTCCATTAACTGGAACATGTATTATACAACTCATTATGCCTATCCAACGTGCCTACTCCGAACCCAATACCAAGACATTGCATTACCAACTGCGATTCCAAAAACATTTATAATACACGATAGCTTCTAAAAATTTTTAGGATATCCAATTATCCACCAGTTAGGCACGCATTAATCGACTTCCCCAAAACCGGGCTAATGGTTTCCGCCATCCCCGACCACGTCATAACTACAATTATATCACGCGCCCCCTGACTAATTATTGATGCTTCCACCAGCACGAATGGCTAGCATTTTTAACCAAGAAAAAGATTAAAAAAAAAGGTGCGAGAGACGGGAATTACAACGGCCAACCTAACAACCACAAGAGGGTCGAGTCAGTTCTTAAACATTACTTTTATCCTGATTTAGCAATAAAACAACCCCGCTTGATCTGTCATTATTGGTGATGGTTGTATCACGGTGCGCCAATTTTCCAGTTTCCACATGCAAATATGCAATATAAAAAAAACGACAAAATTCTATTTCCTATGCTCAAGGTCAAAACGAGTCCCGTGAATCAAAATCACTAGTGAATTAAAATAAAATAAATATAGTGAGAGTGAATTGGAGATTGGGATAATCATCTCAAACCAAGAAATAAACTCCCAGTAACTCCAAGTTCCAAGCGAAAGAGACAATCCGTAACCTTAAACAAGGGAAAAAAGTGAAGGCTTTTTAAGTACGGTTCCAACCCCCCCCTCCTCTTCTTCTCTTATGCTTGTCTCGTTTACACCACTGCGTGCCGTGTCTTGCAATCCAGGTGGAGAAATCTCTAATCTTTCCTCTCGCATTTTCCATCCACCTCCATTCTTCACTTTGCTTCTGTTTGTTTTTCTCCTATTTTCCTTTTTTTTTTCACATCGTTTTTAGTTACAAAATACACAGACGCCTACTTTTCGTACGTTTGTTTAATCTATTTGATTGATGACGGGTTCGTCGCCATGTCTTTTGCTCCCGTGAATGCTGCTACGTGAGACGTCGTTGCTTTCTTTTTTCCCTGGTGTCTTTGGCTTCCTCGGTATGCATTTTGCTCTGACTCCCTCAATTTCCTTGTCGGCTAGGTCTAACTTGGAGCTTCTGTCCACCCAACAAATGAAGATAACAACAAAGGAGCAGAAATAAGAGCAAATCACGGATAATCACCTTATTAAATAAGACAAGGACAAGTGTTTGGCTATTAGCTGAGTACCAAACTAGTCCGGATCTGCTTGCTTTATTTTTTTTCCTTGCTATACTAAGCCATCAGTGTGTGACAGGTGTTCAAGACTACTGTTGTTATTTTTTCACCTGTACGGATATTACACACGTGTAATAGGCTGGAATACTTGTCACACACTGATTGCTTGGCGTAATCCTCAATCAATCAGATCTGAACAGGACCGGGACCACCATCATCTACTATCGTCCTAGCATATATCCTAACAACTGTAACTTGTAGACTTGTAGTCATCTGATTGTTCAATGCCAAATGCTACAATGTGGAAAACACTGCACACTCCTACTTGATGACCTCAGCTTCCACGAAAAGCTGAGGATTTTCCGTACACCATGATCCTCAGTCCTCACATTGCTAGTATAATCCCAATTCTCCTTTTTTTTCCCCCCTTCCCCTTCCCCAATCCCTATCCCTCCCATTCCCGGCCAAAATCCCCATCTCCTCTCCCCCATTCCCTTCTAAGGTTGCTGGTTGGGTGGAGGAATCTTCGTTCTTCAACCTCGCAACGACGATGCGTCGGGGTTGAGGCCCGAAAAGGCGGAGAAGAGCCCTTACAACTTCTCCCAGTAACAAGGAAGTCGTACACATGGCCAATTCAGTGTCACCAATATGAACTCCATGAACGCTACGTATTGAATATAATCCTTGTGTCACTTTGTCGGTTCTCTGGACCAATTGACCACATGAACTAGATCACCACCCTCCATCACACCAGGCTGCCCATCTTGCTAAGCTAAAAATTTGGCTTGGCCGGTAGCCAGAAGCCAGCGACCCACTACATACATACACAGTCCCGACCACAAGAGGAAAAGAAAGATATAAAGGAAAGGTTAAATGGCAAAGGTGAGCGCGTACTTTCGAAAAAGGCCGTACGAATCTCAAATTCAAATCCGAACAGAGACTCTCAGTCTCCGTCAGACTACCAGGAAGAAACGCCAGTATACGATTTCAAACGCTTTTGAAATAAAGAAAAAAGTACCGGGCTACTTTGGTAAATTTAGTGTGGTTTTAGTACCTAGGTCCATGCCCTAAACATATACGACAAAAAGGATCACCTGCAGTTGCCAAAACCAGGGACTCTCTAAACTCCGAAAAAACCAGTATGATTGAAAGCTAGAAACAAAGTAAGCAAGGGGCCTTACCGATCTGCATTGTAAGAAGACGATCTCTTTAAGGCTGGAAACTCGTCTTTCTTCGTCTCGACCAAGCTTCCACTGAAGTACTCTTTATCCTCTAACCGTACCCCTCCATAACTAGGGTTTTCCATCAAACACTCTACCTCTTTGGTTACTTGATTCGATGCTCCGCGGGGTATCCTCGCTCGGTAGTGCGAAATCAACGAAAACCCTTGATCCTTCCCGGATGAAGGCATGGTGCTGCAATCCTTGATGGAGATTGTGCCGCACGAAATTAATTGCATCAGAACCGCAGAGGCCTTCATCCTTCCGCTTGAACTAATATTAGCCGTCTGATCTCGAATATCTGCTCCTTCAACACCACCGGAACGGCTAATGAGATGTCCGTCAGCCTTGATCAGAGATTCTAACGTTTCTGGACTAGAGGACGATGGTGGAGGGGAAATCTCTTCCCTGCTCAACTCCGTACTTTGATCTTCGTATTGTTCCTCCTCAATTGGGGGAGCCTTCTCTTGCACCTCCTCTTCTCTGATTATTCTTCTTCGTCTTCTCTTGTCGTCGGTCTGCGTCGACGCGTCGGCGGCCTTGCCGGCGCACTCGCCGGTCGATTCGGTCTTGTAGACTTTGTATTCGTGTAGGTCGATGGAACTCCATGACTGATTTCTCCTCCGGACGACTACCGGGAAGTCGCATTCGACGGTCGGCTTATTTACTTCCGGTGGCTTTTCGGAGGTTGGGGACACTGTTTCTGAAGATCCCGGAGATCTGAAGCTCGAAGAAGATTCAAGAAGCTCTGAACCCTTGAGAACATATTCCTGGCCGTGTGCAGGGTAGATGAAGTCGTTCTCAGACAAATCGTGCCAGACAAATCCGTTTTTATAGCTCCTGAGTGACACATTGAATCAAAAACAGATACTCTGAAGTATTAGAACTGAAGAAGTAGGGATTAATTGGAATCTACCGTTTGGAAGACCAGGAGTACATGGACGGCATGCCTTTCCCCCGTAGTACGTTCAACCGGTTTATGACATCTGAATCAGGAACGACAGAACATAAATGGAGAAGAAACATTCAGATAACTAACAAATTTACAAAACCTTAAACAAGTTCACTGAGAAACCATTGAGGACTAGCAGTTATTATTTTTTTGTTCAGACGAACCTCTGAGATACAATCCTTCGCTTGAAGACAGAGGAACCTCCATGAAGTGAGGATGCTCGAGATGGCCATTCCTAGAGAGATAGTAAACAACAGGAACTTTCCTCTCCGTCTTAGGCCTTGGCTCTGTCCAAATCTTTGTTCTTTCAGGACTCGTCTCTCTGTCCTTCCATTTCTTTGGAATCTGAAGTTCGGTTCTTCCTCTTGAAGTGACAGCCATTACTCTGCACCAGCAGCAGTGTACGAACAAAATAATGTGAAGGAAAGCTCGAAAGGTTAAACAAGGAAACCAACAAGGAAAAAATACTGCATATTTGGAATGGATCAAAGATCGTTGGAAGAAAAAAAATCACACAATAAATGCGAAGAAACTTGGGAAGAAAAAAAAAAAAAAAAAAAGAAAGCTTAAAACAGAAATCACCCGAAGTGTTTACCGTGGAAGAATCGTCGGTCCTTGGAAGATTTTGGATGAAGAACAGAGAGAGAGAGAGTAGAAACTAGAGAAAAGGGAGGGAAGAGGAAGAAATATAAAGGAGGGAAAGGGAGGTGTGGACGGAGGCGGGCACGGGGAGATTCAAAATGGGATGCCCCAACAACAGCAAGCCAACAAACACAGTCTCATAGACTTCAAGTACTTAAAATATTATTTTAATTTTGTATCTCGCGAGTCGCGAGTCGTGAGTCGTGTCGCGTTCGCGTTCCGTTGATTTGATAAAATAGGAAACTACTGTGGTAATCGCCGATTTGATGTAGCAGAGTAGAGTAGAGAAGGTCTGAAAAAGTCTTGATAGGTCATAGGTGCACGGGGAGAATGAAAGATCATCATCATCATCATCTCCCTTTTTCTTCTTCACATCATCCCATCACACTTTCCCAGTTGATTATCAGATTGGGAAATAATTGGACGCCTTTGAAAAAATTTGTTTTTCAAAGTAATTGAAAGTTTGAAACAGAAATTCCCCCAACTTCTATTTTCTAATTTTAAGGTTTGACTTTAAAAAGAAAAAGAAATTCTCTAATTTCTGATTGATGTTGATGCTCCTGAGTTTAAGCATCATGTTATACGGGACCAACAAAATGATTCTTCGGTATTGTTAACCGGATGCCAATCCAACGGCATTGGAATTGCTTAGGTAAAACTATATTTGAAGAAACTGGAGTGAAGGGCCGGATAGATATAGGACATCGTACACAGTAGAGACAAGAAACAGAATAAGATTGGGATCGGACAGTCCTCAATGGGAATGGCTTTTCCCATTTCAACAGGTAGAACCTTTTCTTCCTTTTTTTATATAACAAAAGACAAAAGTCTGAGAGGGACTTGAGTGGAATTTATGAAAATACAAGCCCAGACGTGGGAATGCCCCCAAATTAACTCATTAGAAAATGACAATCTATAAGATAAGCGCCTTAAAGGATGAAGGTGGAGGTTTGCCCTTTCTTTACGGATAGAGTAGAGTAATGATGTAAGGATGTAGCACAAACCTCTGGCAAGGGTAAAATCTGTCCATCCCTAAATCCCGAATTCATATATATATCATCACGAGTGGCAAGGCAATAAAGCAGGTGGTACGTTAAAGAAGTTTGGGGGTCGGAGGGAATCGACGGTAGAGATCGATCCATCCATTCCGTCGCAGTTGGCTAAATCAGACAATCCATCAATGTTGACTTAAATATCAAGCAAGAGATGGGAGGTTGTCACATAGCGTTTGTCTCACTTATCTGCTCAGAAATCTGAACTGATGGATCCGGTACATTTCGTCGTTTTATTGGGATGATGAATCGCCGGATGATGCGCGGGTAGGGAAGCCGAAAGAAGAAGTGTGTGTGTGTGTTCTGTGTTGTGTAGGGACTACCGGACTAGAGAGAGAGAGAGAGACCCACAAAGCCAGCAGTCAGCACCAAATCCATTCGCTCGTGGCTCGGAAATCAAGAGGGCCGACTAGAGAGCAGTCAAACTTAAAATAGGCCGTCTCCAGTCTCCACTTCGGCTGAGGTCGGTTTTAATTAGTCCAAATAATCGGCTAAACAGTCAAAAGTCCACACCAGTTCACTCTTACTTTTGCTGCGACATGGTTTTAGCGCGAGGCTAAAACCGTGAATCGTTATGGCCCCACCACAACGTCCAATTTAATTCAATTCAACGGAAGCTTTGGTCTCGTGGTTTGACCCCAAATCCAACCCATGTGCAGGTTCATTAATTTGGAGCGAAAGTGAAGTTGCGTAATTAATGGTCATCCCAAACACACTTCATACGTGCACTTGACCAACGAGTTTTATTTGTGGTGTAGATGCATTTGACCTTGTTAAATAGGCCTGTGGAAGGAAAATAAACATTCAGTCTTGTTTTACGCTCAAAAAATAAATCCCCGCCCTCCACCCGACAGAGTTTAAGCTTCAAAGTATCAATTATTATAGGTGGAAAATGAATAAGTAATGCGATACGTTTTAGATATATAGATATAATAAAAAGATTATGACAGGATACAAATAACATAAGAAACACATACTTCAATATATTATTATTATTATTATTATTAAGATAACAGGACACGTAAATATCATATAATATAACTTTACTAATAATGATTCAAGACACATAACACATAACCTTCTTTTTAAATTACCATATATTATTAATGTGTTGCTATTTATTTAAGTTAAATTATTAATTATTAATTATAGAAATATATAGTTAATCTAAAATTATATCAGCACATCCATAAACCTAATACTCCAATACATAAATCAACTAGTATTATGTACTTTATTATTCTACTTTTATATTTATCCAAAAATAAGTCAATTTAAGTATGATTATAGGAGTGGAAATGAAGATTCACAAAGGATTTAAGATTAGAAGATAATGTAATGTCATCTTTTTGGTACTTCGGTCTGATAATTCATACTAAGGGAGCAATTGAAGATGCTGGCTATAAAATTAGAGTGGGATGATCCAAATAGAAATGGTGCATTCGGAGTCTTATATGATAAATAAATACTACTTAGATTAAAAAGAAAACTTTATATAATAATTGTAAAGCCAACTATGTTGTATGGAACATAATGTTGGGCTAAAAAGTGAATGTAGCAAATTTGCATATGTTGAGATAATGAATGGAATAAGATCAAAATTAAAAGTCATTTGAAAGAAATTAGGAGTAGATCCATTAAATTATAAAATGAGAAAAAAATAGTCTAAAATGATTTGATCACATGCATAAAAGACCACCAACAGCACCCATAAGAAGAACTGTCTTATATTGCAAGTTGAAGGGACTAAAACTAGATATAAACCAAAATAGTTAAAAATGATTTACTATGACATTAAATTGGCTCCACATTTAACCAGGTACATTTGCTTTGTGTAAATTTAAGGGAAAATTAACTTAAGAGAATCAGCCGGAGCTAGAAACACCCATTAGTTTTAAATGCTCTACTAAAAGGAGAAAAATGAGGGGGGATTGTCAATTCCAGGGTTATCAAAGATCTGTATCTAAGACAACCAAAAAACCATAAATTGCTTCCACCTTTGTATTTGATTGAACAAATAAATACATTTGAATGGCTCTACTACAGACCTACAAAGCAAAAACTCGAGGATCCTCATCAAGTGACAGATTTGGAAAATTGATCAACAGTAAAGGAATTTATTTTGGACAATTCTCTTGATCAACAGCCTTCTTCCTAGGACAAGCTGAGGAAAGATGACCTGGAACACCACATTCATAGCATGTCCGTCTCTTGTTCTTCTTTTTCCCATTGCCGGAGCTCACACTGCTTTTTTCTGCCTTCTTGCTTCCGGATTCCAATTTTGGATGGTTATCTGGCTCTTTCTTTGGAACTGCACATCTTATCCTCACTGGTCTTCCACACACCATCTTCTGGTCTAGTGATAAAGCAATTGTTAGAGAGAGACTATCAGAGAAATCAACATGTGCATAGCCACGGAATTCCCCAGTCTCTTTGTCCTTGCCTAAGCGTATTGATGATATATTGCAATCTGAGAAAAGTTTCCTTAGTTCATCCTCCGTCATATCCCAAGACAAATTTCCAATATAGATCCTATTATAGCCCTCTACAATCTCAGGGGCAAAATCTGATGACTTCTGAACCCGAGTTGTCTTGTAAGGCTGGATCTTTAGAAAAAGTTCACCCCTGAAACAAAATTTTCAATCATATATTATGTGGGGATTCACAAAAAAGAAAGGCAAAGAATAATATAGGAAATATAATTCTTCAATACTCACATGTCAGCTCCATCAAGAGCCAAGGCTCTTTTTGCTGCAGCTTCAGTCTGCACGGGGAAGCAATCATGAGAACAGAACCAAGGAGGATTCATTGGTAAATCAGCATATCAAGCATTTGTGTCAAAGTATACATTTCTAGGTCATTATTTAGATATATTTGTCCTCATTAAAAATGATTACAATATGAACCTACGCTGGTTTTCTTGTGATGCAGTTCGCAAGTACTTTTATTTACTTCATTAATTAAAAACAACCACTGCAAGCACCTGGTTGATCACTCTCCACAAGAATGTTTCGATCGTCTATTGCAAAGATGTGTAGCAAGGAGAGAAAAAAAAATCTCCCGGCTGGTAATAGAGGAGCTTCTTTATCATTTTAATGACTAGGATAGATTATTACAAGTTCAAATTTGAACTGAAAAAAAAAAGTTAAAAAAGGAATGAAGTGGAAGGATAATGGACGGCATTGTATGGCCACAAGGAGAAGACAGGCAACTGTATAGTTCCAAATTCAAGGTAAAGGTAGAAAGAAATGTTCAGACGTTAAAATATAGATACAAAGAATACCAGAAACATATTTTTTTATTCGTTTATTTATACATTTTTAATAAAAAACTTCCTCCATTAATTATGATTATGACATGACATGATGGAAAAGAGCATGAAGGTTGCATAGAAATGAGCTGGAAATGTGAACCAATTGCTCGTTGATAAAAGATATCTTACGGAATGCCAACATCAAAAGACCCAGGTGCTAGAGCAAATGCCTAGGTAACCAAATCAATGGACAATGATACAGAACTGACAAGGTTGCAACCAAGGTTCAAAGGATCGATGTCATACACCCCATATTGGGTGTATCGTATCATATCTTTTGGTCCCTGATACACCTATTTACAGGTGTTTTTGGGAACCCATTTTTTAAATATATATATATATATATGTTTTAAACTGAAACTTGGAAAAAAACTAAAAAAAAATAAAAGGAGTTTGGTTCAAAGTACCGATACACCCCTGCAGATACACAGAGGTGTATGACACTTTGAACTTTGGTTGCAACTTGCAACCGCCCACCACACATGAATAGTTCTATAAAAACCCATCAAATTTGACTCAGATAATGTAGTTATGTGAGATCAACTTACTCTCAAGTTCACATGTCAATCTTATTGTGCTGACTTGAATGCTTTCAAGATAAACATAACAGTCTTAAGGATCTACCATGGTTGTAAAGGCATATCAACAATTCTAGGCGGCAATGGAGTGCCTACTTGCCCACTCTGTGTAGGTTATAAATTTTACAAAATAAAGCAGAAACATTGTTGAATGTTTCAGATGCACCTTTTATCCCAGAGACATGGCCAAAGCATGATGTTATATGTAATTGTACAAATGGTTGACTTGTCTTTCAAGATTTCCTTCTGGCATGGTGCTTAAGAACACAATTTTCTACATCAGCTAAAGCATTTCTGATGGAGGGTGATTTGGCCCGACCTCGTAGCACGGGTACACGTGGGCATGACCTTGCTCAAGCGATGACTCTACGTGACAGCACAGCAAGCGCAATCGCAACTCGGTGGGAAGGGCTCACCGAGTTTAGTCTGGCAACTCGGTGGGTTAGGCTACTCGCCGAGAGCCGCCTGGCTTGCACCTCTTTCCCAAGGCTGAGGCGCTCCGAGCTACCTCCGAGCTCGAGGCCTCCTAACCTTTCCTAATGCCCGAGCTCCTCCCAGTGGATTTTAGGCCACTCCCAAACAGGAACACTCCGATCCGCCTCTAGATACCCCGAGGTAGAGACACCTCAGGCCAGACAGCTCGGTGTAGCATGCCACAGGCATCTCACCACTTGCAGGGTAGCTCGGTACAGGGTAGCTCGCAGAAGAGCAGTTCGGCACATCACAAGAAGGCCTCTTGCCCGACCACCATACCTGACAAACCTGGAGATTGCAACCACGTCTCTCGTCAGACAGTGTTGTGCCCGCCACCTTTAGAAGGTGTCTTACACCTGACAGGTACATACCCTGCAACGACAGCCCCGCGCGTGCCACCTCAGCCCTGGCTGTAATGGCTGCGGCAAGATGACAGTGGCGGTTATACCTGCCCTATCAGAGGCAGGTGGGCCTGATTCGGCAAAGTTCTATTATAAGTAGCCCAATCCCAAAGGACAGAGGTAACTTTCTGATACTCGCGCTATCTACACTCTTAGCTTTCTTCCTCTCTTTGCATCTTTTACAGAACTCTAACTTAAGCGTCGGAGTGTTCCCGCCGGGCAAGCCCCTGGGGATCCCTCATCTTCTCCATCTCAGGTACCTTTTAGGAGCCACGCAAGTGCCAGCTAGGAGTGACCGGATTGCGCACCATCAATTTCAATACCTTTTTTTTTTGATAGATTAAAGCATTTCAATACTTGGGTTATGAGGATGGATCACATGAACAATAAATAAAAATCTCATCATAATTAGGTTTTTGCTATCCAATTTTCATATTTTTAAACAAGGCTAATAACCTTAGATATATGGACTACTTAAGTTTAGATAAACACAACCATGTTTTCCAATAAACAAATCAGATAAGGTACTAAAGTAAAAAGGCAATAAGGCATATGGGGAGTATATAAAGGCCTTATAGATAGCTATCAAAAAAGGCCTTATAGAACTGATATTTAGTTACAAAGCATTTGAGCTGGTGCATTTTCTTGCACTATGTTAATATTTTATTTAGGCAATTTTTATCATTGACACGATCAAAAGGCTTTGTTAATATAATAGAAGAAGAGACCCAGCAACCCAATAGGTAAGACTGGAGGGGGCAATACAGCAGCACTGAACTGATAACACCCCACATATTCATTGTGACTCTTACAAGATTTTTACAATACAGCCCCAGGCCTGGTGCCCCCAAACCAAAATAGTCTTACCTGGCACGCCTCCAAGCGAGGTGCTCCCAAAACGCCCTGAGGCATATGCCAAAGGCACTGACACCTCTGAGGTGTATGCCTCATGCACCTTTTTCATGAGGCGTGCTAGAGGCGTATGCCTCGTGTACACCTCATATAAAAAAATGAAAAAAAAATGAAAAAAGAAAAAAGAAAAAAGGAAAGGAATGGGAAGGGAAGAAAAGAAAAGAAAAGTAAAGAAAAGAAAAGATAAGGGGAAAGAAAGTGGTCTGCCCCCGGCCCCTTCAGTTGGGGGGCTTCACCCCCCTTTTCAATGCAGCCCTGGTCTTGCTCCGCTCTGGCTTCCTCGCCTCCGCTTCGACAAGACCCAACTAATTCTATGCATCTTTATTCTTCTTAATATAAAATATTTTTTATTTTTTTGATAAATATATAAAAGATTTTTTATTAAAAATAAAGAAAAAATGAAATCCCCCCTTCCTCCTGACCCCCCTACTCTTAAGGAGGCATAAGCCTCCTTGTGTTCGAAAGGCTTACACCTCACGTTACACCTCCATGTTATAAAACATTAGTGCCATTTGCCAATATTGGACACCACGAGCTCTAGCTTCCCTCATGTAGTTTCCTAGGGACCAAGGGCTTTTCTCCCTTGGTTCCATCCAAGGATTAAAATATTGATACATCCAATACCCAAATATGGATATTGGTGTGTATCGATATGGCCAATACTCCTTTTTATTTTTTTCTTTTTCATTTTTATTTTATAATGATCAAGGGGTTGGGGAAGAGGGCTGAGACGTTTTAAATGTTTAAAAAAATCTGTGTTTCGATGTATCCAAACATATATGGGTACAGCAATACTGATACAATACACCCATATGGAGCATAATAGTATCGATATTTTAATCCTAGGTTCCATCTAACAACCTGACAGTCCCCTTTCACTAGTATCACAAATCCAGCCTAAGGTATACGCAAATTTTAAGCCTCAAAAGATGGTTCAGCCCTAAGAGATGTTTTCCCCAGATGAACTAAATAATTGAACAATACAATGTCGATATGGTCTCTACACACCCCTTGACTCCTCGTGCACTGGATTGACCTGGATTTCCAGATGAATGCCCATCAAAGTTGACTTTTATTGTGCTGATTTCCAGAACCACCACTGAAGACTGTCTAATCTGTCATTGTGGAATATAACCAGCCATTATGAACCATTCTCTCAAAATGGAGACAATTGATATCCCTTCATTCATCTTTAGAGAGCGTTCATTAAATGGTCCTTACCATGATGAGGCAAAAAAGAACATTTTCTACCTTTTTCTTGATTATTAAAAATTTTTGCATTCTTTCATTTTGTGGTCAATAGTGAGGCTGCTCTTGTGCACCTTCACAAACATTTTCCTCTCTAGTATTGGAGAGAGAGAGAGAGAGATTAAGAAAAAGGATTACAATATCCCTGGAGGATGCCAACAGGTCCAGAAAGTAATCCTATTCTTAATGAAGCCTACATATAATTTTTTCAATGTCACTAATATCAATGGGTCAGGTAGCAGTGCAGGGTGGGCTTGGGTTGGTAATTTGTTAAAATTTGAATAGGCCCAGACCCAATACAAGGTGGGCTTGGGTTGGTACCTGACTTGCACCCTTAGGGGCAGGTTAAGTCAACCCATTGACATCCCTACTTACCACACCGCCAAAAGTAACACACACACACACGAGGAGAGAACCAACAGTCTTTTTGTTGTCATTGGAGCATCTCAAAGGTGTTGATCATCTTCATGACAGCTTTGAATCCCAAAGCTTGGAGTTTTGGTGGAACTGGACCATCTCAAAGGGTTTAACTAGAAAATGAATGATAATGAATCTGTGACCACACATACAAATATCTTGATCTCCCATCTACACCACACAAGTTGCAAAAGTTGTCAATTGTCATATACAGCTATGGCAACGAGCTAGAAGAATACAATATAACATGTAACGCAGAAAATTAGCCTTCACTCAAGTGCTTGGAGGCCCAGGTTCATAAAAGTCCTTATATTGCCTTCCAAAGAGGGTCTTGAGCTGTAAGGCCCAATCTTGGAGGAGTGTAATAGTGCAGCATGGACAACAGGATTTCCAAGATATTTCTCACTTTCTTTGTTTTTTTAGAATTTCTTTATTTTGGCTGGTACTTGCTAATTGTGCAATCCAAGGCTTTTCCCCGAAAGGCCCAGGCATCACGTGAAAAGAAGCTTGTACTTTCTAATTTCCAAATTTATAAAATACTAAAGCTTTTCTCCAACCAAGGATTGGATGGTGAGACACTACCTAATCCTTCCTTTCATCTTTTACATCTTATTTGTTTCTTTCTTCCATTCTGTCAAAACACCCATTAAAGATTTTTATATCATAGTATAAGTGTGCATACTTCCCTTCTGTTTTAGGTTTTCCTGCATCAGAATGGACATTCTAGCTATCTACACTCAAATTGGGAACAGTTGGTAACACCAATACTACTACACATTTCCAGTTTTTTTCTTATTAGAGTTCAGTTTATTTAAGTTGGTAATAAGGTATTCTTATATAAGTTCATTTTGCAACTTGATATTTACAATTCTATTTGGAAGATTACATAATGTTGTATTGTATATGAATACCTACCACACCAGTAAAATATTGACCTTATGCAAGTTTTTTTTTGTTTTTTGAGAGAAGTATAAAATTATATTAACTGAGAAAAACTATACAAGTATGGTCCTCGGTACAATAGTATTTTATACAAAAAACACCTTTAAGGATTCCCATAAAATTTACATTAAAGAAGGTGAATGAGAGGTCATCAGGACTGAAACATGTAAGAGTAGACGCCCATGTTCTCAACATGCCAACTGCCAAATTGATAACCACCTCCTCCGGAGTCGATTTCTGCTAAAAAATTCTACTATTCCTTTGAGACCAGATTGCCCACAGCGCTGCTAGAGGAACCACCTCCCAACAAACTTTCCCTCTCTTGGACATTCCATGAATCCTCCACCTTGATAACAGGTCCTTCACAGAGATCGGGAAACACCCAATAGCTGGAACAGAATTTCTGAAATGATTCCAGACTTTAGAAGAAAAGGTACAGGTTTGCTAAATTAGCTCCACCTATGGGCATTGCAGAGGGAGCAATCCACGTTTGCTAAATTAGCTCCTTTCCTGACCAGCAAATCCTTAGTTAAGCATTTTTCCCAGACCACAATCCAGGTAGAAAATTTCAACTTTGAGGGAGCTGCAGTTCCCCAAATTGCTCTAGAAGGAAAAGAACTACCCTGTTCACCCACCAAACTAGCATAAAAAGAACTGACTGAGAACACCCCTGACTTGGACCATCTCCACCATCTTAAATCTTGACCATGCACATTTACTTGCTGGTTGTTCAAAAGAGACATCAACTCTGCAACAGATTGCACCTCCCAGTCAAAAAAAAAAAATCCTTCTAAAAGCAAGATTCCAAGCACCCAAAGATCCATCAACCTGAAAGCATTCAGCCACTGTTATCTCTTTGTTGCCAGCCAAAATAAACAGGTCAGGGAACTTACCCTTCAAAGCCAACTCATCACACAACGGGTCCAACCAAAACCTTATTCTAGATCCATCGACCAAGAGGAGCTTTATCCCTCTTGAGAAGGCAGGGAAGGCTTTACAGATTCCCCTCCGCTCTCCACAGCCGAAAGACATTGGAATCCCTTGCATCCCAACCATTATCATTTAAGTCATAAATGACCTTATGCAAGTTTTGAGAGTTCCAAGGACATGGGTAGAAGTTCTGAAAAAGATATAAAGATCCATAGCTTTACCAGGGAAATGGCCCTCAATAAAGTGGAATGGTAAAACTGGATTGCTGTTTTTTATCAGTACCAGACTAGCAGTTGAAGATTTTGCCAATGAACAAAGGAAATCTCATGCCCAAAGCACAGAGGATGAAGAAGAACACAACTCACAACACTACCTAGGCCTAGGACCCTGTAAACCAAATCTGTCCTAGGCTCCTAGCAAGCCCTTTCCAAAGAAACAGCAAGGCTATCAACAGACCTAGGGATCCAATTGAACTAGCAGTTCATGATGGATGCTAATGCCTTCACCTCTCTAATTAGATGTTTACAAATCCAAGGACCGGTAATAGATGATGTAACAATGGTATCACAACTGACAGTCTCCTTCTACGATTAAATTGGAATAATTTAAAGAGAATGCCAGTCCAAGACCATGCAGAAGGGCAAGCATTTGCCCTCAGTGAGTTTCCTTCTCCAATAAGCCTTCAGAAACTTAACAGTATAGCTCCCAGTGAAACTGGATAGATGTAGCTGATCCCAAATAGTCAGAATAAGGCTTTGTTGGGTTAAATAGAATTTATATGCATTATGTAGGAACAAAACTAAACAATAAATATATGGAAATATGTTACGGTCAGTATGCTAATCACAATATAGGAATGCAGAGAAGATAGGATATGGAAGATGATAATGAGGATGATGTTTAAGTATAAAAACTATGGCATACCAAAAAAAACAATGCACCTAAGCAAGGTGCCAACCAGCTGGTTGGTAAGGTCTCCTGCTGGTTGTAGCGGAGACTTGGGATTGAATCTTTCCTGCACCTGGGTTGGGGGGGTATGGGTTGGGGGATGGGCTACCCCCTGTTGTGTAGCCCTTCAAAAGAAATAAAAAAAAAAAAACAATGCACCTAACCTGTACCTTAACAGATTTTTTTTTTTTCAATACACTTCTTTTTAACTTCCAACAGTTCTAAAATTGAGAATGACAGGAGGGAGAACTTTTTTTCTGATAAATAGAAAGGAGAACATAAGCCAAGGTTTTCGAAACACTGTTGACCCAGACAGTTGAACCATTCAAACTGGAAACTGGTCACAGTACCTCTTCCAGCTTTACCCTGAACTGTTATTTAAGCAAAAACTGTTGAAATGGTCAGAGAACCACTGACCCGGACGGTTGATCCACTAAACCATTCAACTTGGGAAACGGTTTGTGGTTTAATAAAAAAAAAAACACTTTTAATTTTTTAATGAAGCATTAACAGAGAAAATAAAGAGGAGAGAGAGATGGGGAAAGACTAAGACGAGATCTCAGATCTGAGATCACTAAGATCTGAGAGAGAGAGAGAGAGACTGAAAGAGAAATGAGATCTCAAATCTGAGATCTAAGTGAGATAGAAAACTAAGAAAAAAGAGAGATCTCAAATCCAGGATCAGAGAGAGAGAGAGAGAAAGAGAGAGAGATCTGAAAGGGACCGGAGGAGAAATGTTGCCACTGCCATTTCCATCGCCTTCTTCCTTTCTTTCTTTCTTTCTTTCTAAGCTGATCACCACCTACTTCTCTCTCCTCTCTTCTCTCATAACAGATTAATAATATATATATGACCTCTTTACCCTAATATTCTAATCTAAAGGTTAAAATTTGTCCAACCACTTGAACCATTCAACCCAGACTGTCAACCCGCTAACCCAGAAACTGGTGGTCAAAGTGGTTCAGTTTCCAGGTCAGTTTTTAAAACCTTGCTATATGCAAACCAATGACACACTAATAGCCTGCTAACATATTGAAAATTAGAGACTAACTCTGTAGTCTACTACCTTGCTATGACAATTTAGAAATACCAAGGTACCCTAACATGTTGAACAATAAGTTCACACGACAACACTTTCATGTGAGCCTCCAATGAAACACAAGCATGTTATCAATCAAATGAAAAAACAAATCATTGAATGAGTGCATGCCTAGGTGATTTGTTTTCAATAAATTCTCATGGTCACAACACTTTCTTGCAACCATATAATAAAACACAAACATGATGACAATCAAAAGAAAAATCAAATCACCTAATAAGTGCATGCCTTTTTCCTACCCCAAATGATACAAAAAATAACCCACTAACATATGAAAAAAATAGAGACTACCTATAAGGTCTACTACCTTACTATGACAATCAAGAAATGCCAAGTTAGCCTAACATGTGTTGTGATGTGTTCACATAGTCACAATACTCCTTTATTACCTTCCAATGAAACCCTAACATGCTCTGAATCAAAAGAAAAACCAAATCACCCGGTGAGTGCATGCCGGGGTGATTTGATTTCAATGAGTTTACGTGGTCACAACACTTTCTTATGACCCTCCAATAAGGCAATACGTCATGGACATGTTAATAATCAAATTTAAAACCAAATCACCTTGTGAGTGCATACTTAGATGATTCGGTTTTGATTAGTCCACATGGTCATAACTCATTTTTGCAACCCTCCAATAAATCATAGGCATCTATTAATCAAATGAAAGACTAAATTATCCAATGAGTACATGTTTGTTGTTGCTACCCCAAGTGATACATGAACTACTCGCCATCATATGATAGAATGAAGATTACCACTAGGATCAACTACCTTATTAGAAATATCAAGAAATACAAAGGTATCCTAACACAATGTTTTTGAACCGCCATTGACCCAGACAATTAGACAGTTCATCCCAAGAACAGTCCAGACAAGGTTCAAAATTTCGATACAATACGCCCCATATCGGGCGTGGCGTATCATATCATATCGTTGGCTTAATGATACGCCGCTACAGGGGTCATATCGGGGTGTGACCTGGTTCAGGGGGTAGACCAACCTTAGACCGACCCCTCTGAACCAGTTTCAAAGAAAAAAGGGGTGGGCGAGCTTCGATACACCCCTATTGGCATATCGGCCTGTATCAAAATTTTAAACTTTGCATCTAGGCAACCGGTTCTGTTTCATCCTTAACCTGGTCCTTGGCCAAAAACTATTGACTTGGTCAGCAATTCGTTGACCCATGTGGTCAAACCTCTGACCCATTCAACCTGGACAACGGTTTGTGGTTGTTTTTATTTTAATTATTTTTATTTTTTTTTATTTTTAAGTTGGAATGGGCCATATGTTCAAACCGGGAGTCAAACCACCAACCCGTTCAACCTGGCAACTAGTGGCCAAAGTGGTTCCGATTCTAGGTCGGTTTTTAAAACCTTGGCTTAACATGTGAAGCAATGACTTCGTACAATCATAAAACTTTCTTTGTGGCCTCTAAAGAAACCCAAATATGCTATAAGTTAAAGGATAAACCAAATCGCCCAATGAGTACATACCTAGGTGATTTGGTCTTCATGAGTTCACATTGCTAATAATTTTTTGAAATCATCCAATAAAACACAAATATGTTGCTACCGATCAAATGAAAAATCAAATCCAACGAAAGCATGTCTTTTATTGCTACACCAAATGATACAAAACAATCCAATCATATAAAATAAAGACTACCTCTAGCATATACTACCAAACTGTGACAATCAAGTAATACCAAGGTAGCTTAACATGCAAAATGATGCTTAGGCGGTAAGGCACTCACAAAGGGTCGCCTCACTTACTCACCAAGATAATTTTTTTACATAATGCTCTTGGATAACTTCTATATTCTTAACTTTCTGAGATTATAATAATAAAACAAACACTATTAAACTAAATTATTCAATTTGAGTTAAAAAACACTAGTTTTTTCATTATTATTCTTACTTGTTTGGGTTTGGTCAAGATGCATATTGACTTTAATCCTCAAAGAATTCAAAATTTGAATTAATAAGTATAGAAGAACTCAAAATTTTGTCCAATCAACACTTTTTTAGAGAAAGATAAAATAAGTTGAGTTAAAACACTAGTTTTTTTTTATTATTATTTTTCTTACTTGTTTGGGTTTGGTCAAGATGCATATTGACTTGAATCCTCAAAGACTTCAAATTTTGAATTAATAAGTATAGAAGAACTCAAAATTTTGTCCAATCAACACGTTTTTTAGAGAAAGATAAAATTATGTATTGAATTTATATGATAATGGTAGAGGACAACCTCAAAAGGTGGAAAGTGGGCATCCTTTGTTTGCCTTCTGATTTATTTATTTATTTTCATACTCTTTGTGCTGTTCTCCAATGTTGAAATATCAACAGATAGAAATGATTTCATTCATCATCCTACTAAATATGAGATAAAGTATCATTTGATCCATTTGGCACAGGTATGTACCTCAAGTAATATAGAGGAACTTGGGGAAATGCCCATGAGAAAGCAAGAGTCAAGCTGTTCTGTATAAGAGGCTAGAGATTCAGCATTAAGATATAAAGAAAGGTGGTCAAAGCAAAATATGTGTGGTGACATTTGGCAAAGGTACAATACAACTGTACAAGGCAGGGTGTGATGAGAAGCTCCTAGGAGAAGTTGGTGTGTAAATTTCCCCCTTGATGTGACCTAGTAACTAGTAAAATGGCATTGTTAAGTAACTATCGAGGTGTATGAAAACCTGGATGGTGGACTGGAATTAATGATGAGTTTTCTAGCCCATCTCAAGGAAGTTCCTCTTATGAATGGGAAGCAAGATTGGAGAGTATGGAATTGGTGTCTCATTAAGATCTTGATCTTTTGATGGCATACAACACTAAGGATCTTAGCAGCTACTCCATCATGACAATTGTGTGGACATTGTGCAAGGAGGATGAGGAGAATGCAAATCATATGCCCAACAGTTCTGAGGGTTTCTTGGCTGTTCCCACAAAAGTAAACTGGTTCACTGAAAAAGTAGGAGTTTGATCATCGAAAGTTCAAAAGCTTGTATTTATTTATTTATTTTAATTGAAATTTTCTATCAGCAACTTTAATTGGTGTGTTAAGACTACACTGATGCTTCTATCAATTTTCCATTGGTTAGTGTGTAAAATAAGAGAGTCAGATAAATGGCTACAAATACCTATAATTAGAGGCCATGGATAACAAGGCCTATTGGCTGCTGATCCATTGGTATCCCTTACATCATACTTGAGTTATAGCAGTCCCTAATGGTTTCAGAGTGTGATTCAAAAACAATGTTTTATGATTTGTCATAAAAGCGTCCTTCCTACAGTCCTGCATTTTATTCAGTTTATTGACTTCAAACCTACTAGACAATTAAGCATCACATGGCCATGAAAATGTTGTTAACGTATGCATGGAAATTGGAAATACAGCAAGTTTGAATTTGACAGGAATGTATGCATTAATGTAGTTGAGAATTTAACCTTGAAAGTAATGATGGCAATTCCTCTGAACTTCCCACTCTCAGGAAACCTCATACAATCAACTTCAGTTATGGTGCCACAGCTTTCAAAGAAGCTCTTAATGTCATCCTCGGATGAGTAGTACGGGATGCCTCCTACATAAACTTTTCGAGTCATCTCACCATTTTCCTGACTGTACCGTCACAACATAACAAGGGAAAATAATGAATACCAGAACCCTGATTATTAAAAAGAAGTCCCCCCCCCCCCCCACACACACACTCAATCCAAAACTACATGACAATTAATCAACGAACAAAAAGCTTATATCACATAATAAGAAGGAAATAAGACCATAACTTAAATCCACTCCAATCCCATAATAATAGCAGGGAAAATATATATTCAGTAAACTGTGCAAAAAAGAAAATGATAGTCATGAATTTAACAGAATACTCGATTATTCCCAACCTCAAGTCAAAATAAATTTAACTAAAGAAAAATAAATGTGGGCATGGATTTTTGTTTCTTTCCCTTACCTATCATTGACCTTCACCGGTTCTGCTACGGTTTCCTCTTTCCCTTCTCCATCTCCAGATTCAGTTCTCTTCTTCTTATTCTTCTTCTTCTTTTTCTTTTTGGGCTTCTTTACGGGTTTCTTCTCTGCCGATTCGGAGACACCATTCTCTCGCTCCTGATCCCCACCCCCATCTCTTTTTCTCTTCCTTTTCTTCTTCTTGTCATTTTGAACCTCTGAAGCAATCCCATTGTTCTCTATCTGGGTATTATCACCATTACTTCCTTCAACGGGTTTTGAACCCTGTAAAGACAAAGTTTCTCTTTTCTTCTCTCTCTTTGACAATCTAGGCTTATGAGCCACCGAGCTCAAAAGCTCTCTTAACGACTGAGAATGCGATTTGGCGTCCTGTTTCTTGGATCCATTTGAAGGGGTTCCAGCTACTATTGCTGCTAAAGACTCTGCAAGTTCCGCTCTTAGCTTCTGTTTGAGCTTTTTGTTCGACAAAACCATTTTCCTGTTATTCACGAACAACAGCAATAGAAATTAGGGATTACAGACACAAAGTTCCATAAACGTTCGAGAATGCAACAAGGTCTCTTTAGCCGCGGAACAGATGATGGAAAACACGAAACAGGGGTTGTAAAATGTAGAGGAGGGTTTTTTTGCAGTTTTACACTTTTACTCTTTTTTTGGGGGTAAATTTTTTAAACTATTCCTATGATTTAGCTAATTAACTAATGAAAATTTATCGTTTTTGACAATTGATTAATTCTATCCTTATCGTTAACATGTGTTAGTATTCCGTCAATAAAACCCAATATTACCCCCTCCCTTATCTCCTTTCTCTGACCGGCAACCCCTTCTTCGTCAGACCTCCGGTCTCTTCTCTCTTACCTCTCTCTATTTCCTCTCTTACCTAGGGTCGTGTAGGTGTGTAGTTGTAATCCTCGGAGGAGCAAATTTGGATTTTGATGGCTGATGGAGAAACGAGAGAATACTGATCAAGATATATTGATGGCTGACGGAGAGACCGAATCAGATTTGCAGTGGCAACGTCTATTCCATCAGCACCAGTTATTCAAGCAACAGAAGAGATCCCGGGAAAGTGAAAGCCAAACAAACTATTTTCAATAGCTACAAATTCTGATTCACTTCCTCACAGAGCACATTAGGTTGTGCCGAGTCAAATCTGCTCTATTTTTTTTTTCCGTTGCTGAAAAGAGATCCCTTACCCCCAAGCAGACAGTCAAATCTGCTCTTCAATAGTTGCGGATTCTGCTTTTTTTCCATTCAAATGGAAGCAATTTGACTTTGTTACCAGGCATTTGAACTCAGGAGCCAGCGAATTAAAAAAGCCCTTGTCTCAGTGATTTCACAACTATATACTGGGAGCTTTGGCACCTGATTTCATGGCGTGTGGAGATAGCTACCATTGGCATTCCTCAAACGAACGAGAGGGTTTTCTACTTCTCTCAAGGTCACATGGAGCAATTGGAAGCATCAACGAACGGGAGGCTGCAAGTACTATGGATCCTCTGACTCCCAATCGGGTTGCCTTCCCGGGTCTCGCCGGTGTTGCCTGTAGGTCGTGATGTGCCTCGAGATGGCCGTCTCCTGTCCCCCTGCCGGTGGGGAATCCGCTCCCGGGTCGTCGCTCTGCTGCGTCTGGCCCGTCCTCTAGGCACAACTGACTAAAACGTGCATGCAGAAGGCCGAGCTCCTCGTAACTAAACCAGTCGGCCTTCTGCATGCACATTTCAATCAGTCCTCCGTCCATCGTCCGTTGTGACCGGGAAGAGCTGCCTCGTAACGAAACCGGCCAGTCTTCTGCACGCGTCAGTCCTTCGTCCTCACTCCGCTGTGACCGGGAAGAGCTGCTTCGTAACAAAACCATTCGGCATCGTAACGAAACTAGTCGGCCTTCTGCATGCGCATTTCAGTCAGTCCTCTATTCTCCGGCCACTGTGACCGGGAAGAGCTAGCTTAAGGGTGAAATAGTGATTTTACATTTTTCCGTCCATGTTTGCAAACCTTGATAATGTTTGGTCAATTTTGAAACGGTAAGGATACATACAAAGAGATGCCGCCAAACTATTTACTGGAGCGGAAATTAAACATAAAGTCTAAATCTATGACGCCGGAAAGTATGGTACCAAAAGAGCAAATCACACACCCCGGTGAATTTTGAATTTTTGATGAATAATATTAGACCATTGGTTCCCAACTTACCATTGTGATACTGGTTTATTGGTTATCAGTTTTCCGGTGTCATAGTCGAACCTATCGTCCATGGTTACGTGGGTGTTCACTACATTTTAGATTCAAGTGCTTCGTCACGATTGTCCAACACTCACTGTCGATTCCGGATCTAAACACATTCCTAAAACCCTACCAACATAATCACACATCCTTTTATGGTGGCTTCGAAGGAGTTTGGCTTCAGTCAGGACAAAGTCCGTTGGAGTAGCTTTTACTGTTTTGCATGGTTTTTAAAATTGAACCGGTGATCGAATCGGTTAGGGGCTCGGTTATCAGTTCCAACAGTCTGATTGTTCGATTAGAACGATCAGCCTATTTTGATA
Organism: Nelumbo nucifera; assembly: GCF_000365185.1. Next base: position 3,143,820 of record NW_010729085.1, read on the forward strand.
AAAAATTAAAAAAAAATAAAAATTAGAAAAAGATCAAAACAGTTCGAACGATTAGTCGGCCGGTTCAATGGTTTGCTGATCAAAATCAATGATTTTGAGAGAAAAAATGGTTCTGGAGGAAAATAGAACTGATCAGGTCCCGATTTTTCCGGTCTCATCCGGTTTCGAAAACAGTGCTGCCTTGCATTGACAATATCTCGATATTTATGCGCTTTATTTTGATGAAGAGATATTCTTAATGCAAGATTGGAAAAAGAGTGTTAGAATGGTGTAGGCACAGATTTGCCAGAAGCCGACCTCATATCTAAAATGTATGAATCATGTTGGTAGGGTATTCTAATTCAATAAGACTCTCAATGTCTTATTTAGAAGAACACTACCATGCCTACCCACAAAGTACTATCTCTGTGCATTGGGAGTAAATGAGATATTACCATATGTGGCTACCATGTTGTGTGGGTAGGTGCGAGTATAGTTGTCATACGTCAGAAATCTGATTCTCCTCACACAGGTAGGTCATAGGTGTGAGTAGAGTTGCAATTTGCAAATGAATTGACGTGCTCAGCATTTATAATAACACATTCTTAGGGCCTACACAACGAGATCGGCTTCCATCAGGGCAAGCCCGTGCTCACACTTTTTTCAACCGCCTTTTTGCAATCTTGCATTAAGAATATCTCCCTGCTTATTTGCTTTATTTGCAAAAGGCGGTTGGAAACACTATAGGCACGGGCTTGCCCTGATGGAAGCCGATCTCGTTGTGTAGCCCCTAAAAATGTGTTGTTATAGATTCTGAGCACGTCAGTCCATTTGCAAATTGCAAGGTGTTCCACATAAAGTTTTATTCAATCATGTATGTGGAGAATCCAGATTTCTTACCTATGACAACTCGGGTTAACTTTGGCTGAGCCCAACAGCCTATAGTTTTTGGGTAGTTCACCTATTCACGCCCATGTTTTGGTATTTAGTCAAAATAAATTGAGATATAATTATTAATTTATCTATTCTCATGTTAACGTGTCATTTATAAAAACTGTCTCAATAACCTATGTTGTTGGCTTCATGACAACTCTACCCACACATAAGCAGGGAGATATTCTCAATGCAAGGCTGTAAAAAACATGGTTTTTAAAAATGACCCGGAGACGGAATTGATCAGGGGTCCGGTTACCAGGTCAAATGGTCAAACTGTTCTGACAAAAAAAAACAATCAAAACCGTCCGAACGATTAACCACCCGAGTCAACGGTTTACTGACAAAAATCAACAGTTTTGGGGAAAACCAAAACCAGTTACCTGACCATTTCCTGGTTTTTCGGTCCCGTCTGATTTTGAAAACCATAGTAAAAAAAGGCTGCTAGAACGGGCTTTACGCAAATTCCTACTCAACGGGAATAGCGTCATATGTATAAAACAGGTAGGACTGCCCACCAATCGAACGGTTTGCATGTTTACAGTACTGTGCCGTATCAAGTATAACCCACACCTCAAGCTCGGCTGGGCTTAGGGGTTAAGGCCCATGGGCCGATACAACCTCGGTTTACATCTTTTACATAGAATTCAGGAAGGGTTTCGATTGGTCAAAGCCTTTTTGGTATTATGGCTTTCCCCGTATCATAAATTTTACTCTCTCTCAGGTTCCTGTAATATACAAAAGATGTTGGGATTCCACTGCATCGCACCACATAACAAACAAACAAAACAAATTGTGCTGATCCATGGCTGACACAGTCCGGACTCATGCCATCTAGGGTGTTTCAACAAAAACCGAAAAATCGAACCAAGCAAGAAAACCAAACTGATCAAATCGATTGGTTTGATGTTTTTCAAACACTGGGGAGCAGTGTGAAATAAGCTAGCATGGACAACTAACTTTTAAGTACAACGTTCAGATGGTATTTAGGAGACCGGATTTACTCCTCACATTTGGTGTCTCACACCGACCCTACAGGCACATCTCACCATGCATTGGGAACCTCTTCTGTACCCATGTTAAAAAAAATGTGAATTGAAATTGAACTAAAACTGACCGGTTAACCAGTTGATTGATTTGGTTCTTTAGTTTTTCGTTTTTATATTTACAATATATATTATAAATAATATATATATATATATATATATATATTTTCCCTTTTTTTTAGGGTATACAGAAAATACAGCCGATGGGAAAGAGACCTACACATAGTGTCAATAAGAACCAAGGAGAGGTCCCATGGGGAAGTATTGGAAAAGTCTCCTCGCTAGATTGACCTTTGTTAGCTAGCCAGACCACTGCAGTATTCCTTCACGATGAGTGTGGTTGTAGACAATCCAAGAAGAAAGGCTTCACACAATAATCTTGTTAATTTGTGGGCTTCAAGGGCATATTCCTTCACGATGAGTGTGGTTGTAGACAATCCAAGAAGAGAGGCTTCACACAATAATTGTTAATTTGTGGGCTTCAAGGGCAGCCCACACCCTTGCGGCTGAGATGGTAGTGATTCCCACAGCTCCCATTTTTGCTTTCAAGAAAAAAAAGGAAAAAAAAAAAAAAAACTGACCAGTTCACTTGCAGCACAAAAAACCCTATTTTCAATTTGTCTGTCTGTGATTCAAAAGGCTCCACGGCAAAGCCCATGATGCAAGAATTGCCTTTAAGATGGGCAGTGGGGTTCATAAATTTCTTTAGTTTCCATGAGACCATGACATGTTTGTTGGAACTGTGATTTCAAAGTTGGTTGCACATTGCAGATTTATTATCAAAATTATTAAAAGATAAATATCATACATATGTAATCCCAACAGTACCATCCCTCTCTGCTCTTAATGAGCAAGTTCATCAAGAGTGTTAAATCTGCAAGGGTGTTGTCAAAGTCTCATGATACTTCATCGCAGCTTTCATCTCTGCCTTTTCTGCTTGTCAGTTAACAGCTGCAAAAGGAGTTCTGTTAAATACTGTATTGCATACGACCATTTCCTACTCATCAGTTGATGAGTTGGTCAGAATTGTTTCATTCTCATCATGGCCTCAAGGGTGTTGTCAAAGTCTCATGATACTTCATCGCAGCTTTCATCTCTGCCTTTTCTGCTTGTCAGTTAACAGCTGCAAAAGGAGTTCTATTAGGTGAGTCCATGTAAGAGTGTTGGTGCCGCTGCTGGATCTTTCCTTCAGAGCTCAACTCTTTTGATTTATCCATTAATCTCATTTTTGCAATCAGGTCTTGGAAAGCGGGTGTCCTCAACTCTTCAATAGACGCCAAAGTAGGAAGCGCTAATGCTCGCCTCTTTGGTGTACTAGATGGATGATCAACCTGTATTTAAAACATGTAGTACATTAATTGTAGTTATTCCAATAAATGACAGTTGATGGATTTCTCATTTGTAGATGTTGACTTGTTAAATTTGTCATCAATTTCATAGTTGCAAAACTCAGTCATTTTTATAGTTACCAATACTTGTTTCTTACAAGCCTTGCCATTGTGTGCTTAAATGAATTCGAGACAAAGCCAATCATCGATAGGGAGGCTTATACTTATATTGGATATTTTTTTTTCCTATTTTTCCCATTATTCTAAAAGAGAGAAGACCAACATTACCTAGTAAATTTCTATTTTTATTGATGGAACACATTTACTGTTCAAATGAGTGAGACCATGTAGCTGAAGCACATTTGACAGTCTCAACCACTAAGAATGTTTTCCAAATTTCTGGAAAGAATTTAAAAGTCAACGAGGATAAAATTAACATACCGAGTATTCTTTCCTCAGGCATTTTTCTGCTTGGTTTCTGATGTCTGATATGCTTTCAGCATGGTTTATTTGAATTGATTTAATCTGATCCAAGATTAAATGAATTCGAGACAGCCAATCATCGATAAGGAGGCTTATACTTATATTGGATATTTTTTTTCCTATTTTTCCCATTATTCTATTATTGATGGAACACATTTACTGTTCAAAGGAGTGAGACCATGTAGCTGAAGCACATTTGACAGTCTCAACCACTAAGAATGTTTTCCAAATTCCTGAAAAGAATTTAAAAGTCAATGAGGATAAAATTAACATACCGAGTATTCTTTCCTCAGGCATTTTTCTGCCTGGTTTCTGATGTCTAATATGCTTTCAGCATGGTTTATTTGAATTGATTTAATCTGATCCAAGCATAAGGTTGATATAAACTCCATCTCCTTTTTAGTTTCATGGTCCAGCACCAGGGAATCTGCAATAAATGTCTTTTAAATTGATCATGGCTGTGCCAAATTGGTTGATTTTGATAACCTAAATAAATATCGAAGGATACTAAAATAGAATTACCATTAACAGATTCCAGCATATCACAAGCACTAGAATTAAATTTTACATCAGTAGAGGAGGATATGGAGATAAAGTCTTCAAGCACAGTGTGGTTTCCACAAATCTTTTCCCTGTTAAAATGAAGCATTTATTTTTCCATTAAAAGTGAAACAAGAAGAGAAAAACAAAAGAATGGAAAAAGTTTAAGCAGCCAAGATGTCAAAATAACTTACTTTATGATAGATGCCATCTCTTCAACACTTATTTGATTAAGTTGGTTGATGGATAACTGAGCATTTCCCCACTGTTGTCTAGAATACCCCACCCTCTTTAAGCTGCAGCACCCAAGAAAGTTTTGATTGTTTAATCAACTTTAACTTAACAATCATGCACGATTCATCGGAAAAATAAGACAAATATACAGGTCATTCATATAAATTATTTGCAACAGAAATTAATCAATCATCATGATACGTTCTTTCATGTTTACTTCCAGTGTATTTCCATAAAATTAACAAAACATTATGCATTTCTAGTTACTCAAACAAGTATTAACACATTTGCTTATATGGATTGACTGCACCTTGGGAAGTTGGGATACTACATCACACCCATATGACATTTTTTATCAGCAAGGCTGATGCATGTGCCATTTTTTATCAGCAAAATCCCAAGGTATAAAGTACAAGTATGAAATGGTATAGTAAATAAAATGTGTTGAATAGAGAAGTTAGTCATAAACCTAACATGACAATTATAGGAAATTTGATGTGGGAATAACAACTTACACGACCTATACATGTGCAAGTTTTGCACATGTATCCAAACCCATAATACAGCCCTAGCCAACCAAACTCATGCACCTTTATCAGCAATCCCAAGGTATATAAAGTACAAGTATTAAATGTTATAGTAAATAAAATATGCCAAGTAGAGAAACTGGCCATAAACCTTTGATTTTTTATCCACGCATATGATGTGTTTCATTCATAGTGTGTAAACAGAGAAAAAAAGTTTACCATTCTTGGATCATGTGATCCATTCTGGCCCTGGTCTCAGCTGCTGAGAATGTGTCTTCCAGAAAATGCTCTTGTACCTTTTCTACATATTCATTCCACTCCTTCTTAGCATCAGTTGAAAATTTCTGCATGTTGAAAATCTCTTCATGCAATCTTTTCTTCTCTTCAATACCTGTATCACTCATGTTTCTCAAAGCCTCTGAAACCTGTTCACAGTAAATAAATGAGTATGTCCTAATGCTGTTTGTGGCCAACAAACATAGAAATATGATAATGATAAATCATTGAAAAGTTGACTAACCATAGCTGTTTTCTTAGCTGTTAAATTTGCTAATGTTACTGCAATGTTTTGAAGTGCCAGTTTCTCCTCCCTAGCACACTCTTCCTGCGTGTGTGGGCACCAAACGTACACAAATCAAAATCAATCAGCTCTTATGGTCTTTTTGAATTATGTCCTTTGCATGAATTAAGTTAAAATTACCTTAAAAATCCTCTCAAAAGATGTGAGCTGTTGAGATCTTTCTGTTTGGCATGCTTCAATAACTGCAATAAGTTTACAAGCATGTTGATGAAAGTTATTGAAAAAACCAATTGTTGCCTCTGAAATTACTCGTGTTGAAGCCAAACTCCTTTGCAGTCCCTACAGTTTCCCCAAAAGTAGTAATATTAATTGAAGATACTATAATTTATTTGGACGTAGTACATAACAAAGATACTATGAAATATGGGACAATAAAAAGATGAAAGAAAAGCCAATGAGATAAAGTCAACTATGAAACTCTGGACATCACAATAACTAACAAATTAGACCTACCTCCTCTTGTTTTTTAGCAGAGAAAGCCAATAATTGTTTTTGTTCGTCAAGGGAACTCTGGATATCACAAATAACCTCCTCAGACTCCAACACCGCATTGACCAAAAACTGCAGACAAAACGAGTATTATATCTCAGTCAATGAAGAACTGTTTATTGACAATTATGCCTAAATATGGTAATTTTGTTTCCTTCCAACTTCATACATTTTCAACATTAATTGCTTGTGTAGAAATTGTTGTTTTTATTTGTTCCAGGTCAGCAGAAGCTTTCTTCTGCAATGAAGCCACAAGCTCCTTCATTTCCCTCAGTCCTGAAATAAGTATGTCTTTTGTCTTATTAATCCGTGATTCCAAGACCTTGGATGCCTGTAAGTATCACAGAAAGTTAAATTAATTAAACATAAAGCCGGTCAAGATGGCATTAGTAATGATGACATGATTTCTTCTCTTACATCACATTTACTTGCAATGAATGAGCTGATATGTTCTTCCATGCATCTTAGCTGTTGATGCTGCTGAGAAACTGACCCTAGGACTGTCTTGTGCAAACTTTTCAAGTTCTGATCAAGACAAGCCCCAAATGTCAGAAGCAATTCCTGGTTTTCTTTTTCCATCCTATTCTTCTGATCTGCAAAAAGAATATGGTAACTCTTTATCGGCAACTATGTTGTACATAACCGTGTAGATAAGAGAGTATCCAGACCTATTTTGGCAAACAGTGCAGTTATGTCCTCTGATGCACTTTGAAAATTGGCACGTAAATCCTTTGCCCATTCTATTATGGAGTTCTCTGTTGTGCATATGAACAAGATTTGGAGTGTTACAATATGATGGTTTGTGGATGTATGCAAAAGAAGATCTAGTTCATGATATGTTGACTAACCTGATTGCAATAGACTTGAGACGATGAACTCCTTCTCCTTCAGTATTGACATGGCTATACTGTGGTTCTCTTCAAGGTCTTGCAAGGCCTTTTTATTATTCTCCAGATCTTTCTGAAGTACAAGGATTTTTAGTTGAGATCAGATGTCTGTTTGAAGAAAAAAAGAAGCAATCTATAGTCAGTTTTATAATTACCCTGCATTCCTTGAGCTCACTTTCCAAATCCAGTTTTTGTTCTTGCTCAGAAAGGTAGAGCTCTCGAAATGTGTCAACTTCCTGTAACTAGTACAAATTAGTTTCATGGATGGATACATTATATAACAATAAAGGGATATTAGAGAGAAAATTATACCTTTCCCTTGAGGTCTAGATCAATTTCCAATTGTTCTATCTTTTCATTCATTGCCTGTGCAATAAAGTAGATATTTCTACCATTTAATATGAAAAGTTATTAAGCTTGAATGAACATTGGATAAATCTATATTCTGAGAGTTGTAGGTGATATGATATGTACAGGGGCTATAGATTATCAATCAACTGGCTAAATCAAATTTCGATACATGTGCAGGGGCAATGAATTTTCAATTTGCTGGAATCAAGAGAGTAGATTGGATGATCATATTTCATAATCATCCAAATTGAGTATTTTACCTTTCCATCTTTCTTTTTGAGAGGGTAAAGGCAGGAGGTGACATGGAGTAAATTGGAGATCTATGACGACATAGTTATAGAATGTTTTTTGACTTTGACATCGTATATCTCCTTAACTTGGATATACAAATGATAGTTCACCCCTACCCCTTTATGTGCTTTAGATGTGATATTTTTTATTGGTCTTTAGATGTGATATTTGAAATATAAGAAGTAAATGCCAACTATATATAATACTCAGAATATAGTTTTATCACAAAAAAGTACTGACAATGTGAATCATAGTAGAGAAACTGAACTTCTTCTGGCTAAGACAAACCTTCTTATTAGCTTCATCCTGGGAAAACCTTTCATGAGGAATATAAACACCATTCTTTTCCCTTGCTGCTCGTACATCTGTATCAAGTTTGTTGGACATGAGATTTATGAGTTTGGGGTTAACCATTACCAGTTGGAAAATGTGGACATTAATGTAAGATATTCAACAAACCTTGTTTAATTCTCTCAATTTCCAAGTACAAATCCTTGAGAAGCACAGCCTTTGACATTTTTTTATTTGCCTGACAAGACAAACCATATATTTGTCAGAAGGAAGGAAGAAAAAAAACCCTAATGATTTATGGAGGAGAAAAATGCATAACCTCTGGTTTGTTTTTTATGCTTTTAGCACGGTAGGCATAATCTAGTGTACTTAAAGTTTCTTCTAAACAATGGGCTGATGGAGAAATTGTTGCTATGATACAAGTCTTTGTTTTCCCACCCAAAGAGTCTCTTAACAACCTTGTCAGTTTGCTATCCCTGCATAAATTTGGCAGTAAAGAAGGCAATTCAAGAGGTAGCCGTGAATTATTATAATAGGCCAAACGTTCTGTTGGTTCAAACCTGTATGGTACATGAGCAGAATGTTCTACCAATGCATTTATAACACGGCCAAGGGTGAGTAAACTCTTGTTGATTTCCCCTGCTTCCCTTGCTCTAACCTGGAAAATCTGTTGTCAATCTGAATCTTCTGGGAAATAAAAATGAGCTTGCACTCTTCTTTTAGACATTTTATAGAATTAATCTATTTAATTTAAAATGGACACAGCAGCTTAAGATATTCATTTAGTCTTACTATGTAGATAATGCTAAAAAATTTTCAAACATTTCATGTCTAAGTTGTTGAATTGCTTTAAATGGAAGGCTGATGGAGTGTTCTGTAAACTGGTACGCAAGGTGGATGATCTCTGTTTACCAGGTTGAGCTAAATCTTTATATGACTGATGTATGTTATAGTTTACAATATCAAGAAACAGAGTTGTTCATCTCCATTGTCCTTAAATGAAGTTACCAATAATGAAGATCTTCCTCTGATATGCAAAAAGTTCCAATAATTTTCACAAGATTTTAGAAAACAAGAGGAAAGGTAAAAAAATTCAAATGAGATTCTTAAGATGGATCATGATTAGTATGTTATCAATCAAAAAAACATATATAATTATCTTATTCATTTTCTTCTCGTGATTTCAAGGTGCCTAAGATAGGCTCTTTCTTTTCATCATGTTCTTGGAGATAGAGATCTGAAATCATAATTATTATTTGAGCATGGTCATTTTTGTTACCTACTATGCAGCTTAAGTTGTTGCATTTGCTTCCAGATAAGGAGACAATAACCAAAAAATAATAGATTTATTTGCTAGACAGTATAATAATAGAAGCATACCTCCCGTGCACCTGACCTAGAAATATTCTCTGAGCCTGCTAGGTCAACGAGATTAAGTTTGCCACATTTTATTAGCTCCTCATCCCCTACAGTTGCTTCTTTCACATGGATTGTTATCGAAAATACAGAATGTGAGCGGCTGCATAATACCAAATTTTATTAGTGGCTTGATGCCTTTGAGATGAACCTATCATTACAGTAGGATAATGGTCACCTGCTATGCTTGTTTAACAAGGTATCTGCACTGCGCCTTCTGGCTGATCCTTGTTCCAGTAGGTTATAAATTTCACTTGCACTATACACAATCTCTTCTTCAAGGCCTCTTACAAATACAGCACCCTTTCCATCCTCCATCAAAGAAATTGGTTTCTTCTGTTTATCTTCAACAGATTTATTATGCTCTTCATGAGCCAACAGATCAGTAATTTCTTCATTATACAGTTCCAAAAAGGTCACTTTCATACTGTAATCTGCCTTTTGTGCCTCCAGTGTATCAAATATTTGGCGTACAGCTCTTGGAATTACACCAGCATCAGCAGACAAATCTCCACCCTTTGATAAATGAGAAATATTTGTTAAACAACCAACTGATAAATGTAGAACTGTAGATGTTATTATTACTATGAAATAAGTAGGGAAAATAATCATTCTATACCTTGCTTTTTGTCTCTCCTTCCATTGTATATGTTTTACCTGTGCCTGTCTGCCCATAAGCAAAGATGGTACAGTTAAAACCCTCAAGAACTTCATTGACAATTGGGGAAATGGCATGATCATATATCGATCTTTGCTGTGCTTTGGGCCCAAAGACCTTCCAAGTATTGTCAAAATATGAAATTCCATGTCATTATATAGTCAACAAACCAATGATGAGATGGCTAAAAGACAAGGACATAACATACCTTATCAAATGCGAAAGATCTATCTATTTGCTTGTTTGCTATACTCTGCAAAACAGTGACTTCTCTTCTCTGTTCATTACATGAGATCAATTTTGGTGTGTTCAATCTTAACTCTTCATCAATTAGTGGCCTGGTATTTAAATGAAATGAAGAAACTCTAACCAGTAAGCACCACAAATAATACAGGAAAAAAAATTCATGATTCTATAGTTATAACAAATAAATATGGGAACACTATTGTGTCCAGAACTCTGAAAAAAGCAGTGATATTGCATACGGCACACCACATATAAATGTACATATCCAACACATTTTACAATGCTTTGTTATGCTTGTTATTGCTTGAACCACCTTTCTTTTTTATTTGGTTATATTTGTTGGTATGTGCAAAAACATTGTCGAGACAATAACTTTTCAGTAGTTAAGCCCACTGTTTCAGGTTTCCTTCTCAAGAGTGAAGACTTCTTTGTGATTTCTACCTTTTGAAACATTGTTCAACCTGTCATCATCATCATCTAAGCCTTATCCCAACTATATGGGGTTGGTTACATGAGTCCTATTTTGGCATTCCATACTGTTTCACCTTTTACCAATGGACATGCATAATTTAATTAAACATGGTCCCATTTCCCAATTTCTTGTATTATTATGAATAATGAATATATAAAAATAGAGTAGCATAAATAAATAACATATTCATATAACTAGCAAAAACAGACTATATGACTCCTGAATTTATAACAGTGAGTACAGTACATTGGCCTTATGTTATTAGTTCTTATTCTTTGCTCTCTCTCTCTCTCTCTCTCTCTCTCTCATGGGAAATAACATTGGGGACCCTCCACAACTTGCCTAGAAGGGTTCTAGTTCCTTCTCGCTTGACTTGTCCAGCTAAGTCTACTGCATGCCATCAGTGAAAAAATAAAGACTCGAGATCCAATTCTTTGCATCCATTTCATTTTTCTATTTTATACATCCACTTTGGTGAGCATTTTCCTTTGGTGCTAGAGGGAATTTAAATTCTACACTATGCCTGAGGCTGGGTATTCACTCTTTAGAGCTATTTCTTTTTCCCTTATGATACGTACTTGGATGGTTGAAAACCAAAATCTCAAATTCCGACATCGAGTGGCACGGTTATGGGAGTGGAGTGGTTAACAACGCTGTAGATTCTACATATTGCCATTATTTGGTGAAGCACGTGTCTTGGGATACATGCTTTCAATGATTCAATCAACAGATTTTCTAGGGTAATTACAGCAGCCATATAACAATATTTTATATTTTTATTCAATAACGAGGTAGATGGCACCACCGAATGGCTCTTTACAACCATTCTACATCATAGTGGTTCTTCTTGTTTATTCTAAATTTGGTATCATTAGATTTATCCGCTTCCAAATATTCTGTCATCCAGAACAAAGTCTCTATAACTAATCTCACATCGTTGAAATTCATGGGAGCTAAATAATCTAAACCAGAAAGGACCAAAGGAAGAAAAGGAACATATTAAGAGCCGAAACAGACCTGCATCTTAGTATCACTTGCACGTTAACCTCACGATCTTTGTCCTGACGACTGGAATTACATTCCAAGCCTCTCGGATCAATCCGCCGCCTCTCAGGTCGAGGCGTAAGAAAGGGAGAAGGAGATGGTGTTATCCCCAGCCCTATTTTCCTTGGCTGATCCGGAGTGAAAGACATTGATGGCTATGATACCTGAATTAGAAGTTACAGACACAAGACAAATCAACCATCGAATCCACGTAAAAGTCCCCGAGAAAATAAAAGAGTCCCAATCAGGTCTCAATCAGCTTAAACATAAAAGTGAGAACAGAAAAAGAAAACTCAAATACTGAAACAATTCAAATGCTGAACCTGAGGATGGAAAATACGACTAAGATCAAACACGATGCACTTGCCCTGAGTTTCTCGATCGGAATCCTAGATTGTCTGATGTGAAGAATCTAGGGATCGACCTGTTGAGTAGCGCCTTTTCACCTCCTCTCCTCTTTTGCCGCCTTGGTGTATGCAATATTTCAAACGAGGAGCTGAGCTGTTATGTTCGTAGTCTCCAAATTTCTAACGGCTACCGACTGGAAGGAAGACGGAGACATCAAATAGCCGTTGGCTGCAGAAAATTCCCTCTTCCTCTGCATTTGAAAATCGGGGGGCCCCAACATAACATTTATAGACACTTTTATGTCAGCGAACCAAACGGACCCTTAGATCTTTACTTTTTTTAGTTCAAATCTGCGCCCCACGACGTCTTACAGCACATCTCCGCCGTATATTGCTAACATCTCTCGATGATAGTTGCGCCCCACGACGTCTTACAGCACATCTTTTTTTTTTTATTTTTTTTGGCAATGAAATGGAGCATTTAAAGTTTAAACCGACTACCGAATACTGACCGGAACCGTGGAACATCAAAGACACGAAGTCCTTGGTTCAGACTAGACTTCAATGTCTTAATCACAAGGCAATAACCCGATTGAAATGGAGGCTAGTAGGTACCACGTGCAGGACCGAAGGCTGTGGCAACTCCATCTATGATCTAACAACGAAGGTTTTCACTTTTCAGCTCAAAGGGCCCACACGTGAAAACAAACCATAACAGAGTCTGCTTCACACACAGCGCGCCTCACACCGATCTCATAGCATGTACTAGCCGTATGTACATCGGGAACATCTCCCTACCTGTGTATTTATTATTCTTGGGAGATGTTCTCAATTTAGGGTGAGATGTGGGTGTTAGGCGGGTGTGAGGCGTGCTCTGTGAGGAGCAGATCCCAATTCATGGAATCACGATAACAATGTCACAGGTGGGCTGGGCTGCATGTTTGGAGATTGGGCTGGTAGCACTTGTTGTATTCAACAAGTTAACTCTGATGTCGGGAAGGCATAGTATCCGAAGAGTTTTGACCAAACAAAATCCACCAGTGAATTTTGATAAATTCCACTGGATTGGTTAACATGTTTTATGGTACTGGTTGATTGGTTATGAAATTTTTTAGATACCATGTTTCTTCAATAATGTAAAAAAAAAAAAATGCTAGCAGAGCTTTGACCAATCAAACGAAATTTGATAAATATCATTTAATTGGTTAACACGTTTATGATACAGATTGATATGTCTTCTGGTATTATAGTCCAAACCCTTAAAAGTGTGAATGAGAGTATAGGACTTTTTTTTTTAATTAAAATATCCTAATTTTTGAAATTGGTTCCTCTCTAATTGTAATGACATAAATGTAATTTAAAGAATCATTTTTTTCATCATTCAAATCCTTCACATTAAGAATCATATTTAAGATATTAATTTCCATTAATATTCATTGAATCTTAATATTTACTAGAATACCCCTATTTGAATTTGAATTTGGTCCCTCTCTAATTTAAGGGCACAAAATATATTTGAAGTACTACATTTATCCTCATTCAAATATTTCCATTAAGTCTTATATTTAAGATATTGAATCCCATTATTTCATTGAATCATATATTAATTAACCATATTGAAGAAAAATAAGTGTGACAATAAAATTTTGTTTTTATTGATGATATAAATAAAATACAAATTTAAAATCAACTAAAAAAAATTGAGTTGTTTTCCTTTGGTGACAAGTCAAGAATTCAACTTTTTGGGTCAAAATGTGTCAACCCTTTGATGTTATAGTTAAGTATAATAAAAATTAAAATGGATGAAAACACACAAAAAATATATTTTTATAAATATAGAAATATAAAAGAAATTATAAAACAATTTGAAAACATATTATTTACCACCATTATTATCATAAAAAATTGCCACATACAAAATAAGTACGCACTTACTAGTAGCAAAAAGGATTGAGTGGACGATGGCCTCTTATTAGTTATTATTTTATGCTCAGTTCCAGTCCTGGGATCTGGGTTGGATTGGTCATGGGCTCTAAATACTTTGTAATATGTGACAAGTTATAGCTTGGCACATGATGACCCTTATGCTGTTTTTTATTATTATTTTTTTTTTCACAAGGCGGGGCAAGCACAACTCCAACAATTAAAAAAAAAAAAAAAAGAGAAAGCTCTTTAGGCAGATCCAAAGAAGGAGAACCCGAACCATCTCCTCTAGAACATAGGTGGGATAAGCAATTGGCAACTTGGAGGCTGTATTTGGTTTGGCATAAAAGGTAGGGAAAAAGAAAGGTAGAAAAACCTTCATAAATCTTGTATAGGCTTCCCCATCTTTTTTATTCCTTTTCCTTATATTTTCTTTCAAACTAGAGACAACCTTATGTTATAATAGCTGAGAGGACTTTAATATAATTGTGGGGTTTCAACTTTTAAGTTCTGATAAAATGTTTAATAGACTAATCCATCTATATCAATACTATTAAATGGATTCGGAATCTTACTCGTCTTCAGATTGATCGGCCTAACCTGTCAATTCAAGAACATCAAAGTTTTAAAAAAATCAGAAATGCATTTTTTTTGAGTGGTGGGTCAGCAGTTCAACTATTAAATAAGTCAATTTTTAATGTCATAAATTAAATAAAATAAAAATACATAATTAAAAAATTAATATTATATATTCATTATATTAAATAAAAATATATACAGTAAATAAAAATTATTATTATTGTTGTTGTTGAGAAAGGCTAAAAACGTATAAAAAATACATAGAAAAAAGTGATAACATGTGACTTGACCGATTCTGAAGGGGTAAAAAGTTCAACCTGTAAAGTTGTTAGGTTGTTGATAAAATTAATGTTTTTTTAGCAAAAAATGCTTCGGAGTAGGGGTGAGCAAATGAGTAGGTTATACCTGGAACCGAATAAAATCGACCTTGAACCGACCTTACCCAACCTGTTACAAGGTAGGGTCTGGTTCTTGGAACTGACCCCCATCGAGACCGGTTCCAGGGTCTAGGGGTTTACCCTTCCCGAACCGACCCGATGAACTGGCCTTGGTGGAATTGGCCTTGTTGGAACCTGCCTTAGAACTGAACTTGCATTGAGATAAACCCCATAATACTTTTGGGGATGTGAATATTTGAACCCAAGCATTCATTTTAGTATTTGAATTTATACAAGAAGTGATGTAAAAGATAATGTTTACAAAACTTTAATTTATAAACTTTTAACCATATAATGATAATCTACATATTAAGTTATCCAATTTAGTTATAAGAGGTAATATAAGTTTTAAACTATATGTTATATTTAAAAAAATCAAGTTTTTAAAGAACATTTTTTTATGAAAGGGGAGAGTAAAGAAAGTACAAGTTCCATGGGTAGACCCTGGAACCGACCTTCAAATGGTAGGTTCCGGTTCCAAGAACCTAAAACCGACCCCCGTAGGGGTTGGTTCCAGGTTCTACCATGCAACCGAACTGAATTGCCCCATGCTCACCCCTATTTTGGAATAAAATAAACCCAAAAACCTGCCTATAGGTCAATTAGTCTAGCTATTCAACCATGAATTATATAGAGTATAGACTATAGCCACAAATATTTGAAGTTGGGTTTTTAAGTTGAAATGCAATAAGTTTACCGCTACACTATCATTCGATGTGCTTTGATTATTATTAGGGTTTGATTGTGATACTGAAAAACTTACAACCAATGAATTGATATAATAAAAGAAGTGACCAATCCAATGATATTCATCAAAATTCACGGGAGTACTTTAATTGGTCAAAGCTCTTCTGGTATCATGTCTTTTTGGTATTATTATTATTATTATTATTGTTATACTGTGCATACATTTACGATCAATGTTAAGATATCACTGTTTTATTTATTCTTTTTGCTTGATTTACTAAACAATGACCCCCACACTAAGTATGTGGCTAGTACTTTGATATTTTCTGATAAATTTTGTTTGACACCATTTTAATGTTATAAATTTAGGTTATTATTTTATTTGATATTTTTATATAAATTTGTTATTTAATTTGAGTGATTAAATAGTTTTATTTCTAAATAATAACCTACTTTATGGATCTTACATTATTTGAAATGAGTGTTTTTCCTTAACTACCACAATCTTTTTGTGACTGGAGATAATTACTATTTTAAGCTCATAACTTTTTTGTTGTGGTCCAAGTAAAATTCAAACATAAGTTTTATTAATGTTTAATTTTATCAACTTTACAATAGGATTTAAATTAACGAAAACAAATTTTAAAACTAAAAAAATGCATTATTTTATAATTAATTTTACTTAATTTTTATATTTTACTATTGTTAGATAATTTTGTATTAATTTTTACATGAATTTTGAAGGAAAATTTATTTATAATATAGTCTATTCTATTTATTAATTTTATAAGGATAAACAAAGTTGATTAATTTTATTTATTTATATGATGGATTTAAAATTACAATTTTATCAATACTACTACTACTAATAATTATTTTATATTATATTTAAGCAATATTTATTTTGGTTTATTATATTTTTAATTAACTTTTCATATTTTTCAATGGATACACGTACACCCTTTCTCTACCGGGTTACAAACAATTGGCTTTGAAACTTTGTTGACCTCTTAGGCCCACCAACTTAGACAACTCAAACTCTGAAAGGAAGATAGGAGACTAGTTTACCTACGGAACTCATGGAATAGTGTGTTTCATGAGCATCAGAGATAAGAGCAAGATAACCAAAAGCTCAATCTTGCATGAATGACTAAACATATCAGTGGCATATTTCACATTATTTTCATCTAAACATTACAAAAATCAGATTGAGAAAAAACAAATCATCTCAATAGATTAGTTTCGGTGGAGAGACATCAATTCAGAGTTCCAATTTGACCCCTTGCCTTTCTTAGCTTCGACACTATCCATAGAGCCACTTGGAATTTCTCCATACCAACGGCTTAAATATGCTTGTGCAAATGTTTCATCTTGCTTTTGATAAAGCTGCAGAATTTGTTTTTAATCTATTTCCTCAAATCAGTTCTAACCAATAAAAAGAAAAGCCAAAGCGTACCATAACTAAAACGGTGCGCCATAAACACACAGGTAAAAGCTGAAAACATAAATACAATATAATACATGGACTTAAAAAATGGAATATGGAAAGTCCTTCCCTCTTACCACAAAAAACCTTTCTACATAGAAAAGATAAAGGACTCGTAAGGCTCAGTTTGGAAGGAATACAAATATGTACAATGCAAATACATATAAAATATAAAGTTTTTCACTCTATATATCTGTATTTATACTCCTTCCAAATTAAGCCTAAGCAACACCCTTGATCGTTGGAAAAGCATAGCACAGCAAACGGATTTGCACGTGGATACCCCTAGCTAGTAGAATCTTGTTAAGAAGTTTTTTTCTATCATAATAGATTTTGCTCGAGAAATCTAACAATTGCACTCTTCTCCAGGATTGCACCAAACTTTATTTTGGGATGGTTAGTCACTAGTGGACCTAGCTCAAAATGTCTTTGCTTATTTCGTAAAAATAGAAAAATAGTAGCTTTTTTTTTTTTAACTCCAAACTTTACTCCAGGTGGAGGGGCGACAACCTTAAATTTTATTGATCATTTTCAAAGGGAAATTTGTAATAGCAGGGGAGGACTTAGCCCGCCTTGCCCCATGACCCAAGCATGCATAGCTCTCCCTTACCACCTCAGGCCCACCCAAAAAGAAAGAGAGAAAAATTCTAAACAAGAGCGGGGGAGGACATAGCCCCTTATCCCTAATCCAACTAGATACAAACACTCTCTCATAACCTCAATCCCCCTACGAGAGGAATAAAATAGGAAATAAAAGGGAATTTAAGCTTCATTACAAAAACGAACTCTTGGAATAGCTAGACCTTGATTGTCTTGAGCAATCAAAGTTTTTATGTGGTCCGTTAAGTCAGAAAGATAATTGTAGATAGTCATAGAATCTTTATCCACTCCCTCATTAGCAAGGCAATCAGCAATTCGGTAGGCTTCCCTAAAAGCATGATGAAATTCAATGTTGAGACCAGTTGAGATTTCTTTTATTTTGTTGTGTGTATAATAGACAGACCAAGGAGCAACAATATCACCTTTCATGATGTTCACCGAGAGTTGATGATCACATTCCACCTCTATATTGAAAAGAGACTTATCCACACAAAGTTGTATACTATCAAGAACTGCTAGGAATTCAACTTGAAGAGAGAGCTGCTCACCCCGTAGTAGTTTGAGAAGGCGCCTAAGATAATTCCAGTGCTATTTCTTATAATTCCTCCTCCACCAGCAGGCCCGAGATTTCCTCTTGAAGCTCCATTAGTGTTTAATTTGATGTGCCATCTTGAGGTTTTGTCCATTTAATCAAAAGCACTATTCTCTTGGTTGTACTTTTGACTGAGATGCAGAGGTCAATTAGCCATCTAGTATTACGATCAACATGCTTCGGGGAAGGAGCAAGTTTATTCAACTCTTTTATCCAAGCTTTAATGCGTTGAATTACATAAGTTGTAGTCGTGTACTTTGATTCAAAAGTTCTTCTACAACGCTCAACCTAGATTTCCCATAAGATAAGAGAAGGCAATCTTGCCAAAACTTGATTCAGTTGACAGTCAACAGAGCATTGGCTCCCCCAATCAAAGATGCGATCCCTTATATGTTGGGATCTGAAAATTGGGAGCTCAAAAGTAGCATTAAAGTACTGCCATCATTTATAAGCCAATACACCATTGCTAAAGAGGTGATCAATATTTTCTGTATTACTCTGACCACAACAAATGCACTTCGAAGCAAGATAAACTCCTTTAGACCTGATCCTATCATCCATAGCTATAGCCTTATGGAGAAATAAATGTCCACATAAATATTGAGATTTTAGAAGGCAAACCTGATTTCCAAACAAACTTGTACCAATTTACTGGTTGATTCTTCTTTCTAGAAATTTCCCAAGCTGATTTTATTGAAAACTTGCCATCTGAATTTACTTTCCAAATCAATCGATCATCAAAATCAGTAATTTTGAAATCATAACTAGCCACCAAGGACTTAATATTGACATTGATATTGTGGTCTTGTGAGAAGTGCCAAACACCATTTTGGTCTAAGACTTCATTTAATTTAAGATCTTCAGTCCCCATCGACTCATGATCCAAAATTAGAGGGCTAGTGCCTAACCAATTATCAAACTAGAACAAAATATTTCCTTTCCCTATCAACAATTTGCTTTGGTCAATTGTAAGGTCCTTTACTTGCATTAAATTTTTCTAGAACTGGGAGCTAGAAGCTAGGGTGGTTATGGAACAAAGATGAGTACTATTCAAGTATCTAGACTTCATGAACTGTGCCCAATGAGACTTTCTATTTATGAGGTTAAAGCAAAACTTCATGCAATAGGCAAGGCATACTTCATGCAGGGACCGAAATCCCAAGCCTCCTTCGGATTGAGGTTTACATTCACTCCCAACTAATCCAATGATGAGATGGACCAAAGTCTGAATGGCCCCAAAATAACTGAGCAAACACTTTGTGAATTGAGTGGAGAATCTTCTTGGGTGGGGAAGTAGCACTAACTATATGAATTGTAATGCTTTGGAGCACATGTCTTAGAAGCACCAATTTCCCTCCTATTGATAGCAATTTCGACTTCCACCCCTTAATTCTTTTTTGAATTTTGGTTAAAATAATCTCATAATCACTACTCTTGGACCTCTTCTTACTGATTGATGCTCCGAGATAGGTAAAAGGAAGAGTCTTCTTGAAGAAGCTAGTGACCTCATGTATCATCTTTACTCTTTGAGATGGGAATTTATCAGCAACCACATAGCATGACTTATGCTTGTTTATTTTTTGACCCGAACTCTCTTCACAAGTGGATAGAAAATTCATTAAATTCTGTAAACTTTTCTTTAAGTTTCTAGCAAAAATAATTGTATCATCTGCAAAGAAATTGTGAGAGATTCCAATGGTGTTCCTTGGCATTTTGAAATATTGCACTTGACCGTTTGTGAATAAATTATTCAATTGAGAACTTCTTCAGCTATTATTAAGAGGCTCAAAGATAAAGGGTCTCCTTGTCTTAGGCCACTAGATGATTTAAAATAGCCCACTGGAGATCCGTTGATCATGATAGAAAACCAACAGTTGCATAAGCATAATTTGACTAGATCAATCCATCTATCTAAAAAGCCAAATGATTTCCTACTCAATTCACCTGTCATTTCCTGAACAATAGAAATATTTTCCCCAATGTACCGGCCTTTAACAAACGCTCCTTGTTCAAGAGAGATGATTCGAGGCAAAATTTTACCAAGTCTAGAGGTTAGGATCTTTGCAAAAACCTTATAGTAAAAACTGCATAGACTAATTAGCTTGTATTCAGCAAAGTTCCTTGGGTTATTCACTTTAGGAACAAGAATGATAAAAGTTGAAGTAAAATACCTTAGAAGAGATTTGGTAATGAAAATTTCTTTGATTGCATGGCAAATATCCTCACCTACAATGTTCCAACAATGAGCAAAAAATGACCATCAAAGCCATCCGGACCTGGGGCCGAATCACCATTCATTTCAAAAATCGTGCCTTTTATTTCATTGAAGTCTGGAACTCTTACCAAACCAAGGTTTTCTTCAGTTGTAATCATCTCAGGGATACAACCATATAGCTGATCATGATTAGTGCAACTTTCTTCAGTGAGGAGATCTTGAAAGAACTGGATAGCATGATTTTTAATTATAGACATATCCTCTGTAATAGTTCCATCTACTTCTATTTTCCTTATACAAGAGGAAATTTGGTTGGCTCTAACTGAATAGTGAAAAAACGAGTATTCTTGTCTCCCTCTTGTAGCCATTTTTCTCTAGATTTTTGTCTTAAGAAAATTTCTTCTTGGAGTAGAAATTGATTTAGATGCTCTTTAGCATCAACCAAATTTTGTCTTGTAGCCTCTGAGCCATCGTGTTCTAATGCTAATTTTGCATCTGTAACAGCACGTTCAGCCCATTTAATGTTTAGAAAGACATCACCGAAAGTTTCTTGGTTCCACACTTTTAGTTTTTCCTTCAAGTTCTTTAGTTTAGAAGCTAGAACTTGCATAGCATTTCCATCAAAATTAGGAAAAACCTTCTTTTACTACTTCAATAAATTTGGGTGAGTGGCCCACATATGTTGATACTGGAAAGGTTTAGGACCATAGGATAATCGATCTTAACTGTCACTAGTAAGGGGCAATGGTCATATCCCGTCCTATTAAGATGATCTAAATTTGTTTGTTGGAACTGGATAGTCCAAGAACTAT
Source organism: Nelumbo nucifera (assembly GCF_000365185.1). The sequence continues at coordinate 3,165,293 of NW_010729085.1, forward strand.
TCACAAAGACCCTGTCCAAGCGTGCCCACGAAGACCCATTGGTCTAGGTGAAATTCAGCCCATTAAAACCCACCTCTAACAATTGAGCTCTGTTGACTGCTTCATTAAAGTCTTGCATCGAGAGAGTTCGATTGTTTGAGAGGCCATGTCTGTTCAGTCTTTCGGCCAAATTTAGAACATCATTAAAATCACCTCCTAGTAACTAGGGGGAATTACATGTGTTGACAAAGTCTTCTAGGAAATCCCACAAATTCCTTCTTAGTCTATAATCACACCTTGCATAATAGCAGAAATAAAACAGGTAACATCTATATTTAAGTAGGAGATTTCTAAAGTTACACATTGGGGGTGTAAGTGGAAATTTTTCACTTGTATTGGAAGATTCCAAAATAACCAAATCTTGCACACTCCCTCTCCATTTGGTAAGAAACCTGTCATGCCTAGCTGTCTTTTAATTCTAGAAATTTCAGAAGCATCAATCAATGGTTCAAAGATAGCAAGCAATGAGATATTATGCATTTTTATAAATTTCTTTAATCTTCTTAGAGATTTCTTGCATCTAATGCCTCTAATATTCCAAAAAATAGCTTTGATCATCATAAAAAAACTGGAGATCTATCAATAGAATCTTCATTACATTTTAAAATCTTTTTTGAATGTTTAGAACAAACCTGAATCCAAGCCAGTTCACTAACCTGGTTTGGTTCATGAGTTGTTTGTCGGTCGTTGGAAGTTGTTATCATCTCCGGCATGTCTGGTACCACAGATTGTTCAGCCAATTCAAGAACCTTTTCCGAGTTAGACACACGATCAATGGCTTTGGCTACTCTTTAATTGAGAGTTTGTTGGAACTCTTTGAAGGAAGCCATCATTTCAGAGAAACTTGAGATTGTAGCGCTCCTATCATCAATAGATCGAGGTCTCTAGAAAAACAGTAGCTTAATCGGATCAATACGAGTTTTTCTTTTTTCTTTTTCTCCATGAAATCACATATTTCCATCACATGGAGGAAGTTATGTGGTGAAGGTTAGGAGTGGCAATGACCTGAGCTTTTCACAAGTTGCTTGAGCTCGGCTCGGTTCGGTTCAGTTTCAGCCGAGCTCAAGCACGAACCCTATTTACAGGTTCGACTAATAAACGAATCGAGCTCGAGCCTAATAGAACTCAGCTCGTGAGCCAAGCTCGAATATATATATATATATATATATATATATATATATATATATATATATATATATATATATAATAAAATTATAGAAATAATATATATAATAAAAATATTATAATTCTTAATTTTTTAAATATCAAATAAAAAGCATTTTTTATTTTTATAAAATATTTTCTCTTAAATCGAGCTCGAGTCGAGCCGAGCTCGAGCTTACGAGTTTTTGACTCAAGCCGAGCTCAAGCTCGAGCCTTATACAACCTTGGCGAGCCGAGCTTGAGCCTCATACTATTCAACTTGGCTTGGTTCGAATCCACCCCTAGTGAAGGTGAATCCAACCATTTACCAACCTTTGGGTTGCCCATAGGGGTGATCATGGGCCAGGCTGGGCCGGGCTTTGCACTTATGATAAGGGCTATAGCTTAGGCCCGGGCCCAGGGTTCCGGGCCTAAATCATAAGCCCTAGCCCAGGTCTATACGGGCCCGGGCCAAGCCGGGCTTGATTCCGGGCCAATGTCACTCATGTAAAACATTATATATCTATATATTAAATGACATAATATGCATATAAATTTATTTTATACATTATATAATATTAAATATTACATATAATATAAATTATACATGTCATGTTGTAATATTTATATATAAAATATATAATATAGTGTAAAATAACATGTATACATATATATACATTATACACAAAATGTGCAAGTTTAAGTATATGCAGGCCGGGCCGGGCTTGAAGTATTATACACCATTTGTTTACATATAAAAAATTCAATAGTTTTTATTTTTTATTTCTTTTTGAAAAGTAAATATTATATTAGCAAAAAGAGACAGATATACAGTTTTCAACCCTAGGTATCCCATCAAAGTAATTGCTACTAACAAAAAAATGTAGATGAGTGAGTTTTGGCAAATTGGAATACCACATGGGTTGTTGAGTTACATTTCCTACTTATATACAAAAACTTTGCCGAGTTTAGGTTCCTTAATAACAAAAGAGATTTCAAAAACATCCAGTGTCATGACCAAAGGTAATCCATTTGATCGTTGAGGGAGCTTATCAGGCATTGGGAGTCAGCACAGATACATACTTCTCCAAAACTCCAATTTTGAAGTTCTTTTAAAGCCATCATCATAGCAAATAACTCAGCCTGAAAAACTGAATTAACTGCAGAAGTACGACCTCTTATTATTTTTAAACAAGATAAATTTTTTGAAACAATAATGATTCCAAAAGTATATAATGAAGTTGATATCCTTCCTGTATCATTGAATATGAGATAATCAGTCTGTTGACCCAAACTGAGAGTTAAGATGTTCTATTCACGAGGGTTCAAGGAGGGCGGGGAATCATGGTTTGGGTTTATAGAAAGATGAAAGAGAGTGTTCACTAATTTAGACACTTTTGCTGGGCCAATAGAGTTATTTTGAAAAACTTGTTCGTTCCTGGCATGCCAGATAAAGTACCAAGCAATAGCTAACCAGCTAAGAATTTGCAGGAAAAGATTATGATCATTGATAAGGTTGTACATTCTTTTGATATCCAAAGACATAGAATTCTGAAACAAGTTATGGAGATGGAGATTCCAAAGATTTGAGAATAAGACTGTTTGTGAAAACTGGCAGTTGATAAATAAATGAGATAAAGATTCAACCTATAGATTGCAAAAAACACACAGTTTTTTATCATTTCCAAGTTGTAATTGGTCTTTAACTGGGATGAAATTATTTAAGAACACAGTTTTTATTTCTTATTTATAGCAATGGAATTTATGTTGACGTTAGGCTGCGTTTATTTCTCTAAAAGATTCAATTTGAGAAGAGTGTAAATACAAAATTTAGAAATATTGAATATAAGATTTTGTACTTTACTTATTTGTATTTTCATTCTTCTAAAACTGAGCGCTGAAATATTTCAAGCCGTGGCTTTCAAAGGAGAAATATTTAAGCTGCATTTTGTTGTGATGCAAATGACACGAAAAAAAATTTTCGTTGTACAAGGGACTGACTTGTAAGTTGTAACTCTTAAGTATTCAGCCTGAAAATTTTTTCATCAATTTAATGAGGTCTAAAAACTTTTGAAATAGAGGTACAGAATTATGTAAACTGTGAGATAAAAAAAAATCTTGCTCTTTTCTTTTACATGCATGTAAACATGTTGGGCTTTAAGATTGGACATTACGGTGTAACATGGAAAAGCACTAATGCACTATGTGCAAGCAAATAAGGCCTATCTCAAGACCTTTGGCTAGCACATAATCCCTGACTTGGTGAAGGTGGGATTGTAATTCTATGATCTATCCCAACCAGAGACCTTAGCAATTGAGCCAGTTGGAAGGGTTTTCATGCAGTGGTTCTGACACAGCGTGGAAGCAATGAAAAACCGGGCTAGTTATGCAAGCACCGAACGATCGCTAGCTTCTAGCAAAGAACACCGAATTCTCTAGGAGAGAGAAAAGGTGGCAAAAATTGGAAGAAGAGAACTTGAAGAAACTCTGGAATTATGAAGTATGAATTGATGAATAATTCTGGGAGAATAGCAGTATTTATAATACATTTAGAAATTGTAAAAGAACTAGGAAATAACAACTAGGATAGATCCAAATATCTAATCTGATAGGATCGAACTCTTCTTGGTTTGAGCTTCCACAGTTCGATCTCCCTTGATGCATGAATCTTGGATTATCTTGCTAATCTTGATGCTTCTTGGAGTTTTGGATTAAGTCTTGATGGATCTTGAATTATCCTTTCTTGACTTATCTTGGACTTTTGACCTTATCCTAGGAGTTGCTGCCCCTAGGGGTGAGATGGGCCTCCATCATTCTCCCCCACTTGGGAAAGACTCGACCCCGAGTCGTGGCTAGGATATGCGAGGGTTGTCTCTGGTAGGTAGCGATGAAGGTCAGCAACATGAAATGTTTTGGAAATACCTATGTGATCTGGCAAGTCCACTACGTAAGCATTGCCGTTGATCTTCTTGAGGATCTTGTATGGGCCATATTTCCGAGGCTGAATGCGAACTCTACCTGTCTTTAGAACTTCCCAAACTTCGTTCATGTTGTTTACATTGGCTTCACCCAGTCCTGGAACATGATGGATGCCTTCTACAACTTGCCTTATTTCAAGCCTCTTTGCTGCTATTCCTGGCTAAGGTCCGGGCACAAGCAAACCTCGTATTTGCTCATTATAGACCTCTACGACACTTACAGAAACTTCATATTGGAATAGTGCCTGCCGATCCTTTATAATGCGAAACAACTCTTCAAGGGTTCTGTAGTTGACTCCACGTGGTTCTTCTATTCCCTCCATTGTAAATGTTTTCCCAGTTCCTGTCTGACCATAAGCAAATATGCAGACATTGTATCCATCCAAGACTGATGTTGCCAAGGGGGTTGTTTCTCCAAATACATCAGCTTGTCTTGCTTGTGGGCTGAAGACAGAGTCAAACTTGAAGACCTTCTTGGCTACACCATTCACCTTGACTATAAGTCCACCATAAATTGTCATTGGTGCTCCTGTAGCAATTTCTTCTGTGTCCAGAGGCCTGCATCTGCAAAATTCCCTTTTAGTTTGTAAAGCTCCTTCCCTCATGGCTTGAAGCGTATAATCGAGACAATTCTTGATGTATTGAATCCTGTCTGCGTCTTCAAGAATATCTTCGAGTGGTTGTCCATTGCCCAGAGTTACGTAACCTATCTCTGTGATGTAAACATGAGGAGTGCTGTATTTAGTCTTGTCATTATCTACAAGTAACTTTATCCCACGAGGATAAGATATCCAGTACTCCACACCTCCTTCACTGGGTCCAAGTGCAATTCCACCCTTCTGGCTTGTGGTGGTAGCAAAGGTGTCTGGAATATCTGGGCTCTCAGGCGCATCAATGATGTCACTTTTCCGTGTAGGATCATAAGAAGTTGAATTATCCATTATATACGATGACATATAGTAGTTCAATCCAATGAAATCAAAAGAGTCCCTGATTTCTTTTGATTCTTCCTCACTAAATACTGGAAGCCGATCTCTGACCAACTGCTTCACGGAGTATGGGTAGTCCCCAAACACAAGTGGATCCAAGTATAGGCCTAATTTGTTGTCCAAAACTCGCTGAGTTGCATCGACATCTAGTTTTGAAGATGAATAAGGAAGATACCAATCTGCGTATAAGGAGATGCCAATCACCCCTTTCTGCTTTTGCTGATACTGGGATCTGCAGATTTTGACTGCACGCATGTGTGCAAGGAGAAGATTGTGAGCAACAATGTAAGGTTCCCTTGAGGAGTCTCCTGCTGCACAATTGCCTTCATTAGTTGTACATCTCCCTGGTGCATCTTTTCCATTTCCATAACTATGTGTAGCAAAGATTGATGGTTTATTCATAGTCACCCATTTCCGCACCCTGTCACCGAATTCTTTGAAACAAAACTCTGCAAACTCACTGTAGTCATCTATAATTCTCTTGTTTCTGAATCCCCCATATTCATTCTCAAGAACTTGTGGCACGTCCCAGTGAAAAATGGTCACAAGAGGCTCAATACCATTATGTAATAACTCCTTTATAAGATTGTTGTAGTATTGCACTCCTTTTGGGTTCACTTGACCATGTCTTGCTGAACCTCCTGGAGATACCCTTGCCCAAGATACATCGGTCCCCAGGCTCTTAAAAATTTGAACATCTTCCCGAGCATAAATGTTTATAAGAGAGAGAACCTTCTCTTCCTGTATAAAGACATCGAATATTCTCATCCCTGGTGGGCCATCTGTGAATATGATCTCTACAAAATGCAGGTCGATAAGATAATTCCCAACATCCAGTGTTTGAAATTTGTACGAGAAGTTCCCAAATCAAGCAGTTTGGTACAGTGAAAGAAATTCATCGTCTTCTGTGATTTTCCTTTCTATTCTAATAACATCTCCGCCTGTGAAAAAACTGTCCTCTAGGAAGTCAACCCCAGCAGAAGTAACAGTCTGATCTATTCCTCCTGCATTTATGCTTAGCACCGGAAGGGAACTGTTGTCTTGGGTTGTGGATGACATTGGAAGCTCGAGGGAAGCTTCAACAAGCACGTCTCCTTCTGAGGTTTGCACCTCTAAAAATAAATCTGACATTGTAGATTGGTTCTCTTGAACCCCCTCAGTTTCTGACCCGTGAATACCTTCCTCAAGAGAAAGTTCAATGAAGGCTCTAGTATTCCCCCGACCTATGGTCTTTAGGTGTTTTGGTGTCTCATTGAATCTGGCGAGCCAGCACAGATAACCAACTCCGGAGAGGTCACTGAAAATCCCAACAGTGAGTGCTCAACGTTGTCGGGGTTGCGCCAATTCCTGCCGTTTCTGCTGTTGCCGGGAAGAACTGGAGCACCACCAAATTCTAAATCATCTTCACTGTCGTCGTCAAGAACTGGACATCGAAACGCAGTATTGACGGGTGGTCTGTCGTGGTTGTCTCCTTCGATTTGCTGTGGATTTTCCTGGTTCCGTGGGACAACCTCCCGTAACAAGGTTCGTAGTTGTTCAGTCACCTCTGCCAACTGTTGTTCGATGTTACGTGTGGCCGTGTGCTGTTCTTCAATCGCTCTCCAAACAGCTTGTAACCCCTGATCTCCGTCACGGGGTGGGTTGCGACTGCTACCGTCTTGGTTGGACATCTGACTGGGCGAATTCCTTGCTCTGATACCACCTGACGCAGCGTGGAAGCAATGAAAAACCGGGCTGGCTATGCAAGCACCGGGCGATCGCTAGCTTCTAGCGAAGAACACTGAATTCTCTAGGAGAGAGAAAAGGTGGCGAAAATTGGAAGAAGAGAACTTGAAGAAACTCTGGAATTATGAAGTATGAATTGATGARTAATTCTGGGAGAATAGCAGTATTTATAATACATTTAGAAATTGTAAAAGAACTAGGAAATAACAAATAGGATAGATCCAAATATCTAATCTGATAGGATCGAACTCTTCTTGGTTTGAGCTTCCACCGTCCGATCTCCCTTGATGCATGAATCTTGGATTATCTTGCTAATCTTGATGCTTCTTGGAGTCTTGGGTTAAGTCTTGATGGATCTTGAATTATCCTTTCTTGACTTATCTTGGACTTTTGACCTTATCCTAGGAGTTGCCGCCCCTAGGGGGGAGATGGGCCTCCATCAGGTTCTAGCTTTGCAAAGATAGATTTTACATAGAAAGTTGTAAAACTAAGAACCCAAACAATCAAAAAAAAAAAAAAAGAAGAACACTTAGATTAAACTGAGAAATCAATTTTATGACGAAACTAATTTTGGTAGTTTTCTGCAATGTTTTAAAAGTCAACCCAGAATTAGAATCACTTTGGTCTCCAGTTTCTGGTTCAATGGTTCGACTGTTTGGTCCAAATAGATTGACCTGTTGTAATGTAAAAATAAAAAAAAATGTGATCTAGGTAAAATGGATTAACAAATTGACCGTCTGAATTAGTAGGTCGTGACCAAGTCAATGGTTTTGGAAGAAAAAGGGATAAATAGATGACAGTCCACCTCAGAAATCTGAAATTACAGCTCCTCCTAGTCTATTAATAGCCCCCCCTATAAACCACATCCTGATCATGAATTTAATATCGATCCATGGTTAAGATTCATCCCATCTATACGGTAGGGCTCAAATTTTTAAGGTGGACTGAACAATAAAAACCCCTTGATAAAAAAGAACAATTTAAAGGTAAAACAGAACCGATTGTATAGCCGATTTCTGAGCTGAATGGTCCAATAGTACAAATCAACAATGATTGAAAAACCATAAAGCGGCTCAATCAACATTGAATCCCTCCCAAACGGGGAATATATCTCTATATGTGCCTCTTACCACGTTGGAAATGTGAATTCACCCTTTGCTGTCATATTGTCATAAATGTCATATGGCCCATTTCTTTTTGGACTTGCCTTGAGTTTGGATCGATTAGATGTTGGGCCCCCATCCTTTAAGGCTTTACTTGCAGGCTGCATGATTAAATAATGTGTGCTTGACGTCGATACCACGGAATTGTCCACACCGCAGTTAATTGTCTTTTTTTTTTCTTGAATCTAGAGTGGCATATAGGCCATAGCCGAATTGGGATATGCTCCTCACACAAGGCACATCACACCAATCTCACATGCATATTTCACCATGCATTGAGAATATCTCCCATTAATAATAATGTAATAAGTATGGGAGATGTTTTCAATATATGGTAGGATGTCCCTGTAAGGTCGGTGTGAGGCGCCTTATGTGAGGAGCAGATCTGGTCTTTCTATAGCCACTCCACATTTTGCTATTGCCGCTCCTTTTTTTAATGCCTTTTGATTGCAATAAGTTTAGTCGACATAATACAGGTTTTGGGCATAGTTTTTAAAACTGGACTGGACCGGATGGTCGGACCGGAAAAACTAGGAACTAGTCAGGTGACCGGTTCCATTTTCTCCAAAAACCAGATTTCCCCCAAAACCATTAATTTTGGTTAATAAACCGCTGAACCAGGCGATTAACCGTTTGAACCGTTTTGACTGCTTTCTTTATTTTTTTGTCAGAACAAGCCAAACATTCAATTCAAACGATTGGACCATTCAACCCGATAACCGGACCCCTGGCCGGTTTGATTTTAAAAACCATGGTTTTGGGAGTTTGGGAGGGCAAGTTCCTGTTGTGAAGCCCATTTCATTTTCACGTAACAACAATAAATAATTAAATAAATAAAAGCAAAACTAAAAAGGTGTGGGTGGGGTAGGGGCCTAGGGGGTGGTAAAATCGATTTAATTGAAAATAAAAATATAAGAAATAATGTGGACCCATGCTATCTTCTGTTTTTTTAGAGGAAACCATGCTATCTTCTTTCCACTTAAGATCTTTAAAATCTAATATTATTTCTTTGATAAATCCCACTCTCTTTCTCTCTATCTCGACTCATTAAAAGCTACATATGTCTAATCAAATCACACTCTTTTTACTCTCTAAATACTGCCACGTGGCTAATTATGTTATATATAAAAGTGATATTAAGCCTGTGTTATCTTCGTAGAATTCTCAGATATATATTTTTTTTCTGCAAATATGTTTTCTTTTAAATTATTTGGGCAAGTGGATCCATTGTGGGCTCATTTCCAATTTGTTTCCAAAACCTTAGTGGATACAATTTGGTTGCCGCCCCCCCATCTTTTAATTCTCATATGTGAGCGCCCGGTTTGGATACATTGGCCTTTGTGTGACCTTTGTAGGTAGGTAGACCATAGATGTCTGTTACTGTCTCAATATCTCCCAAGCCTAGCATCACTGTCACGTATGGGCTCAAGCGCTTATCAATCACATAGGGGCTTTTCTCAACGTAAGCAGTTAGCATACCCCAGGCCCGGCCCAGGCTCTGGTTGAATATTGAAACTTAAAAGACTAGCACTTTACTGTCGGTATGTTCATAGATAGACGCAGACGGAAATAAAATTATCAACATCAATAGTCATAATCATCAACTTAATTCAGAGATTATCAGTCCTTCCCATAATTAGTAATGTAAATACTATGGATGGTAAAACTAAAACCTTACATTGTCAAGTAGCTTACCTTTTCTAATATAAGCCCATAGTACCATACCCATCCACCCAACTAAATAGTGCATTAATCAAATCCTCTCTCTCTCTCTTTCTCTCTCTAGATCAACAATATGGGGAAAATTCAGATATGATATTATAAGTTCACTAAACATGATTGATAGATAGGGTGAAAGAGATAGGAGTTAAGTGGGGTGGCCACAAAAAGTATGAATGGCATCCACGCCATATTAGTCCATCTTTTTAGCTACTCCTTTCTCTTTCTCTTCCTCGCTCCATTGAATTAAAGCAAACACGAAACCATGGTTTTATAATTCTGTGTTTTTTGAGCTACTCGAACAATGCCGGATACAGTGCTAACATTACCACCACCAATATAATGTTGTTACTAGTTTTCCCAGCCACATGACGCCAGCCCTTTCCAAAATAAAATAATAAAAAAAAACTTTATTTTAAACGTCTGGTGTATAATAATGTTTTCAATAAAATAAAAACCATATTAAAATAATGCCCTCTTGCTCTAATTATTATTATCTTTTGAGAAGCAGGTAAATAGAATTAGACTTTTCTTTTTAGTTCACCCAATTGGCTCTTTTGCCTTTTAGAGTTGGGTTTTGGACCAATCTATTTTATAGGGCTCGTAGATGGGCCAGATGTTGAATTGACCAGTGCATAGCCCACTAGTAATACTCCATTTATCTGCTCTACTCAGGACTTGCTAAGTGGATCATTGTGATCTTACGCCGATGCTTCTTTTCTTCTAAACGTGATGATGTGGTCCAAACCCATTGGTTTATATCTTCATGTTTTCGATTTTCCCTTTTCAGCAACGTTATATATATACACACACATATATATATATATATATATATATTGATATTAATGATTATACATATTATACACATAAAAGAGGTGGATCATCAACAACTGCAGTATGGGATGTAAGCAACAATAGATTGGGTCCAATTGTCCAAATAATGAACCTGGGCAAGTGTAGGAGTACTACTTGGGCCAGATGAATCCAGCCCATTATGTGGAGGCAAAGTCCGATCCGAATGGAGGATAATTAAGACTAGCTAGCAGTCTCATGAGTCATGGTCATTGGCCAACCGCAAGAGTAGCTTAGCTACATAACATAGGCGGTCCATGGGATTTGAGACGGAGTGGAGATTATTTTATAAATCACACACACGCCCAATATAATTGGCCTGTTTAATGTGTCCTGTGCTTCCAGAAAATTTAATGGGTCCTGAGTGAGATGAAATTCTACCTCCATCCATCGTGACTCATGGTACCAGTTCTGGGCGCACTGGCATTATGTAAAAGCCTTTTCAAGTCCCGAGCCTTGATCAGCCCAGGCCATTACTGGTTCTGTAGAGACCCTAAAACGTTTGTAGAGGTATGGTGGATTGATTTGCTTACTAGCTGCTTATGACTTGTGAGAAGCAGCTTGCCTACACGTAGGGGGTGTCAATTGGACTGTATTTGGTCCAATATGAGCCCATTATAGATGGATTTGGTCCAATCCAATCCTATGGATACTCTGGACCATTTTAAACCAGTCCAATTCAATGTCCGGACCGTACAGATTGGTTTTAATTTTGATGGGTTCCAACTCAAATCTGGTCTATTGACACCTATATTCTTATATTCTATCAATGGGCCAGATGTTGGTTCAATCCAACCCAGTCCAATATAAATCTATTATGGATGGATCAATAATAAATACTTTGGACCATAAAATATGTCTTATTAATTGGTTCAATTCAATATGTCTTATTATTGGTCCGTCCAATCCCTAGAAATTGATTTTGATTTGAACAGGGTCCAATCCAAAACCAGTCCATTGACACCCCTACTTACACGAAACGTCGAAACCCAGAACACCTCTCCTCTGCCGCCCATACTTTTAGCCTTTGTCTTGTTGTTCTTTTTCTTTTCCTTTGCAATTGCATGGCTTGCTCTGTTATCTCCATGCCACTCCGGCCTTTTACTAAAAGTTAAGGGGCACTAGTATATTCTTGGAACCAGACAAACAGCTCTTAGCGATTTTTACGACTCGCTTCATTCCTTTTGATCGAGCAAGTCTTTCTTTTTTCATAAGGCTTTCCTTTTTCATATTTATACAGCTAGCTTTAAGCAGCTGCTTTGTTACTGTAACTTCATGGCCATGAAAGCAACCACATACTACATAAAGATCATTGATCAGGATTTAGGAGCAATGTATATCAGCTCCAGCCTCTGGATGTTCATGTTTTCACTAGATTTTTTTTTTTTTTTTTGGGGTTGAATGTAATCACTTCATTTGCACTTTTATTATACTGAGAATTTCTAGTGGGCTTCTATACTAATTAAAATTAAAGAATTCCAACCTCTTAATGATCCTCAAAATTCAAAGGATATATATGCATGTACCATGGAGTGCTTGATTAAATATCTTATTAATGAGGGATCACATACGAAAGAGAGGAGAATAGGGCAGGAGGTAGGCGTCACAGCTATTAGCTAGGATGGTCCCACTCAACCGGTTGCAAGCAAAGCCAAAGCAAGCGTGCATTATATGGGGTCCAAGGGCCCAAGGCTCTGGCTGGCTTGAACAATCAACCATTATATATAGATAATAATATATAGAACGGGGACATCTACGTAGGCGACGGACCCAATCCCACCAATCAATCTGTTAATATTTATATACTACTACTACAACATCAAGTAGTAGACTAGCACTAGCAGGTGGTACGTGGTGGAGTCTAGAGCTCAGTTATTTTGTTTTGAGACAAAAGCGAGAAGCCAAAGCCAATAACCCCCAATCCCTCCATACGTAGTGCAGCTGAGCTCCTACTCGGCTACTCCCCAACTCAACTCAAACTCAAAGAGGGACAAGGACAAACAAGTTAACGAAGATGGTGATCATGGTGCAAGAAGAAGTGCGTAAGGGTCCGTGGACTGAGCAGGAGGACCTGCAGCTGGTGTGCTTCGTTGGCTTATTCGGAGAACGACGATGGGATTTCATAGCCAAAGTTTCAGGTTGGAAGGTGGCGGGGGACAGTTATCAGTAGTAGCCTAGTAGGTAGTGTAAGTAGTACTAGTAGCTAGCTAGGTAAGCTTTATTTGGAGTTGGAGGGGGGGTGGGGGGACCTACCTTTAACCACCGCCTCATGGTTTTGTTGTAGGTTTGAACAGAACAGGAAAGAGTTGCAGGTTACGATGGATTAATTACCTTCATCCCGGCCTCAAGCGAGGAAGGTTGACACCTCAGGAGGAGCGCCTCGTGCTTGAACTCCACTCTCTTTGGGGCAATAGGTTTTTTTTTTTTTTCGGTCTTCATAATTTTTTAACCCATTTAATCAGTTGCTTCCTCCTTTCTTTCTTCTTAATTAATTACACTACGCATGTCTCCACTTAATTGCTGATGATGACTGATGAGCTTCGACCTTAATTACTCACTCACAGATGGTCCAGAATTGCTCGGAAATTACCCGGCCGAACTGACAATGAGATAAAGAATTATTGGAGAACACACATGAGGAAGAAGGCACAAGAGAGAAGACGATCTTCATCACCTTCATCATCGTCTTCTCAGTTATGTTCTTCTCCATCCACAAATAATATTAAACCTCCGCCGGTTTCGTTGCCCGAAGCGGCCCAGAATACTACTGGAGATGGAGAAGGATGGTTGCAGGATTATGGTGCTTCTGGCGATTTAGCTGTGCAGACAAGAGAGATGAAAGAGGAGGGAGGTCATGCATTAATAGGAATAGGATACCCCATGGATCAGATATGGAAAGAGATTGCTTCACTGGAAGAGGTGAATAGTAGTGAAATAGTAGTTTCCGAGGGATGTAGTAACGACCAAGGGTACAGTTCCTATTGCTCTTCAGTAGTCACTTCTCCTTTATGGGATTATTGTTGTTCGGACACACTGTGGAAAATCGACGAAGAAGACGTCAAGATGTTGCTTCCGGCATCGGGCATGCATGATAAGTGTTGAAGACCAAAATTTTGATCATCCCAATCCATAGCTGTCATATATACGACGACCTTCTTAGACAGACTCTGTAATCTCTCTAGCATGTGATAAACCATGGTTTGTATGTGTGTTCTCTCCAAATAGGAGACTTCCTCATCTTTTCCCATTATGTATTCACATATGATCATGCATGCTAAGACAGTTTCATAGTAAAGAGAAGTTCCAGCAGGCTCTAAAGCGTTTTTTTTTTTTTGTGTGTGTGTTAATTTATTTGTATATTCTAATGCCTAAATTAATTAGATTTCATATATAAATGATTTTTTAGTCTATTAGATAGATAGATAGATTAAATGGGCTTAAACAAAGATTAACGGGGATGCCCCTAAGATGGCAGCAAATTAATCCAAAACCAGCAAACTTGTTAATTAATTTTGCTCAATAAACTTTGTACGACTTCTATTAACCTTCATATACTAAATTACCAATGGATCAATATATATATTAGACACCCTCCAATACAAATTGCCCTGATGAACAGCTTCAAGTACAACTGTGTTTTCCTTGTTATTCTGTTGTTTGCTTGGTGCTTGTGGTGTTTCTTTGTTATGATTCTTGTTATCTGATTGTGGATTACCAAAAAAAAGTACAACTGTGTTCACAAAAATATCATTTTTCAGAATGTGTGTCACAACCAAATTGTTTCAATAATTAACGTAGAAGATATTGGAAAATGAGGTCACTATATTTTTGGAGGAGAAGCTCTAAGATGCATCTGAAGACATTGTCTTTAATCCGTTCCCAGGATACAACAGAGCCTTGGGCGAGAATTTGCAACCAGCAAAATTGAAGAAACTCCAAAGAAACCTTCTGTGAGATTGTAGCAGATCGGACAGAGAGAGAGAGAAAGTGGATTTCGAAAATGTGTGTTTTTGAAATCTGATTCATGCTCGTTAAATAGTTTATGAAGAGGTATGAAGAAAATGTAGGTGCTGGTTCAGAGAAGGCACCTTGAACAGTCACAATTTCAAACATTGCAACTGTTTAAAAAGTAGTTAACAATTAATGATTGTTAACTTTGAATTGTGCCTCTTGATCACACCTAATCGAATCGTGACCATTGATCTCATCAACGGTGATTAACGGTCAGTATCGCACCAAAACCAAAGTGCACCTCATAGCGCCACACACACGCACGCACACGCATTGCATGATTATCAAACCCCCATACTCTCATCTACTATTTCTAAGGAGTGTAAATCAACTCCTATTAAAATACTGAAAACAATGCTTATAATTTTTCAATGTGGGACAAATACAAAACTGAGTTTTGTAAGAGAAAAATTAATTTTTCAATCAAACGTATATGTGCAATTTCTCATGTAATTGACCAATCAAATCCATTGGATTTAATCTCTTATGAAATTAAAATGCAATAAAAGATTACAACTCCAAATTTAATACTCAAAAGGATTTACTTGTAGAAATTGCTCATCAACTCCCGCCACCATCAACATTCCCATTTCCCTCTCACTGGTACTTTTTCCTTTTGTTGTTGAATTTGAAGGTAGCTTCTGAAAGACCGATTGATAACTTATAACTTGACCTACTCGATCGAATCGCTTATTGATTTGTCTTTTACTTAAATAAAATAGAAATATTCAGAGGTAAAGTAGTCTACCGACATGCCATTCAGCAGTTAAGTGGTTGCACACTACTTTACTTGTTCACTAAGAAAATAACCTAATTGACAAGCAATTCAGTTCAGCCAACTCCCTGTTATCAGAGGGTCCTAGGTGACCTTAGAAGATGTGAACAAGATGGGTGCATTTACTTTGTTAATTTAATCAAACTGTTGTTATTGTCGTGACGTTGTTATTTACTATTGTTTTTGTTCGAAAGGATGGTTACCTTTTGGATAAGGATAGGGGTCAAGGTCGCATGCATCTGAATCAATTAAAATTTATCTTGTGGTGTTCCCTTAGCTAATTCATAATTAAAAGTTGGGTGACAAAAAGAGGGAGCTAGGAGAGGAAAGGGGGGAAGAGGGTCTAATACTTGCATAGGGCAGTTAGAACATGAAGACTTAGGTGATAAGATAGATACATCAAAAAGCTCTTTCTTTTGCTTTTTGCTTTTTGCCTTTTCCAAGTATGAGGCTTAGTGGCTTAGCCACTCAAATCCATCATCCCCTATATTTTAATTGCTGTTGCTGCCTTTTTTTTTTTACAAAAAAAAAAAAAAAATCTGTTTCTCCTAGTCCAGTTTGTTTCAGTCAACCCAGAATATGCTGATGAATGATGATGATCCAGTAGCTGAGATGGTCATTCAGCACTCTTCTGAACATATATAGAAGCGTGGGATCAAACCTACGTAACTGCAACAAGGCCAAGTGGACCTCAGGTACACTCTTCCCTGTCTCCACTCCTTAATCTCATTTGATGTGATGTAATACCAAAATAAAAGGGCCTAGAACATATATATTGGTCATAATAATCCAATTCAGTTGCTTAGGTAGTAGTGGCTCCATATCAAACGACAGCACCAAAAACCAACTTATATTCTAAAAGAAAAAGAAAAAAAGATCCACTAGGAATCTGAGGATATCTTAAAGAAACATAAAAGAAGCCGACGATCCCATGTACATTGCTCTCTTTTCCATTGACCTATACACCACCACACGCACCAGCCGGGTCATCTTTAGATCATTCGAAATGTTTCTTTTTGTTTTCTGTTTTGGTACCCAACCTGTTTTTTTGTACAAGGGATCTGAATTTCCTCAACAGGTCCCATGTGCTGTATATATGCTTATTCCTTATTGATCACATGTCACGCTTACACGAGGGGATGAGCTAGGGGTTTTTTTTTGGACGCCTAAAAAGGCAAAGATCATTGACAAATGCTCGGAATACAGCTTGAGATATTACAATCAATAAGAATCGCCAGAAGTGAAATAAACAATAGAGAGATAATCCTGTTCATAAACCGCAGACCAATCTGTTGATCCTGAGCACCGGGAGAGAAAACTTGTGAGGCTTTTGCAAACGGTGCAAACTTGTGAAAATGCCACAGGGAGGGGCCGGCCATCTGCCTCCAACAGAGTTAACACTCAACAAGAGACTCCCAAAAAAAGAACCACCATCCACTAATGCTGAAATAAGGTGGGGTACGAACAACTGATTACGAAGATCAACCCCATCCCAAGGCAATCAAAGTTCGAAATTTCACAGCTGATGGGGGGAAAGAGAAAGCCAAAAACCTTCTCCGCCAAAACCAAAAGTTACAATCACCAAACAAAACATCTTGCCCAATAAAAGATTCTTAAAAGTAGGTCGCAATACTTTGGCCCATACCAAGTGTCCACCTTCCAGGAATCCTTAAACTACTACAAGAACAATGTAGCCCACATCCCATCCGTCATAAGAAATCCCCAAATTTCCACTGCAAAGCTCGCCTCCATAGGTGACTGACCTCCCTGTGGCATTGTAAGAAGAAGACACAGTAATAAACTCAGGAAGTTATCAAAATATTTTTTTTGGGTAATAAATAAGAAAATTTATTAAGAAAAAAGAAAGAGTTTACAAGATAGGTGATAAGAAATCACCTGCAATAAAGAAAAAACAACCCTAAAACCAAACATCATCTAAACTTCAAACATGATCTTCCCAAAGCCAAAATAAAGGAAAGCATCCGACCCTGAGCTAAAAAACAAAAAACAACAAAAATTGAAACTACACCTTTCACTAACAAGAGATAATTCCTAATCCAGCCGACCCTCCAAACAAGCCACAAATTATGGGCAAAGCCCTACAATTAAATAACACTACAAACCACCCTTTGATCTGCACATCAGATTTGCCCGATTACTCAGCTTATTCAGTGACTGAAACAGAAACCTCTTCTCTTATTAACTTTCTTCGATTTCTTTACCTTCTCAGTGGCAAATACTTTTGACACCTAAACAGTATGATCACTTTTCTGACTTCTGAACTGTCTAACTGTGTTTAGCATCAACTCATGAACCATTGGTTTCTTGGATTTATCATTGGTCCTTTCTAATTCCAAAATCCACTCCTATCCTTCTTTCTGTTTCTCCTCTCTTTTTTCCAGCTTCCTAATCACCTGTCTTGCTACTTCTCTCCCTAAAAAAACTGCCAAACACCTTTCTTTCCTTTTTCTAACTTGCTTGTGCAGGACCCACTGTCATTTCTGTTGTTTGGCATCTTATATCTTTCTTCTAACTCTTTAAACATTCTTCTAGAAAATTCCTTTCCTCCTATGAATCATAGACCAAACACTTTACTCACTTTAAATTCAGTATTCACAATCTTTTCCGAATCTATTGTTTATTCAATCATGAGTTTTTTCATCCACATGAATTTAGTCTTCATTCTTTTGCTGGGTCCATCTTCCCCTTCAAGTGTTTCAACGTCAGAACCTGCCTGATTATTATCCTGTAATGGCTTGGCTCGGTCCATCTTCCCTGCTTCTAGTTTCTCCCTACTTTTCTTCTAGCCCCTCAAAATATCATAAATTTGAAAAATTAGCAAAATCTGAAACCTAGTTGTTACCTACCGATAAAACAATGGCTTATTATATGCATTATGGTTACTATTTATATAAGGCAAAATCTGTTCCAAGGATCATACAAATCTCCACGTGTTATTTACATGAAGGAACAGAATCTCAACCACTAAACCAATCTGACCTAAGAGATCAAACTGAACCCACTTCAGCTGAACAAAACTTAATCCAAAACAATTTGGGATCATTTGTATGAATCTTGTTTCATCTTCCGCTCTATTATCTGGAACAAAATCAGCCTGAACCAATGATTACATCAATGGGTTTTACTGCATTCCTATGTATGAATGAGAAAAATTGTACAAACTCAAGTACGACAATATGTTCAGTTTGGGGAGATCACTCTATGGGTCCCATTGTGGAAACCAACAACTAACTCGAGTCATGATTAAGTGCAATTACTGCAAGTATAATGGAAAAAAAAATTGTATTAAAACTCTTTGAAGGTTCTGAAAGACAATGAATAGATCCGATGGTTGAAAGACATTTGATCATGATATTATCTAGGCCCTAACTCGCAACTTTGAGTCCTGTGACACTACAACCTGATAATTCCCCAAGAGAAAGCTCCAAGAGTAGTACACGAAATTAGATAGCTAGTTGGTGCAAATATGGAAGCAAAGGAAGAAATGGAAGGCAAGGTCAAATGACACAACTTTCAGAATGCACTACTGACCAAAATAGAAGGACTGTTGATACTTTGACCAGTTAAATTTTGTTTGATCTGATTGAAATTTGGTGGCATTTAAGTACACTTATAGTAATCCAATACCATAGAATTTCAGATCAATCCAATATGTGGAAGTGCCCCAACTAAAGACTTTCATTTGGCTGATAATTTGGGTTATGCAAGTCATGGTCAAAGTCTTACTCAACAAATTTACCTCTTTATAGGCCAGGCCTGGATTTGCCTCTTTATAAACAAAATACATTCAGGGCCAAACTTGAGCCTGGCCCGACCATCGGGCTTAGATCTTCAGCCCAAACGCAGCCCTCATATAAATCCGAAGTTCGGCTTGGAAATTGGGCAAGAAGATTTTTTTTTACTCAACAACAGAACTAATTTATTTATATTAAATGACCTCACAACCCAAAAATACTATTGGACTGGGGCTCAGGCTAAAAAAATCAGTCTGAATTTGAAAAAAAAGTCAAACCTAATGTTTTGGGTCTGAGACCGAGCACATGGGCCTAAAATCATGTCCTAGTGTTTTGGGCCGAACTGTCCCGTCAGGTCTACATATTAGTATTTGTAGTATTTTTTGTCATTACTATTAAATAGTAAAAGACGGCTTACTATTTTTTTTTTTTTGTAATTTCTAGTTTCTCATATTTAGTTGAACTAGAGAGTTATAGTGTAGAACTAATTCTTGCTCCCTCTTAGTTGTCCATCCAAGAAACCTTCAAACCTGTAGTTTCATGTGTATCAGTCACATAAAAGATTGATTTTCAGTAAGGAAGAATGAATGAAGTAGAAGATAGAAGGAAGAATCAACAAATCAATAGAACACCCACTTCTTTTTGTATTTTATGAATAGAATGTGTAAGTACATATCTGCCCCTCAGAGAGAGATGTATCAATCATGCCCAGTTTGCCAAGTGCAAATTGTAGAGATTTGTTGGGAACTCCCTTCGTGAGTACGTCTGCCCGCTGCTGATCTGTCTTCACAAAAGGAATGCACACATTGCCACTGACCACTTTCTCTTTATAAAGTACCTATCCACCTCAATGTGATGAGGGTAAAGCTTCCAGCAATTTCCATGTGTGTGTTTGGCTTCTTACAATAGTTACAAACACCTCTCCCTTATCATCTGTTAAGACCCGAGTAGAAGCAAGCCCAGAAGGAGAGGTCCAGGCCCATGGCACCCGAAGCCCAGCTCAGTTCGCCCCACGGGTCATGTGCACCACGCCTCCTCTGAGGTTCGTGTACATGCGCCGTCCATGTCAGGAGATATGGTTCAGTTCGTTAGTTTGTTAGAAGACGTGATTCCTGCAATAAATATCTGTAATGAGCTCCTGAGAGCATGGCATGATTAATCCAATAAATGTCTTCCTCTTTCCTCTCTTCCTCTCTTCCTCTCGAGTATCTCAGGAGGGTGAGCTCCCTCGAACCAGCTCCAGCCATTCTCAGTCACCGACAACAGTTCCATCAACTGGTATTAAAGCCTAGCGATGATGCCAACCACCAGAGCCACATCATCAGAAGAAAGGATCGATCGGATTGAAGGGGAGGTGCGACAGACCACCAATGAGTTGAGAGATATCAAAGAGACACTCTCAGCATTGGTTGGGCAGTTCGAACGATTTTCAGTGGCGCCTAGAGCTTCAGAGGTCGAAGGATCTAGCAGCAGCAGAGGGAGCAGGCAAGAAGGAGCTATCACCACCAAGGCAGCCAAGACAGACTTTCCGCTCTACTCAGGTGATGACCCTGTCCCTTGGATATACCATGCAGAGCATTATTTTGAATTCCATGAAACCCCGGCAGACCAGAGGGTTCCCATTGCCGCCATTCACACGGATGGTGAAGCCATTATGTGGTATCAGTGGTACCGTAAGACCCACCCACAGACCACTTGGTTAGATCTCACTGAAGCTCTACGAGTAAGATTCAGACCTTCTGGCCATGAGAACTTCAATGAGTCTCTCGCGGGTAAAGCAAACCGGGACCGTAAGAGAATACCAGAATGAGTTTGAACAGCTGGCTACTAGAGTTCACGGCTGGCCAGAGGCCGCCCTGGTGGGATGCTTTATAGGGAGATTACGGGAGGATATCAGAATTGAGGTGAACACCATGCAACCAGCTACATTAATTGCAGCGGTTGGCTTAGCAAAGCTCCAGGAGGAAAGGTTGGACTGCCTTAAGAAGATTGGGAAGCCCACTGGGTTTCAGGCAATCCCAGTACCAAAGAGTCACTATCCTAAGATTGAGTCGAACCCAGGCCCCTTGCTTCTTACCCCCACCATTCTGGTGAACTCTACCCCTAAACCCACACCACCCAATAAGAAAACCGGTTCCTTAACCTTGCCTTACCGGAAGCTGTCATGGACTGAGATGCAGGCCAGACGGGAGAAAGGACTGTGCTATAATTGTGACGAGAAATTCGTCCAGGGTCACAAATGTAAGGCCCAACATGTCTATCTTTTCCAAGTTGGAGAAGAGGATGATCCTGACCCGGCCTCAGAAGACCTTGGGGTTCAACAGATGGAGGTCATAGCGGAAGTGGAATATTTTGTTATCTTTCTGCAGGCCCTGTCCGGGCATCAGGCCCTGAGGGCCATGCGGGTCCATGGCCAGATACTGGGGAAGCGAGTGGTTGTTTTGATTGACAGTGGGAGTTCTCTGAACTTCATAACTCCTGGATTAGCCTGGCAACTGGGACTCATTATTGAAGCCATTCCGACCTCTGCAGTGAATGTAGCCAATGGCCAATGCATTACTTGTGAGGGGAAGTGCAAGTCGGTGGAGCTCAAGGTTCAGGGGTATACCTTTAGGGTGAACTTACATCCCTTGGAGTTCACAGGGGCGGATGTGGTTTTGGGAATACAGTGGCTCCAATTACTGGACCGAATTAACCATGCAATTCACCCAAGAAGGACGTTCCTACACCTTAAGAGGGGTTAAAAACCAGCCCGTGACAGAAGAAAACTTGGAAGCCATCCTTAACCATTGTCAGTGCACTGCTACC
Source organism: Nelumbo nucifera (assembly GCF_000365185.1). The sequence continues at coordinate 3,187,250 of NW_010729085.1, forward strand.
CCACTACTAATGAGTATGGGCTCAATTTCTCTTGGGCCCACGACTACCCCCTTCACTGAAACCACTGACCTCAGCCCGAGTGAGACACAACAGCTTCAGAGGTTGCTCCGGGCTTACTCTGATGTGTTTGAGGAGCCCAGTACCCTTCTGGCTCCGGGAGCCCATGACCACAGAAATCCCATTCAACCCGGGGCCCCACCCGCCAATGTTAGGCCATACCGTTACCCCCATTACCAAAGGGCAGAAGTGGAATGGGTGGTGAAAGAGTTGTTAGACAAGGGCTTTATCCGGCCCAGCAACAGCCCATACTTGTCACCCGTTATTTTAGTGAAGAAGAAGGATGGCAACTGGAGATTTTGTGTGGATTATTGGGCTTTGAACAACATCATCGTAAAGGACCGGTACCCTATACCCTTCATTGAAGAGCTTTTTGACGAATTGGGTAAGGCTAAGTACTTCTCTAAATTGGATCTGCGATCAGGTTATCATCAGATCCGTGTACACCCTGAGGATATTCACAAGACTGCTTTCTGGACCTCGGATGGGCATTTCGAGTTCCTAGTGATGCCTTTTGGTTTAGCCAATGCCCCTTCTACCTTCCAAAGACTCATGAACAATATCTTCAAACCTTATTTACGGTTGTTTGTGCTGGTATTCTTTGATGATATACTTGTTTACAGCCCAAATTGGGCCACTCACCTGGACCATTTGCAGTGCATATTGGGCCTACTCCGCCACCATCAGCTGTTTGCTAAGCCTCCAAGTGTTCATTCGGGTAGACCCAAATTAGCTATTTGGGGCACATCATCTCAAGCGGGCAAGTGTTCACTGATCCGGAGAAGATAGCTTGTATGGTCACATGGGCCAGGCCCACCACACCATGAGTTCTCAGGGGATTCCTTGGGCATACTGGTTACTACCGAAGGTTCATCAAAAACTATGGAATTCTGGCAGCACCCCTCACTAGATTATTGAAGAAGCACTCTTTTGAGTGGGACCCACAAGCGGAGGAAGCCTTCCACTTACTGAAGAAGGCAGTTACAACACCCCCCACGTTGGCCCTTCCAGATTTCAGCCTAGACTTTGTGGTAGAGGCTGACGCCTCTGGGAGAGGAATTGGCGTGGTCCTGATGCAGCAGGGTAGGCCGCTGGCCTTCTACAGTAAGACCCTTTCCCCACAAGCCCAAGCCAAGTCGACGTATGAGAACGAACTGATGGCCATTGCTCTCGCCATCCAGAAATGGAGAACATATCTCCTGGGCCATAGGTTCGTTGTTAGGACGGACCGTTGCAGCATCAAGCATCTATTAGAACAAAGAATATTGGGCCCTGACCAGCAGAAATAGGCCTACAAATTGTTGGGGTTCGATTTTAGCATTGAATATAAGCCGGGGCCATCTAATGCTGTGGCCGATGCACTTTCCAGGATGGGAGATCTTCACATAATGGGAGTATTCTCTGTTGGACCAATTAAAGCAAGAAGCTAAAGATGAGCAACATTTGGCCCAGATACGGGCCCAGATCCTAGAAGGATCTGCTCTTACTTCAGGATACATTGTGAAAGGTGGTGTTCTTTTCTAGAAGGGTAGGATGGTAATCTTGGACCGATCCAAGTACCACCAGGAATTGTTACAACTCTTTCACGACTCAGCCCAAGGTGGGCATTCTGGGGCTCTCCGTCCTTACAAGCGTTTGGCCACTCATTATCATTGGAGGGGCATGGAATGAATGGTGCAAGATTATGTGGCAAGGTGTGCCACATGCCAACAGCAGAAGTATAGCACTCGAGCTCTAGCTGGGCTCTTACAACCCCCACCCATACCAGAGAAGGTCTGGGAAGAAGTTACCATGGACTTCATAACCGGGATCCCCACATCTCAAGGGAAGTCGGTAGTGCTAGTAGTGGTCGACCGGCTAAGTAAGTATGAACACTTTATTGCACTCTCCAGGCCTTACTCAGCCTCCACCATAGCCTAGGCCTACATACGGGAAGTGGCCAAACTCCATGGGACCCCCTCTCCATTTTGACAGACCGAGACCCTCTCTTCATGAGTTCCTTTTGGCAGGCCTACTTCACAGCCCAAGGCGTACATCTGCTTCATTCAACCAGTTATCATCCACAGACAGATGGGCAGTCGGAAGTAGTTAATTGTTGCTTGGAAACTTACTGTGTTTTGTGGGAGATAAGCCCAAACAGTGGGTTAGATGGTTACCATGGGGCGAGTTCTGGTAATAATACCACATTCCAAGTTTCGGTAGGAACCATTCCTTTTAAGGTACTTTACGGATGTAACCCTCCGTCTATTCTACCATACGAGAAGGAAACATCCTCAGTAGCTGAAGTTGAAGCCCAGCTCTCTAAGAGAAACGATATACTCAAGACCCTCAAGTATCACCTACAGCGGGCCCAGTAGCGCATGAAGATTGCTTATGACAAGAAACACCAGGAGTTGGAATTCTCAGTAGGGGATTGGGACAATTTGAAACTCCAACCATATAGACAGGCGTCTCTGGCACGAAGATCATCTCAGAAACCATCTCCTCGTTACTCTGGCCCATTTCAGGTGGTTGAACGAATTGGGAGCGTAGCTTACTGTCTCAACCTCCCTACAGAGTGCCAGTTGCATCCCGTTTTTCATGTTAGCCTTCTTAAGCCTTGTCTATCTCCTTCTGATATCACCAGCCCCACACTCCCTCCCTTCTCAGAAGTTGGCGAAGTGGTGTTTGAACCACAACGGATTAAGGATGTTTGTTGGGTGAAAAATGGCAGCAAGGCCCACAAGCAAGTCTTAGTTGTGTGGAAGGGCCTGCCGGAGGAGGATGCGACTTGGGAGGATTACACCCAGCTCCAGAAATAGTTTCCCACTATCGACCTTGAGGACAAGGTTGTTCTCGATGGGGAAGGGTGTGTTATGACCCGAGTAGAAGCAAGCCAAGAAGGAGAGGTCCAGGCCCATGGCACTCGAAGCCCAGCTCAGTTCGCCCCACGGATCATGCGCACCACGCCTCCTTTGAGGTTCGTGTGCACGCGCCATCCACGTCAGGAGATATGATTCAGTTCGTTAGTTTGTTAGAAGACGTGATTCCTGCTATAAATATTTGTAATGAGCTCTTCAGAGCATGACATGATTAATCCAATAAACGTCTTCCTCTTTCCTCTCTCTCTTCCTCTCTTCCTCTTGAGTATCTCAGGAGGGTGAGCTCCCTCGAACCAGCTCCAGCCATTCTCAGTCACTGACAACAGTTCCATCATCATCACTACTCCCATTCACTCCATTCTCTGTAGACTTCTATACTCTAGGCTCAGTAGAAACTAAATCTGAGTGACCAACAATAGAGGGCTGAAGAAAAACTCTCCTTTGTATGCACCAAAGAATATGCCTAAGATAACGTTACATCATCCTTTGCTAATATATTCTTCATAGTAATGTCGTATTCTGTATTCAACAATTTCCTTGTACATAGCCGCATCTTTGGTACATGATCACTCAAATGTCACTAGGCAGTCTATGTCCTGCCATAGAGTCCCCAGTTTAGAATAACAAACAGATAAAGATAGCTCTTCCTACTTAAGGTTATTTACTTCCATCTTCAACTAGCAAGCTCTAGCAATATCAAGAGCCTGAGAATATGTCTTGGAAGCATTATCCTTGATCTCCTTGGATATCTTCATTCACAAAAAATCTTGGTGATTTCAAGTTTGCATTGAATTAATCATCCATGACATCACCATCATATCCTCCTAAACCCAATTGCCATGTTTGGGGTCCTGGGCATTTGGCTCTTTGTCAATGCTAGTAAGATATCCTAGCTTTCCATGACCCCCAACATAGGTCTTCATAGCTTGTAAATTTTCGAGCCTTCGAGGTAGCTACTACCATTCAATTTGATAGTAGTCATTTGAGAAGAAAAGGGATCACTAAATATCACTGGACCACCATAAGTATCAGTACCTTGTTTGTGTTCCTCTCCAGACACTTCCATTTATCACCAAAAATAACATCTTTCACAGAGAAATCAACCAAAAATATTAGTTGCAATCATATCTACAACTAAAAGAGTCACACCCTATCCCGAAGCTAATCACTAGGATCAACAATCAACAGAATATGAGTACCGATCAAACTGAGATCACAAAGAAACAACTCAAACTGAAACTGATCTCCTTTCTAGGCTTGAAGAAGCATTGGCAATCCAACCAACAATGAATCTAGGCCCAAACACCTATTACAGGGTGTCTTCTGGGATCCCGGGAAGAGAGAAAAGACCCTGTCAATCTCTCTTGACTCTTTACAAGCAAATCAGCTGCTGTTGGTCTCTTCTATGACCACTAATGAACCCAGAAAAACTGAAAAATCATGGCCAATCAGTTACCCAACCAAGATCTAAACACCCTTACCTCAATCTCTGGTCTTTGCCTCAACTTCTGGGTAGACCTGTTCATGGGCCAGGTGGCCCGATGGGCCGGCCCGGCCCGGCCCGGCCCGGCCCCCGGATGGGCTTGAACACGCATATGGGCCCGTGGGCTTAACCTCGGGCCAAAAATCCCGGCCCACAATAAATTCGAGTCGGGCTCGGTATTTGTCAAAATAGCCCGGCCCAGCCCGACCTATAACTAAACCTAAAAACCCTAGTTGAAGACCCCCTCTTTTTTTCATCTCTTTGCCTCTTTCCTTTCTTTTTCCAGCCGAACTATTCTTCTCCAGTCTCCACATCCTCCACCGTTCTCAACTTCACATCCTCACACTCTTAGGCAGCCACACAACCGGCAAGGCGGCGAACGTTCACCGGTGCAACAACTCCGGCAGTGAGTCCTCACTCCTCTCCTCTCTCTCTCTCTCTCTCTCTCTCTCTCTCTCTGACTCTCATTCCTCTACTCAAATCTCAGACACCGGCGACGGCGAGGCGGCGAATATAGGCACCGGCTCCGGCGGAGAGTTCTCTCTCTCTCTCTCTCTCTCTCTTTCTCAGACGCAAACTGATCACTGTCAAACTTAAAATCGCAGGTCACAGGCTCCCAGCTCACAGACCACAGTCACCGCAAACTCAGTTCCGGCGAACACATTCATTGGCGAACACAATCAGGCTTCGGGCTCGGGCCTAACAAATTTTCATTAATGAAGAGTAAAAGCCCGGCCTGGCCCGACCCATGAACAGTTCTACTTCTGGGCTGTTGTCCAAGTCAGACTCTTGGGCAGATGCAGTCAATCTCCAAAAGTTGTAAAACCAGGTCAACAAAGCTTCAAAACTACAGCCCTCTGATTATCTCATGCAGTCGGTTGGACTAGGACTGCATGAGAAAAGAAATCTGGATCAAAATAATACCAAGTTATCAATCCAAGAAACCTTCAAATCTGTAGTCTTGTATGTAACAGTCACAGAAAAGATTGATTTCAGTAGGGAAGAATCAAAGAAGTAGAAGAAGTAGAAGAAGATAGAGGGAAGAAACTGGAGAGATCAGATTGTGGATTTCAATAGAACACCAACTTCTGTTTATACTTTAAGAATAGAATGTGTAAGTACATGTCTGTTCCTCATAAGGTAGCAACAACTAAACAATAAGAAACAAAGCCCAGCCCAACTAGCTTAGACCTGTAACTGCATAACTAATAAACAAGATACACCTATGTTATATATAGGCAATCTCATCACATTGATCTCTTGGAGGGAATGCATCCAGTGGCAAGTTATGGGGGGGACAAGATACACCTACATGTTCTGAAGCCTCAGATCCAATATGATCCCCTGTAAATTGAAATAATTTTCCTCCTTTTTTTCTGGAAAAACAATAAAAGGAAATGTATAAGGATCATTTTGAAGATAATGAACAACAAGATCCAAAAATAAAAAGGTCAGAAGTGAATCAATCAACACCAAGGATAATATAGCAAAACACAAAGAGGAGTGCAGAAATGATCCAGAAAGATACTAATATACTATGCATTGGGTCAACTCTCTCTCTCTGTCTCTCTCTGTCTCTCTCTCTCTCTCTTAAGGAGTACTATGTTTCTATTTGAGATCACTCAAGAAAGTTGAAGAAGACATTTTGGGACTGGCTTAACTACTTCTGGTCATTTTAAAACTGATTTTGGGACTAAACAACATACCTTAAAGCCCAGCCTGAAGATGCTCCAGACACTACCCTACATGTAACATCATGATGATGCTCCAAGCTTAAGTAAACTAAAAACTTGGTCACTTGGAACTATAAATAGAAGACACATCCAATAAGGAATCAACATTACAACTTTATTATTATTTTTTTTTTCAGTGTAAAAGAGTGTTTTAAATGTTCTAGTTTGAGAGTGTGATCTTTCAGTTTGTAAATTTTCAGTGTAAGAAATCTCTAAGTCCGAGTTGTAATAGTACCAGCTAAAGTCTAAGTTATCTCTTTTAGTGATAATGCAAGCTCTTATGCTTCAAGTTACTTATTGAGCTTTGTTCATTCACTGATTATAGTACTGCTCACTTCTACTGTTCATGATCTGCAAGTATCTCTTTTAGTGGTACTGCTCATAGTACAGTTCAATACACTTCTCTAGAGTCTCTAACTCAGAGAGAGATAGAGAGAGAGAGAGGGATTACATCCTTAATGTGGTTAAGAGAGATGAGGAGGGAGAAGTAATGGTAGATAGGTATGGACTCCCTATCCAGGATGTAGTAACCACCCTAGTATTGAATATCCTCAACCATTTTATAGGGAACTCTGATGATATGAAAGGAGGGATAAACGAACAACCCATAAAGCTAAAGTGTAAAAACTGTATCTGATTTTAGATGGTACAAAGATGTATTCTTATCCAAGGTCCATAGACTTGATAATTCAAGGGAAGACTATTGGAAATAATAGTTTATCTTATATATAAACAAGGCATTGAAGAAATTTTCTCCTTTTTTTGAATTTTTTATTTTTTTATTCCATGTCAATTTTTTAAAGAACCAATGAGATGCTCTCCTTCCCCAACAATCTCTTCTTATAAAATTTATCCTAAACTACCTCCCCACTTTCTCCTAATCATCTCCAATTACTATTTATCTCCTAACGTATCTCTAATTTACTAGAGAATTTCTCTCCAAATTATCTCTAATTCCTATTTATCCTCTTTGCCACTTTTTATCTGTATCTATCTAAAGAAAGTTTAAACTAAAAATTTTAAAATCATTTAAATATTTTAACAAATTATATAATTACTTTAAAATATTTATTAAAATCACAAAAAATAATTATAATAGATTTAATAATATTCATATTATTAATAGTTTTTTATTTCTAAAAAATTCATCACGAAATTATGTACTAACAATATAAATTATGATTTTTCAGATTATTCAAATTAAATGTTATTCAAATAATAGAAATTTAACATTAAAAAATAATATTATGTCAATATTTCAAAAACTAAATATCTTAAATTCAAATAACGAGTATTTTTAAATATTTTATATATTATTTAAATAACTAAATATTTAACATAACTATATTTTAAAAGTTAAAATAACGAAATTATGCAATAAAATAAAAAAATCATAACATAATATTCAAATTAATAATAATTTAATATTTTTACAAAATTAATAATGAACTTATGTAACAATAGTATAAACTTTAAAATAATTATTAAAAACACAATAAATAATTTTAATAGATTAATAATAGTATAAACTTTAAAATAATTATTAAAAACACAATAAATAATTTTAATAGATTTAAAAATATTCATATTATTAATAGTTGTATACTTTTACAAAGTTCATCACGAAATTATGTACTAATAATATAAATTATGATACTCTAGATTATTCAAATTAAATGTTATTCAAATAATAGAAATTTAACATTAAAAAATAAAATATTATGTCAATATTTCAAAAAATAGATATCTTAAATACAAATAACGAGTATTTTTAAATATTTTATATATTATTTAAATATTTTAAACAACAAAATATTTAACATAACTATATTTTAAATAGTTAAAATAACAAAATTATGCAATAAAATAAAAAAATCATAACATAATAATCAAAATAATTATAATTTAAAATTTTTACAAAATTAATAATGAAATTATGTAATAATAGTATAAACTTTAAAATATTTATTAAAAACACAAAATAATTATAATAGATTTAATAATATTCATATTATTAATAGTTTTACATTTTTACAAAATTCATCACGAGATTATGTACTAACAATATAAATTATGATTTTTCAGATTATTCAAATTAAATGTTATTTAAATAATAAAAAATTAATATTAAAAAATATTATTTAAATATTTCAATAACTAAATATCTTAAATTAAAATAATTAGTATTTTTAAATATTTTATATACTATTTAAATATTTTAATAACTAAATATTTTAAATAACGAAATTATGCAATAAATTAAAAAAAAATTAAAATAAAAAATCATAACATAATATTAAAATTAATAATAATTTAAATTTTTTACAAAATTAATAATGAAGTTATTTAATAATAGAACAAATTATAATTTTATTGATTATTAAATTCAATTAATAATTAAAATTATAAAATTTAAATAGGGATATTATTTAAATAACTAAATAATGTTTTAATTAACCAATTTCACTTATATCAATTAATAATTCTAGAAAAATAATTTAAAAAAAAATAATATTCATTAATAATGATTTTAAAATATTAATCTATATTTATTATATATTTAATGTACTAAAATTAATATTTATTGTTTTTTTATAAATATGTTTTCAGTAATTATGTATAAATCTATATTTGTTTTGTTATTTAACAGAAAGTTTTTAATAATTATTGGATATTAAACTACTGTTATTTAACTTTTTAAATTTAATTTATTATACTTATTGTATTTATTGTATTTTTTTTGTACTGTATTCATTGATATTTATTAGAGATTAAACTATTATTTGAGATTACAATATTTATTGACTAACTTAATATATTTTTTAGTATTTTTAGTTTTTTGTAATTATTGTAATTACTTTATTTTTATTATCAATATATTTTCAAGTATTGTGCATTTTCGCTAGAAATTTATAATAATTATTTGAGATTAAACTACTTTTATGGATTAAAATATTAATTTAGATGAAATTAGGAGTGTTGATCACGACTTGGTTTAGTTTGGTTGTAGGCTATTTGGCCAACCAAATCGACATGGTCAGGTTGGGGAGTTGGCTACCCGAAATCTACTGACCATTAGTGAAAACCAACTACATCGGGTTGTATTGGTTTGGGTTGATTTTTGGTTTGCTCAATTGGTTTAAAAGATTACATTGAAAACTTAATTTTAAATTTTAGAAATTACATTAACATTATTAAAACATAAATTTATAATACAAAATATTTAAGACTAAGAAATATGGGAATTTTCCCACTTCCCGTATTAAAAAATTATATTTTATATATAAAAATATTAATATATATTTGTGATTGGGTCATTCGATTTTGGTCAATTTACAAATGGCCATAGCGAAATTGATCCCAATTTCAACCAAAAATATTAGAAACTGAGCAATTCAGGTCGAGTAGGTTGGTTTCATCAGTTCGATGAACAAGCTTAGCAGAAATAAATTATTGTTATTTTTGTATTGTAAAAAGTTATTAAAAGTATTATAAAATATAAATAATTAATCATTATTTAAAAAGTTAGAAATATAAAACAATTGTATACTCTTATGTGTTTTATTGTTTAGCTTTCCTTAACAAATCCCATGCATCGCACGGGTCCCCGCTAGTACAAATAGTAAAATAGGTAGGATTAGACCAATGTTTTAAAAGGCGTGGGAGGTGTATGCCTGGAGGCGCGAGGCGCTCCCAAAATGCCTTGAGGCATATGCCAGAGGCGCTGACACCTCTGAGGCGTACGCCTCAAGTGCAAGAGGCGTAGGCGTATGCCTCATGCACATCTTATATAAAGACAGAAAACAAAAAAAAAAAAGGAAAAAAGTGAAAAAGGAAAGGAAAGGAAAAGAAAGGGAAACGAAAGAAAAAGAAAAAGAAGAAAAAAAGAGAAAAGAAAGAAAAGAAAAGGAAAGGGAAGGGAAGAAAAGATAAGGGGAAAGGAAGTGGTTTGCCCCCTGCCCCTTTTGATAGGACCCCCCCCCCTTCAACTAATGTTATGCATCTTTATTCTTTTTAATATCAAAGTTTTTTATTAAAAATAAAGAAAAAATGAGATCCCCCCTTACTCTTCATCCTGCTCTTAACCCCCCTCCTCTTAAGGAGGCTTATGCCTCCTTGTATTTGGGAGGCTTACGCCTCTTGCGTAACTACGCCTCTAGGTAGTGGAGCACCTTGCGTCACGCCTCTGCGTTTTAAAACATTGGATTAGACCTATGTAATGATCTGCGTCTTAAAAGGCGTAAAAGAGAAAAGTCTGACTCTCGAAGGGAGCTAGGAGATTTTTGCTACCAATTTGGCATAGGACCAGAACAACCTATTCCAAAAATTTCACGAAGAAAGAACAAATACAAATATTACAAAAAAGAAGTATGATAAGCAGAAAAAAGCTTCTAAAGTAAGAAAACCAAAAGGATTCCTACCTGCTATAAATGTGGGAAAAGGGACATTATGCCAATACATGTTTTAGTAAAAGTTCTAAAAAATTAATGAATTAAAGGACTTTAGTAAAGAGGAAGAAACAACTTCAGATGAAGGAGAAGTTTTATCATCATCATATGAAAATTGTTGTAATGGAGAAAATGGTCCTTGTACCTGTAAAGATGATACAAGTACCGAAGAAGAATCTGAAAGCATCAACATGATCTCAATAGATGAAGAACAACTTCTAGATATACTAGAAGATATCCCAGATCTAGAAACCAAATGAAAACATTTGCTTATGGCAATGCAAGGCAACAGGGAAAAGGATAAAAGGACAAAATTCAGAAAGGGACCCTTCGAGCTCGAAGATATAATTTCATATGACCAGATTATGGAGCGATCAAGGAAACAAATATCTTGGCATGCTTAATACACTTAAGCAGGAGGTAAAATCACTAAAAACACGAGTAGAGCAACTTGAGTCCTACAAAAATCTAGAAAGGCCTTCGGAGTCGGAAGTAGGGAATGAAGATGAAGAACCTGCTGAATTTGTGGGAGAAGATCAAGAATTTGTCTATTCAATTGAGGAAGTTAAGTACCAAAAATGGTATTCCAAAGTAACAATAAGGGTAAAAGACTTTTGTTTGACGGTCATTGCATTAATAGACTCAGGAGCAGACGTAAACTGTTTGACGGTCATTCCTTCTAAATATCTTGAAAAAACCACTCAACATGTAAGTGCAGTAGATGGGCGGAAATTAGGAATTAAATACAAAATCCCTATTGCCCATATATGCAATAAGGGAACTTGTTTAAAAACTACTTTCCTCGTGGTTAAGGACTTACAACAGGAAGTAATTCTAGGAACCCTTTTCCTATTATCAATATTACCCTCTTTAGAAATTACGACCACTATAGGAGAAAAAATGGTCATCTATAAATTTTGCCAAAAGACTAAGATAACAACATTAAATTATCTGAAAGAAGGCCTAAAGAACAAGGTTAGGTTTATCTTTGAATTACAAAAAGAAATAAAGGAAGAATAACTCTCTAAAACCCTGAGAAACCCAAAAACACAAATAGAAATACAGAATTTCCAAACCAAAATAGAAAAAGAAATATGTGCAGAAACCCCAAGTGCATTTTAGCATCAAAAGAAACACACTATTGAATTACCCTATGAAGAAAGCTTTAATGAATCCAAAATTCCTACAAAAGCAAGACCTATTCAGATGAACAAAAGGTTACTAGAGATATGCAAAAAGGAAATTCAAGACTTGTTATCTAAGGGCCTGATAAGGAATATAATGAGTAATAGAGTTTGCAGATAAATTCCCTGATGAAATAAAGGATAAAAATCAACTTCAGAGGTTTTTAGGCAGTTTAACTTACGTAGCAGTCTAGCAGACTACTACAAAGATTTGGCAAAAGATCGTCAACTCCTTCAAAAAAGACTTAAAGATAATCCTCCCGAATGGACTGAACATTTTACTCAAACAGTAAAAAGAATCAAACAAAGAGTTAAAACTCTTCCTTGTCTTAGTATACCTCATCTTGAAACTCCTAAAATAGTAGAGACTGATGCCTCTGAAATAGGATTTGGTGGAATTCTAAAACAAAGTAGAAACAGAAAAGAAGAAATTATAAGGTATACCTCAGGGGCATGGAATGGAACCCAAAAGAATTACTCTACTATTAAAAGGGAGATGTTAAGTAGTCTTGCAAATAGATTGCAAATCGGCAAAAGAAATTTTAGAAAAAGACATAAAAAATTTAGTATCAAAACAAATATTTGCCTGATGGCAAGCTATTCTATCTGTATTTGATTTTGAGATAAAATATATTAAAGGTACTAACAACTCTCTCCCTGACTTCTTAACTAGAGAATTTTTGCAGGGAGACCATGGCAAGCAGTAGCAGAAGCATTCCTCCAAGAAATAATCAGCCCAACAGAAAGATAAGTACTAACCAGACCAACAAATTCTCTTCTCTTAATCCAAGAGAATTATCTCCAACAGAAAGATAAGCCCCTATATTTATTCGACCACCGAATTCGTAGTGACAATTAATCTAAAAGAAGCTTCTACAATTCTTGACTCCGTTAATCCGGATAGCAATCCAACTCCTTGTTGCTGTGAATACTTTCAGACAATCATTTTCCTATCTACTCCTCAAACAAGGAGCAGGAATATTATGAAGAGATTCTTATACAGACAGGATTGGCAATAATCCAACACTACTTTCAGGACCCAAAAAGATCTGAAGTAGCTTATTTTAAGCTCGCCATAAACAAGTTTATCTCAAAAGAAGATTGGGGAGAATTTAATAAGCCTAAATTTATTTGAAGGCCTCTTGATAAGAGGCCCCGGTTATTTAATTACTGGGACTACCAGGAAGCCTGGTATAAGGTATTCTTAATCTAGAATTCAGTTTTCAAACACTCATGGTTCATCCGATTCTCAGAAGACTTCCTAGGCCCATATCCTGATTGGGTTTATGTATGGTGGACATTTTGGGGAGCCACGGATGACGTCCTTCCTAAGGAAGAACTTCTTGACAAGTATGATAAATTTGGAGGAGACAAAGGCATATATGCCTTTGATCACGTGAAGCAATTCAAATTTTTTCAAACTTATAAACTTCTCTGGATCCTACGTTGGAAATACAATTCTTGGGACCCTCCAGCAATCGAAAGAGAAGTTGAGATAAAGTGGTGGGATAAGTTTGACCTTTTTCTTGCCCTCAAACCAGTCCTAGAAGAAGATATTTTTCAATCAATTTTAGAATCTATAAACAGCAGATGCGCGATAAGTTTCCTGATTTAACTCCAGAACAACATGCTGAGATGTCGCTCCATATAGCAGAGAAAATGAAAAAGAAAAGCAAAGATTCCCCTAGCAATTCGGATATAGACAGCCTGATGTCTGTTCAATTTAATTATAGTTGAAATCCCTGACAAAGGTACCCACAAGAAAGATTCCTCACTATCTCTAATAGTAAGAAGTACCAATAATTCTCAACAGCAAGATTCCCCAATAGTAAAAGGACCAGTAATTCCCTTCCTAAACAGGAAATACAGATAAGGAGGTACTGAGGCATCTTATACAGAGAACCTAGATAATAAGGAATCTCCCGGCTCTAGGGGGATCCTCGTCTATAAAAACCCTAGACTTCTTCCAGTTGCGAGAAAGAGTTTCAGTTGTTAAGTGTGATTATTATTATTATAAGCAACAACGATGATTTTATTAATTATGGTGACAGAATAATTTTTATGACTAAGACCCATACTTTTAGGCTAGCAACTGCTACCTAACACCTCCTTTTTCTTTTTAATGAATGGACAATACATTTTTTTGAAGGTAAAATAAAAATGGATAACACATTGTAAGTTTGTAATCCCAAAATACAATTGTTCCCTGTTGACCCCTCATCTTACCACTGAATCACCCAAAGTATTTGCTGCTCATTGAGGCCATGGTCATCTAACTTTATTGTTTTTACTATATTTTCAAATTTACACATGTAATTAAATACTATTTATGCTGCGTAACCATGCAATATTTCACTGCCAGAGTGAAGTGTGATATGACTTGCAAATCTTGGATGAAAAGGAATATTTTGAGTTTTGATGAGATGAGGTGTTTGGATGGAATAAGTGGAGGATTTCCACTAAATTCCTTTGAAAAGAGATATATTGAATCGAATCAACATTTATGAATGTCAATGTATGCTATGTCACCAGCAATTAGTACTTCAGCTCCTTAAGCTCATTTATACTAGTGCTCATTATATATGATTACTTTTCATAATATTTGGGTATATAAGTATTAATCACCTCTTTATTAAATTCCATTTTCCCTATGTCCTTCAAACTAGGAAATTTTACACCATCTTGAAACTTTGCATGAAATTCTCAACAAGAATTCCCATGTTTGAGGTGTTGAAATTTCCATGGAAACCAGGATATCTATATCAAATATTAGGGAAGCTGGATGGAAAGAGGGAGGAGGGAAGGTCAGTTCCTGCGAGCTAAAAGATGGAAGAAAGTTTTGAAGGTGGAAAAAGGACAATGGGAGGAAAAGGGGACGGTAATGCAAAATTTTTTCATGCGTTGGCTAATGGGAGGAGAAGAAAAAATTATGCGGCCAAATTAGAAGTGGATGGGGAGGAAATCACAAATCAAGATGAGATAGCAAATGTGTTGGTGGATCATTGTAAATCAATTGCAGGGAAGCCTCTGAACAATAGACTAAGGTTGGAAGGTCTAGATTGGCCCAGGCTGTCTGAAGAGCAAGCAAGATGGTTAGAGAGGAGTTTTGAAGAAGAGGAAATTAGGCATGCAATGTTTTCAATGGATAGATCCAAAGCCCCTGGACCAGATGGCTTCACCATGGCTTTCTATCAAGATTGCTGGAATGTGGTAAGGGAAGACCTTTGTGCTGCTTTTAAGGAATTTAAAGTTAATAGCAAAGTAAGCCCTGGAGTTAATGCCACTTTCATAGCTCTAATCCCTAAGAGAAAAGAAGCAAAAAACCCTAAAGACTTTAGGCCGATTAGTTTGGTGACTAGCATTTACAAAATCCTGGCTAAAGTGTTGTCCTTAAGGATTAAAGTAGTGCTACCTTCCATCATTAGTCAAGTAGGTCTTCCTCTTGGAGCCAACCCTAAGGAGAGCACATTTTGGGCCCCGGTTTTAGAAAATTTTGAGAAAAGGTTAGCCTCGTGGAAAAGGAACTATATTTCTTCAGGGGGAAAAATTACCTTATTGAGAGCTTCCTTAGCAAATCTGCCGATTTATTTCTTTGTGTTTAGGATTCCGGTCAAGGAAGCCAAGAAACTAGAGAAATTAATGAGATTTTTTGTGGGAGCTAGGGGAGGAAAAAAAGGATCACTTAATAAATTGGGGAATAGTGTGTAGGAGGAAAGAGGAAGGTGGATTGGGACTGGGAAATTTGGTTTTGAAGAATAAAGCACTCCTAGGAAAATGGTTGTGGACATGGCCCCTAGAACAGGAGAGACTTTGGCATGAGGTGATAGCTAGCATACATGGCAGTTTGGGCAATCGATGGGATGCTGGTGTATCGCGTCGAGCCACTCTGGCAACTCCTTGGAAAGCAATTCAAAGTATTCTTCCCCCTTTCCTCAACTGTATCAGGTATGATGTCAATTCTGGTACTTTTGTTTTGTTCTGGGAAGACATCTAGGTGGGCAATTCTGCCCTTAAGGACATCTTCCCTTCTCTCTATTCCATTTCTTGCTACAAGGGTAAAACAATTTCTCATTTTCTCCCATCACCTAATTCTCCATCTTATTTGAGTTGGGACTTTGGGTTTTGTAGGGGTTTGAGGGATCATGAACTATCTTATGTTTCAGACCTGTTGTCATTGCTTGAAAGTGTTTTTCTGGACCTTTCCAGTTCTGATGTGAGACTTTGGTCTCCAAACCCAAAAGGTTATTTCACATGTGCTTCCTTTTTCAAGTCCCTTTGCTCTCCCTCGGGACAAGTGGGGTTCCCAACTAAGGAGATTTGGTCTAAACCTATACCTCCTAAATATTTGGGGCTACCTTTGGGAGGGAACCCAATGGTTGAGAGTTTTTGGTACCCTATAATTGAAAGATTCTCCAAGAGGTTAGCAAATTGGAAGAGGAATTACATCTCTTTAGGGGGTAGGATAACCTTAATCAAGTCAACCTTGGCCAACCTGCCAGTTTATTTATTGTCTACCTTTAGAGTACCAATGAAAGTAGCTAATGAGTTAGAGAAGATAATGAGGGATTTCTTGTGGCAACCAAGGGATACTAAGAAGGATCACTTAGTGAAGTGGGAGGTGGTTTCTAGGAGTAAGGATGATGGAGGCCTTGGGTTAGGAAATATAAGATTAAGAAACACGGCTTTGCTGGGGAAATGGATTTGGAGACTACCGATGGAACAGGACAAGCTTTGGTCTAGAGTGATTGTTAGTATTCATGGATTGGCAAATAACGACTAGGATGCAGGACTCGACCCTGGGGCTTCTCAGTGTTCTCCTTGGAAAGCTATTCAAGGTATTTTGCCTCTTGTGCTTCCTTATTTCAAATATGATGTCTGTGCTGAAAATAAAGTCTTGTTTTAAGAAGATGTTTGGGTTGGTGAAAACTCCCTTAGAAATAGATTTCCTTCTATTTACTCTTTGTCTGAAAACAAAAAGAAAAGTGATCTCGCCAGTGTTTGTTGATAACTCCTGGGATTTGGGCTTGAGAAGAGGTCTAAGGGATTCTGAAATGGGGATGGTTGATGATTTGATCACTCAGTTAGGGGAAGTCTTTCTTGATCAATCTTGTAGAGATAGAAGAATTTGGAAACATTTCCCTTCTGGTTTTTTCAATTGCTCTTCTTTCTATAACATTTTGCTTCAGACCTCTAACCTTGTAGGGAACTTTCCTTCAAAGGAGGTGTGGGGTAGCCCTGTACCCCCTAAAATTCAGACATTCTGTTGGGAAGTGGTACTCCAAAAAATCAACACCTTAGATTTATTGCAGAAAAAGAGACCAAATATGTGCCTCTCCCCCCATGTTTGTTGCCTCTATTTGGGTTTTGGTGAGACAATTTCACATTTACTAATCTCATGTCCCTTTGTGTTCTTTATTTGGTCTTGGTTCTCTTCTCTCTTTGGCTGCAGGTGGACTCCCTCCTCAAGCATGGTGAACCTCTTTGATCCAGCTTTTTACAGGCAACCAATAGTTCACGGAAGGAATATGTGGAGAGCCACTAGAACTGCTGTATTGTGGTCAGTGTGGGAGGAAAGAAACAATAGGATCTTCAAAGGCAGTTGTAGATCCAAGGAAGAGGTTGTGGAAGGAATAACTACTATGATTATCCATTGGTTGAAATCCTATGATCTTTTTAAGGATTTCTCAGTTGAAGACATTTATAGAAGTTGGGGTATTGTGGCATCTACTACTACTTCCAAAGCTATGATACAGGAATTTTGGTCCCCACTGGCACAACAAAGGGTGAAACTGAACTTTGATGGAAGCTCTATAGGTAATCCAGGCCCATCTGGTATAGGAGGTGTTTTTAGAGATAATGAAGGCAAGATAATGGCTCTGTTTTCAGGTCCAATAGGGGTTGGAGATTCCTTAAGAGCGGAAATCTTGGCACTAACATCAAGGTGTAAAACTGGCCAAACAATTGGGGCTACAACAGATTGAGATAGAGGGAGACTCCAAGTTGGTAATTGGGATGCAATCAGGGCAGTTGGGAATTTGGCAATATAGACAGCTGATAAGGGAACTTCTTAGCATAATAAGGGAGGTGGGTGTTTGGTTCAAGTGGGTAAGGAGATCAGCAAATGGTTTTGGTGATGCCCTAGCAAAACAAGGGACTGTAAGGGAGAGTCTTTATTGGGCAGTGTTGTAATGTTTGATGTTTATTGGATCAACATTTTCTAATAAGGGTTGACTTCTGTATTTCAGTTTAATTTATCTCTAATGAAAGTTATCGCTTCTGATAAAAAAAAATCCATGGAAACCATAATCTCAAGTCTTGGTGTAGAAAATATGGAAATGCATCAAAACCATGGACTACTGGTATATTATTACTTTTGTGAAGAAAGGTAAAGTATTGTGTATTAAACTGATAACAAAACATATACAAAGACCTGCAGAAAAAGGTACTGGACAAGGAATAGCATCCTCTTTGTACACCACAATTTTGCTCACCTAGATACAAACAGATTACTACCATAAAAAAGAAAAAAAAAAAGATCTGCATGCTACATTCTAGAAAAGCCTATGTTCTGCCACCCAAGAGTATATGATTCCCCAAAAATCTTCGTTACTGTATGAAGTTAAATTTATTTTCAAATAATCTCCTATTTCTCTCCTATCCACTGGCAGATTATTATTATGGATATTTTAATTCTCTTTATAAAGTCATAACTCAAAGCACAACCGACAAAGTGTTCCCTTTTATAGCAAAAGGTTCCATCCAATACAAGCTTGAATACCGTATCATTGACATGAATATGGTGATATGACCGTTTTTGTAATTAATTAGAAGCTTTTATCATGATAATTGGTTAAGTGGCTATCATTAATAATAATGCTTTAGAGATCCAAAATTTATAATCCTTTTTGCATAAATAGCCTGACAAAAGAAGAAACCAGTAGCCATGTATTCATATGCAATTAGAAGTTGAACAGTTACAAGGTTTAGAGTTCTCCACTACTTGTAAATCTCTGGTAACAATACCTTTGCTCTCCTTGCAAATTATTAAGCTCCGCAATGAACCAGGCAATAGCATCGCACTCCATTGCCACACATCAGAAGAATAAGTCGAGGAATTCAATGAAAGAAAGTTCGAAACACAATAGCACAACGAAGAGCAATCAATCAATTGGATAACCAAGTAGGACCTAGAAAAGAGGGAGCATAAATAAATAAACATATAAAGGTGTTTTAGTAACCAGAAGTTACTGATCAACAAAAAAAAGTAACCAAATAACATGTAGAAAGTATAGAAAGTACATTTTAATCAAAATTGAAAAATCACTTGAACCTTTTTTCTTAACAGGAAAACAACCGTGTGAAGAAGTTAGAAGTGTCCAACTAGCTGTACATTTTCTTGAAACCGCTGACGCCATCGCCATCAGAAGAGGAACCCCAACTCCCAAGGGGGAAAATATAATAGAGTTACCTCTGGCAAACCCAGATTTCATACTCACTTTCTCTACCCACACCCTATCCACCGTGCACTGCAGCCACACATCTAACACTACAAGATGGCGATGTGTGGCTGCAATTCAAGGTGGGTAGAGGGTTGTGTGCAGGAAATCCGGAGTGACCTCGGGCACACTACCATAGGAATTAAAAATCCTCATGGAGTAATCAGATCCATTAATATCCGGCATTACGAATATTACTCCGTCTGCAAGAATACCAAAATCTCGATCACCGAGCTTCACCGCTTGCTGAGGATTATCCCTAGGCTCTAACGACTCTCGATTGTCAACCTACTCAACCCGTATTTCCAAATACAAAGAATAGGACCAATAGGGGTTACCAGAGAACAACGAAGAGAAGAAAAGTAACTCAGAGATGATCGTATAAAGATGAGGAAATCGACATATGTATACCGAGATGAAATCGAATATCCACTCTCCTTTCGTTCTAAAAAAGAATGTTGGGGGTCTTTCTCGGGAGCTTCGAAGTTCATCCTTCATCGAATATGCCGATATACGAAATGTAGGGTTTCGAATTCGAAGAATGGCCCCTGATTTGAAATTTTAAGTTGGAGAGAAGATTGAAATGATTTAACACATGCATGCGAAAGGTGAGAAGACGAAATGGAGAGGGAAATGGGTCCGGCGCTGCTCGCCAGGGGAAATTGAGAGTGAAGTCAGGGGAACTGAGGTGGTTATTTTGTGTAGTAGGTAGCAATCTATGATGCCGGAACAGTATGACACCGGAAGGACATTGACTAATCGAGTAATAATCAGATTTCAAAACCCCCGGTGAAATGTGATGAATACCAGTTGATTATTAGACCAAGTCAACGTTTGTGCTAGACGAAGCTCCATGTTACAAGTCACCTCACTAGCACGTGCCCCTTACGGGCATCTCTGGAAAGAAGATAAGATGGCGGGAAGAGAGTGAACGTTTATAACGGAATAAAAGACCTCTCAGAAACTGAGTTACTGAGACACTAGAAACATGTCTCAGCTGTCTAACCTCTATCTCTTTGCTTACAATTCTCTTCAGGCTTTCGGATGGTACTCTCTCCTTCTCTCTCATTTCTCTTTTTTTTTCACGTTCTTTTCTTTCTCACATTATTCGTGTGCTTTGGCAGGGTAATCTCTCTCTTTAGGGTTTTGAGCAGCTTCGCCTCAACCAAGTCCTTTCAAGGAGCATACGCTTCTGCCGGAGATCTTATTTGTGAGTTTTGATGGATACCGTCAACGCTTAGATTCATATAAAGAAAGTAATTTGTTTTCATTGTTTCTTTCCTGTTTTGAAGGTTTGCTGCAAACTGTTTCGTTCCTGGAAGTTCTACATGGTGCCATTGGTATGATATATAGGGTTTAATTTTTTATTTAAATTTCACTTCCTTATTTCTCAAATTAAATGAAATAAAACGAAAAGGAAAGATAAGTTATCTAACTGGAATTGGTTTGATTTTCTTTGTCAAATTTGAGGTCTTGTTCCCAGTGGGGTGCTGCTTCCTCTGATGCAATGGGGAGGGAGGACTCATTTCCTGTTGGCAATTGTTAGTCAAATTGTTGAGGTATCTATTGTTCTAAACTCAAATGCTGTAGCTTAGATACTTCCTAAAGTATATATATGGGTTCCCAATGAATCGCGGTTCATTTTTTTTTCCTCTGTAGGTTCAGGATCTCCCATCAGTTTTCATTACGTTTCTAGCATGGAGTCTAGGTGAGGTATGTTGACCATGTTTCCTCAATTCTTTTTCTGCCTTTCCTATCATCCATGAATCATATAGTTTGTTGCCCAAGGTTTCTCAGAAGTGCTGTCTCAGATCAAATTATCTGTTTATAAAATGTCATATGTGATTCATGATGGCAGAAATGCATATGTTGAGGTGGATGAGTAGAAGAATTAGAAAGGATAGGGTAAGAAATGAAGTCATTTGAAGGAACCTATGAGTAGCTCCAATGGGTGAACAAATGAGAGAAAGTAGGCTTAGAAGATTTGGTCACGTGCATAGAAGACCTTCTGCAGCACCTGTAAGTAGAAGTGATCTGTTGCAAGTTAAAGGGGCTGCAGACCAAAAAGGACATGGTTGAAGTAATAAGAAATGATTTAAGCACTTATAATTTAATGATGGATATGACACTAAACAGAATGGAATGGTGAAACATGATTCATGTAGCTGATCCCATATAGTTGAGATAAGGCTTAGATGATGATGATGATGAGATTTACTTCTGCAATACTTTGGTGCTGTAATGCAATTATTCTAGAACTGAGCCCTAGTTCCAGAAAAGATTCTTAGGAACTCTACTGTGATATTAGGACTATTTTCTCCTATATTATTCACTTCTTTGTGTTTTTGGTGATATTGTCAAATGTGGTTGTTATTAACAAGTCAATCACTTAACTTCCATAAATAAGTGAACTGTTTCACTTTTCAATTTCCTTTTGCTGAGTTCCCCATTATCCCTTGGTTTCATCAATTTTCTCCTTTTCCTGTACTTGGAATTTTTCCCTAAGGCTGTGTTTTGATTGCAGGAATGGATTTAGAATTGGATTCCGTTTCACCTCAATTCCATAGATTGAATTGATTAGTACCCCTATGTGCATGTGTTCCCAAGTGGTTTGGAATATTTCATTCTGCAAAACCACAAAACTCCCAGGCCAAAAGTCTGTATTTTGTTAAATTCTTCTCCACTATGGAAACAGATCCAAAAGGTCATAGACTCGTGGAATTGGACCCCTCAACTTCACCTCCAATTCCAATGTTGCCATGAAGCAAGACATTGTAAAATATTCATCAACTTGATATCTAATTTCTAAATCCTACACCCTAAGCCAATCCTTATTCTTGTTAGATTGTTCCAACTTCAAATAATCATCATACTTTCTTCCCCTTGCTAACCAAACCCTAATTTTTATCACTTATTGTAACTTCTTTCATATCTGTCCTACATTAGATCATATTTGTCAAGCCATGAAAGTTTCAACTCATCACATCTTTTTGCCTCAGAAACTACTCCTTTTAAATTGCTCATGTGACAGTTTATGGTATTTTAATTCTTGCTTCACAAATCTGTTTGCATGAAAGGATGACTGAGATTTTCCTAGTCTTAATGGTGAGCATTGTTTAGAAAACCAGACTGGACCGGTCGGTTGGGCCGGTTAAACCGTGACTCAATACTCTAGCTGGTTTGGTCATATATTGCAAAGCATGATTAATGAAAAACCAGCCAAACAGGAAAACCAGTGAACTGGTTCCGGTTTTATGACATCGCCTGGGTCATAACATGAATAGAAACTTTAAAATGTTGATGACAAGACTTGAACCCAAGACCTCTTATATGTATTGTCTTGTTACCATTAACCCATTTCTTTCTTTGCATTTATTTGTAACTTTAATACACGTATTTTAAAGAAAATGTGAGTTAAGAGACTTGAACCCTAGTCAATTATTTTTAAGAACTTAGAAAAAACCATCTATCAACAACATGCAAGTGTAGTAATACTTGTAGTATTTATATGACCTATAAAATATATATGTATATGCCATGTCATTATGGTTTGACCTTTGGTTTGACCATGGTTGAACCTCTGCCCATGAGCCTCTCCCTTTTCTGGTTCTATGCTCGATCTGGTTCTCTGGACGTTGATGATGAGTCACTATTGTTCCTCTAGAGATGCTTTGAGTTTGTCTCAACTTATTACATTACCTTTTATAGTATAAAATAGAAATGATATATGTCTGTCTCCTTTTGGCTGATACAGATAATCAGGTACTCACATTATGCTTTGAATTGTGTGGGAATTTGTCCATCTTGGGTTATCCACATTAGGTATGACATAGTTACACTAAAATTAGAAACCAACAGTATCCATACAACACCTACAACAGTAAAAAGTGCATCTCCAAGCAAAAGCTAATCGCCTTTTCTTCTTTTCATAAGGTACACTGCATTCATTGTGTTGTATCCTGTTGGTGTGGCTCTTGGAGAAAGTACTATTCACTCTCATTCAGCCCTTTCTGTTTCCCAGTTATCAGATGAATTTGCTTTATCTTATTTGTTTGTATTTATAGTGAATTTGTCTGGGAAGTTCCGTTGACTGCTTGTTTCCATGCAGTGTGGCTTATGTATGATGCACTTCCATTTATAAAGAAAAACAACCTCTATGCGGACTTCTTTTCCAGCTTCCACTTTAGCTATTATTCTTTTGTCAAGGTATGCAAAACAACAAATTTTTGTCTCTGAAAAAATGTGTGTTACACTTTGGATGATGGTAGCCGTCCTCCTCAGCCCTCTCCTGAACCAAAGTTCTAAAAGGATAAGAGCATAGTTGAGGCACAATGGCCTCAAAATTATATATAACAAGAATACATAGATGCACTAGAACATAACAGACAATTTTAACACTTGCATATACAAATTAAATAAACACGTAGACACAAATTAGAAACTAATTCATGGAAACATGGAAACACATTGAATAAACACGTGTAGTTGAAGACACATAAATCGATATAATAGTGATACAAATTGAACAAATATTTAGCACTAGGCATAAATCCTTTATGCTTTTTTTTAATAATTTTTACATTTATTTATTTATTTATTTTACTTCATGGGGCTACACAATTGGGGATAGCCTGCCCCCTATACCCATACCACCCCCCAACCTTGGTGACAGTGGGATTTGATCCAAGTCTTCGCTACAACCTGTGAGAGAACTTACCAACTGAGCCGCCATCAGTGGGTGATATAAATTCTTTTTGTTGTCATTTAGTTTTATTTCATCATTAGTGACTAAAATATTCCTCCAAGTACATGCTAAGCTTCAAAATAAATACAAAAAAAAGACATTTTTTCTTCCATTAAAAATGTCTTAAGGTTGCTAACTTTTGAGACTTATGCCTTTTGTAGCCTCGCCTTGAGGCATGAGGTATATGCCTCATCAGACTGGGGCCCTCACCTCAACTCAAACCTGGTCTGCTATTATGTGCCTTGCCTCGAGGCATACAACTCATGCTTCATGGCTTAATCTTTTTAAAATCGATTCAAATTACATGTACAGGGATGTAGAACCTGGTATTTGTTTCTACAGAATGGTTCGGAAATTAGCTTGATCTTACAATTCTGAACATCTGGCTGTCAGGCCACTCTTTGGAACATTTTCCATATTCTTATTTATTATCTAAACCAGAATATGGTCTATCAGATGGTGACAATCATGTAGTCCACTTTATGTTTCCTTCAGATCTCTCTTAGGTGGAAGCTTATCAAGGGAAGCATTCTAGATCTATGGTGCATAGTCACCTTGGGTGCAATACTTCTATATGATAATAGGGTTTTTATCCTACTTAGAGATGCCACTGTGGTTCTCATGTATTCTTAGTGTTTTTTCTTTTATTATGTTTCTGGGTCTCATTATTTTCTTTTTATTTGAGCCAGGTTCTGCTTGTATGCTACCCATTTCTGTGGTTGAAACTGTACTTGCATTTGTTTAAGCAACGGCGATCAAAACTGGGGAAACTCCATAGGAAGAAGAAAAATTGAAGGTTTGGACAGAGGTTCTTTCAGTTGTACATGTTGATTAACTGTCAATGACTCAATGGTGGCCAAACTTATGAAACCTGTTAAATAGTTAGATTGAATATTTATGGCCCTATTATGATCATATTGTTCTCATTTGTGTTCCTTCTCAGTGGATCTTGAGTTGAACCTTGTAAAGACAGTTTCATTTTACAGAGGTTTGGCTTGGGAAGGGCTCAAGCATTTCACTGCTTCATGAACAATGCATGATGCACATGGAAAACAATATTGATGTCCCACAACCAGGATAATGTGGCTTCTGGTATATATGTATTTGACAGGTGGTTTCCTGGGCTGACCTGAACCAGAGTCATCACTGTTGTGGGCTGGATGGTTGGATGTAGCTGGATGCTGGATACCTGCCTGAAGTTGTGGGCCTTTGGCCTCATCAATCCCACCCCCTTTTGGAGGCACCTTGTCTTCAAGGTTGAAATGAGGGGGCTGCTGCTGCACCTTAGAGAAATCTTTCCATGTAGCATCTTCAGGAGGCAGGTTCTTCCAAGAGATGAGAGCTTGCTTGATAATCTTGTTAGCTTGCTTGATCCATCTGAGGTCCAACACTTCCTTTGGTTTCTACCCGTAATGCTCCTTCTGTAAATTCAGGCAGTAAGGGTGATGTCTTCAGAGCTGGGGCGGGGCTTGGCTTAAGTAAGGATACATGGATGCAATAGAAGCTCTCTGGGTTGCAGGGGCCTCATACTCGAAGTACCTTTCTGCTCTGTAGAGATATGATAGGTTGTATTATAGTTATACCAATACTCTGCCCAGAGTAACCAAGCTGTCCACTGTTTAGGTCATTCACCAATGAAGCATCAAAGATATATCTCTAAGAACTTATTAACAACTTCAGATTGACTGTCTGTCTGGGGGTGATAGCTTGTAGAATGCAGCATCTTAACTCCATGGGTCTTTAAGAACTCTTCCCAGAACCTTCTCATAAACAGGGGATCCCTGTCAGTAAGGATTGAGCTAGAAGTCCCATGCAGCCTGGCCACTTCCTAGATGTAGGCTCTAGCAACAGAAACTGCTGTATACAGATGTGGGAGGGCGATGGAATGCACATATTTGCTTAGACGTTCAACTATGATGAGAACCAGAGACCTCCCTTCTGACCTGGGTAGACCTGTGATAAAATCTATAGTCACATCCTCCCAGACTCTCTCTGGAATTGGTAGAGGTTGAAGAAAACCCACCTGTGACTAAGGGCTATACTTCTGTTGTCGGCAAGTGGAGCACTTGTTAACATAAGCCAGCGGTCTTCTTCATTCCCTTCCAGTAGTAGTTGGCAGCTATGCACCTATATGTTCTGGGAACTCCAGAGTATCCCCCTGCAGCTGAGTCATGAAATAAATTCAGTAACCCTTCAAGGTGAGTCAACTTACTGGGGATCACCATTCAAGAGGGTTTTGTATACCTGACACCAAATAGTTAGGATTAAGTCTGAGTTTAATTGAGATTAGTGTAGTTACAGAAGTTGTTGTAGAAATAGGATTAGTTTTCATTTCACTCTCCCTTTAACCTTGGGATTCAAGGTGCATTATTGATTGTGTAATTTGAATAGGATAAGTAAGAATTACACAACAACCAGGGTAGTACCATTCATTTTGAGCCCAAGCTATTGAAACTTAAGCAGAGCAATACCATAATATATTGTCATCAGCTCCTTTATGCAGTTCCAAATGGTGAATCCAATGGTCTAGGATGCTACATTGCTTGGCTTAGAGTTGTGCTACTCTTTGAATTGCTACAATGAGCTTGATTTTTGTTACTAGCTGGTGGAGTGTTGCTACTGCAAGTCCAACCATTACTAACTATTAATAATCTTGCTTCTCATTGCATGTGTAACTATCTGACTAAAATTATACGACTACTGGTTTGGTGCAAGCTCAATTTCATGGCAAATTCCAGTCTCTGTGGCATGGCATCACCTTCTTAATGGCCATGTAACCCTTTTTCATGCATCATGTACTTTAATGTTTTTTGTTTCCATTTGATTATCTTTGTCAATGCAAACATGCCATTTTACATTTAGGAGATTTTTTTTTTTTTTTGCTTGGTAACTTGAAATTTTTATTGATCTGTGATAAAAGAGGTAAGTCAGATTTTATTTAGTTCTTCCGTGTAACTGGTCCTGAATAGATAGCTAGGATATCCATTATGTAGGTGCCACTTCTTTCCTTTTAAGTAATCTACACGCTTGTCCCTTTCTTCAAGTGAAGGGGGTTTTAACTTTTAGGTGTGTGGGTTGGTTATACAGCTACCACCCTTCACTTCTATAAAATTCCTCTGGTCCACACCTCTTAATGTTTCCTGAGGTATCCAAGTAAGAAGAGACTAGAGAAAAGGAAAGAGAGAAAAACCATGAGAAGAGTACAAAGAAAAGAAAGAGGAAGAATAAAGAAAAATACCCACATGGCTTGGGAGGTTCTCTGGAAAACAATAATTCTTTTTTTCCAGTCCAGAATTACAGGTAGGAAGTTCTCTTCCATCATCTTGCTTTCTCCTTTCATTCTCCCCTACGTGTAAATTCATCTCCCTCTCCCCCCCTCCCTCTCTTCTTTTGTGAAGCAGAGAGAAAATGCCATCTACAGCCACGTCATTCAACTTGTCTAAGTATGGTCCTTTACAAAATGTCAAATTTTTGGAAGATGTAGAGGGAAACCATCAACAACCTTGTTATTCAACTTGACTGACTAGAGTTCCTTATGGAAATTCAAAGTTGAAGAAATGTGTCGGAGGATTATGCTATTGACAGCCTAGTTATTTAACCCAGCCGATTATAATCCCTTATGAAGTGTAAATCTCTCTATTTTTCATGAGATTCTTTGAGGGATATCATAAAGAAAAGACACCAAAATTTTCATTAGAATTTTGTAACGGAGTTCTGTTCCATAGTATGTTTTATTTATTTCTTCAATTAAATCAAAGTATTATCCTTGCCTTTTATTTCGTGATGATTCAATCAATGGGAGTTTGATTGATTAAAACCTTGCAAACATATGATGGTTGAATTTCTATTTTGTGCACATGCGGCCCATGCAAAGAGTTGGTCGCGTCGTGCCGGCATGCAGGTCGTGCTTCCCTTCCCCCAGGATAAGTTGGGGAGTCGGCCCGGCCCACTGCCCGAGCAGGTTGTAGGCCGTGTTGTGAGCCGAAAAGGGCCAGATATTTTTTATTTTTTTTATTTTGATTTTTTTTGTTAAGTAAAATTAAAATACTTAACTTTCCATTATGAACAAATTGAAAAAATAAAAATTCTAACAAAGAAATGAAAAAAATACTTAACAAAATACAAAATGCCAAATGGACAACGAATTGGAAAAAATAGGAATTTTATTTCATTTAAATTTGAAACTTGAACAATACATTGGTCAAAAAAATACTTAACAAAATGGAATAAAATATAAAAATTTTAATACAATTACAAATTGAAAATAAAAATTTATATTGTTGGAAAAAATAACAAATGATTTAAATAAAATTGAATAACAAAATTTATAATAATTTTAAAAATTGCTACAAAATTATTGAGTATACAAAAAAAAAATATTGGATTCATCAATTTTCTTCAAGTTCCACTTCTATCTCCATCTTGATTTTGATCATCTGCTTCAGGTGAATCATTAGGTGTAGTGTCATGCCCTCCTTTGTCTTATAATCTATTTTTAGCATCTAGCCCATCTTTGAGGTAGATGCACATCTCCATACTTTCACCATTTATGCAGCTTCTCGTCATTTAGCACCTTAGTACCTACACTAAAATAAGACTCGGATGGAACTGTAGACATCGGAAGGGTTAGTAGATCACGTGCCATGGTAGCAAAGACTAGATAATCTTTTAAATGTCCATTTCACCGGGCTAAAATGTCAAAATCATTCATTCCTTCCGAGTTGAAGGAATCACTTAAACTAGAAAAATTTGCTTGTATGTAAAAATTAAGTTCAATAAATGAACTTGTTGATGAGGTGGCATCAGATTTCTTCCTCCTATTTTTTAAAGACCAAACTTTATCTTTTGCACTACTGGAATTAGTTGTTGCAGAAGTGGTAGTTGAACTTGTACAAGTTGTAGATTTTTTATGCCCTACCATATGAGATTCATATAAATTATACATTTTTCTTTTTGATTTCCACTTTCAATATTCATATTTTCGCAATATGATTCAAGTAAAATATCTACACCACCTTTCTAATCCTAGGATCTAATATTGCAGTTAAACAATATTTTTTTTTTAAATTTATTTTCCATTATTTCAACAATGCTTTTAAATTATGGATTTTTTCTATATTTTGCAAAACATTCACTAATCATGAATAATTGATTAACCAAAAGACAACTAGTTGGGTAATAAACACCCGAAAATTCCTTAGTTGCATCATAAAAATTGTATAAAAAATCTCCTGTACAAATTGTCATTTTCCAATCTTTCTCAAGTATAATAGCATGTGGCATTTTTGAATTATAAAAATTAGTAAGAATTTGTTTGTAGGGAATACAACTTTCTAACATAAAATAGGTAGAATTCCATCTATGTTGAACATCTAATGTAAATGTTTAGATTTGAAAGCATAATTATGACATAAATATTTAAATTCTTGTTTTCTTGCTCTAAAACTTTTAATATATATAATACAATTTCTAATTTTAGAAATATGATGAAAAATAATATTTAAAGCATCTTGAATACATAAGTTTAAGATGTGACATGCATATCTAATATGGAATAATTTACCATTATTATAAGATTTGAAATTTTAAAATGTTTATTGTTGAATCATTATTGTTGGCATTATCAAAACTAATAGAAAAAAATTTATTATCAATTCTTTAAGCATGTCAAGTATTTAAAATTCTTACATCAATAGCCGAGCCAATATGTGACCATTCAAACCTAGTAAGACTTAAAATTCTTTTTTGTAAAAGTAAGTTTTCATCGATAAAATGGCTGATAACACAAATATCACTTATACTAAAATTAGAAATCCAAATATTAGAAGTAATTGCAACTCTAGAATTAAATTTTGTTTATATGAATAAAAAATTTTAAAAACATTTGCTCTAATAGTATTTTTAGAATTTTTTTCAAATTGAGTATTTGCATAATTATGTAAAAAATTTTCAAGTTTACTATCCTCAGTTAATAAAAATGGTTGTTTAGCATGCACAATATATTTTGCCAACTCTTGCTTCATTTTTTCTTGTGAATATTTAAAATACCAAACCCCCCTTCCCAATTTGTGTTTGAGATTTTTCTTTCCCTTCTTCTTGTTTCTCATGGGTGAGCAAATGTTTAACCAAGTGGCTAGTACCACCCTTGCTATAATAGCTAAAGTCATTCTTACATTTTTGCAAACGACCATGTCTCACTTCTCCTTAACCTCCCATATTTTAAATAATTCCCAAATCAGGCTAGTCAATTTAGTTTTCTTTCTCCTACCCCCAATAGCAGTATCGGTACTAGGGGTGGAATTCTGACAATTTCAGTAGCATCTATATCAATGCTAATGCTATCATATTGTGATTGAATATCGTCAACATTGTTCATGTTGAGGAATTGGTTTCGGGAGGAGTCGACCATTCAGTTCAAAATCTCAACTTGATTTCAATGGTCGAAGCCTCCAAGCATCTCAAATTGCTAACTTGAGATACTTGAGCAAGCCTTCTTATTGAAACTTGAAAAAAGTCGAGACTTGAGAATTTAAGAGTAGAGAGAGAGAGAGAGTATTGAGAGTATGAGAAAAGAATTGCTGAATTGGTGTGTGAGAATGGTGGAGAATTGGGCTATTTATTCCTATAAAATAATTTAATTGCCCAAAATACCCTAAAAATTAGTTGTTTTTTAGTCATTGAGATGGGTATTTTGGTCATTATAAAGTCATTTTATTTTACCCAAAATGCCCTCAAACTAACTGTTATATGGCTATTGGGGGCATTTTTGTCATTTTTTTCTCCCCTTAAAGCCAAAATACATAAATACCCCACTATTTTTGTCAAAAACCCTCCCAAAAAGTTGGAACTAGCCGTTAGGGACCTTGGGCAGGCCACATTCGGCCTGTTGTGGGTGGCATAGCATGCATAGTCATGCCTTACTGTATCAGCCTATGGACCTGAAACCCCTAGTCCAGCATGGCCCACACGATCATGTTGTGCCTAAAAGGTTGGAATGGCCTACGTGCCATCATGTCGGGCCGTGAGCGACACGACCTGATTTGCAACAGTATGCATAGCTTAAGAAAGGATAGCCCAATGCACAAGGTTCCCGCCAATATGGGGTATGGGGGTGGAAGGGGGAAGGATGTACACAACTTTACACCCTTACCCTTGCAAATTGCAATTTCTATCCGCTTCCAATCATGATGTTCTTCTGTTTGGTGAAACCTGATCACTCCTTGTCTCACCATTCCATTGTTAAATTATTAGCTCTTAAATTGTTTATATTAATATATTTCTTAAAAGGATAAATTGTAGATTTGTAGTGTTTAGAGAACTGGACTGGACAGCCATTTTGATCGAAAAATCATGAACAATCCACTGGCCGGTTCAATTAAGCCCTAAAAACTGAGCGGTGTTAAAAACCAACCGACTGATCTAATTGGAGACCCAGTGGAAGTGGTGAGGAAAACGGTTCTACCTACCCCCTCCTTATCTGAACACCGGTAAATTGCCGTTCCGGTATTGATATTTGAATACTTAAAAATTTTAGCCACGCATTACTGCGCATTACTGCGCATTACTGCGCTTCATTCTTTGATAGTTGATATATATATCACCTCTAATTTGCTCTATTCACGTTCACGAGGCATGGAAAGACGGAATCAATTCGTGTATGGTCATGTTGAGTTTGCGTCGGATTAAGGTCCGACCCGTACCAAATCCAGCCTGTTGACATCCCATCCTAAACGTGTGGATTTGGTCCAATCCTGTCCAGTCCAATGTGAGTTCACTTATAAACGGACTGGACTGGTCTAGTCCAAATCCAATACAAATTAAATCCAATCCAATCCATTAAAATGTAAATGGATTGGATTGAATTTAATTCAAACCGAATGAAATATCAAAAATTATATAAAAACACTTTTAACATTGAAAAAATATTTTTATAAAAATATTTTCATAAAAATATTTTCATAAAAGTGTTTTTACAAAAGCAGTTTATTGAAAGTACATAAGAAAAGTGTTTTTGTAAAAGTATTTTTATAAAAGCACTTTTGTAAAAGTATTTTTGTAAAAACACTTTATTGAAAGTATTTAAGAAAAGTGCTTTTGTAAAAGTACTTTCATAAAAGCATTTATAAAAGTACTTTTTTAAGTACTTTTGTAAAAGTACTTTTATAAAAGTACTTTCATAGACTTATAAAAGTATTTTTGTACAAGTGCTTTTGTAAAAGTACTTTTATAAAAATACTTTCGTAGAAGTGTTTTTATAAAAGTACTTTCAAAAAGTACTTTGGAAAAGTGCTTTTGTAAAAGTACTTTTATAAAAGTACTTTTGTAAAAGCACTTTTCAAAAAGTACTTCCAGACATAAAAGTACTTTCGTAAAAGTACTTTCATAGAAGTATTTTTATAAAAGTACTTTCATAAAAGTACTTTTGTAAAAGTGCTTTCGTAAAAGTTCTTTCATAAAAGTGATTTTCTAAAAGTGCTTTCGTAAAAGTGATTCTATAAAAATATTTTCGTAAGTTTTTTGATAAAAGTGATTTCAAAAAAGTGCTTTCGTGTAAAAGTACTTTCATAAAAATACTTTTGTAAAAGTGCTTTCGTATAAAAGTATTTTTATAAAAATATTTTCATAGAAGTGATTTTATGTTGTTTTCAGTTTTGGTTTATGTCTATTTTAAACCAATAAAAATATGAATCAATTTATTTTGGATTGGCCCAATCCAATAATTATAATGGGCTGTACAAATCTGATTAAATAAGATTTAGATGGGACTAGATCCAAACCAAAACCGATCGATTGACACCCCATCCCTAGCGGGCTATCGCTTGTTTGGTACATATGCCAAGACCCCCGGCCGGAAGCACAAGAAGACTGATTGATACCCTCATACTAACAGTTCTGTGCGCCGAAGAGACGTTCAGATTCGAACCACGGCAGCATTAGTGGATTATTGTGCCTCAATTCTACAAATCGACAAAAGTCACGTCTTCTTGTCATTTTTTTTTTCTTTTTTCTTTGTGGATATTCTACATGATTTGTTTGTTTCTGTTCTAGATTAATTAATTGTCTCTGCACTTCTATAATTCCAATTTCCAACAAATCCTTTCCTAATACTAATAAAGTATGTTTACTTTAACACCAGAGTTAAACGAATAACGGAATAAGTTTAACTCTTTTGGAGGCAGTAATAACGAATAATTAAGCAGTTGTATGAATTATGAAACTTGCTTAAGTTACTTTCTTTCATCTCTTTCAAATAGTAATTTGGAAAACGTTCTCTGCCGTTACAGTCTCTTTCCGCCATTAGACTTGGACCACCACCACAGTGAAGGACGGATTTTTACCCCAAAGTTCTGCCTCTTTCAGAATTAATGGTCCAATATAATTTCAAAAGAAAAAAAAAAAAAAAATCAATTGCCCTATGACAATGATGACTATACAACGAACACGAACTTTAGTAAATTCCCAGGAAAAGTCCTAAAAAGGCTCAGACAAGAGCAATTCGGATGAAGCAAATAAACTAGGTGTTTCTCATCATGGGTAAGCTGCCTAACTACCTTATGAGAGACATTACCCCCATCTTCTTCTAATCAACACTTGCAGAAAATATTTGGATTACGAGCTCTCCACAGCCAGAAACTTTGGACCCGCACCAATGTCCAAATCACTAGTCCGCCCGTGCTGTTATCCTACCTAGTTATACCAGCACTTTCATCAACTGAAACGAATATGGAGACTGGAGTCTGGACCCATCTCATCTCATCTCATTGACAGAAGAAAGGAGTTTCACCAATCACTACCTAACATCTCTCTCTCTCTCTGAATCTGAAATCATACGACAAAACAAAACGTCACAACCCAAATACCCATAACCCCTAACTGACATAATTGAATGGTCTATATATGCTTTATTACTAAAAATAAAGGACGAAAACCAAAAAGTGGCAAAGAATTTGCCACGTTGGAGACAAATACATCATTCAAATCATTGCCTTTGGTTGCACCATTTTATTTCTCTCAGTGGTACGGTTGATCACTCCATTTGAAGGATGAAGATGAAGCTCTAGGCACTCCACGACACCATCTCTCTCCCTCCCTCCCTCCTTCCCTCACTGTTACGCCGGCCCTCGGCATCATGATGACCACATCACTTTCATCTTCGGAGCCATGTTATGCGTACCATATTGGTTCTGGAACTGCTTTTTGCAGTCTAGATTCTACTTGTCTCCATTTCTCCAGCTTGCCACAGCAGGTCTCAAATGGCATCACCGTCACGCCGTCGAAATGGCTATCTCCGGCAGAGGACAGCCCAAGGCCATCACACTTACACGAGTTTCAGTTCTTGGAGACACATAATGTCGCAGCACCGTGCCGCTTTCTTGAGTCGAGAGAATATGCGACTCCCGTGATGCAACCAGTCACGACTGAATATCAGCAGAACCCGTCTACTACTCAACATCTAATACTTGATGCTTGTCGTAGCTCAACCAGCTCTTCAGTTTCTCCGTCTGGATCATCACCTTCTGTCGAGGTTTCCGTCGTCGGGCAAGCGGCTTCAAGTCCCACCTCCGTGAGTAATCTCTGGTTTTACTTTTAAGTCTCCCTTCTAGCTAGGCTTTACTTGAGTTGGGTCAAAGGACGCACCGACGCAGGACACCCATCCGGGTTTGAGGTTCCTATTAGGCTTATCATCACATGCCACGCCCCCCGGCGTCCTTGTTAATGATCCGAAGTCCGAACCTTCCACTTGATGGATCCCACATGAAAATGCTAATAGTTTGTTTATCAGGTCAATGTTTGGCTTGGACTCTTATAACGGTGGGTCCCAATCCATTGAAACGGCCAAAATGATACACGTAGCCGGTTACGAGGGTTAAGACGCGCAAACCATTTACGTGTCCCATGTCCCCGACACAAATTCTTCCTAATGGAGAAGTCTTGATCGGGTTGTAATAAAACCGAATTCGCCATTCGGGCACCTCTTTCATGCTATTTATTCTTTTATTTTTTTAGAGAAATCTTCTTTATCAGGGGAAAAAATAAAAAAGCAAACAAACTGCATTACTCAGACAAGTTATATGTACATGATGATGATGAAGACCTACTGCCCTAATTTTGTACAATTGTTAGCAGTTTCATTACTTCTTCTTCTTTCATATGAATCATATTTCAACAATCTCCATTGTCATCAATCCTAATACTGTTCACGATCCCCTGAGAGTCCGAAAAGAGGGTTGCTGAGTTGATGTTCAGTACTGTTCTTGCCTTCCCGAGTCCATGAATAACAGCCCACCCAATGTTTTTGAACCGTCGATGATTAAGATGGTCAGACTGTTTGGCCCAGGAATCATTTGGTTAACCGGTTCTGTTTTACCTTAAACTTGATCCTGACAAAAAATCGTTGAATTGGTCAATTTTTCATTGATTCAGGCAATCAAATTATTGATTCATTCGATTAGTTCAACGGTTTTGACCATTTTTTATTTTAATTATTTAATTGTTTTGTCAGAATGGACCATCCGTTCAAACTGAATGTCTAATCCAATCCATTGAATATTTTGGACTATTTTGAACCAGTCCATTTTTATGTCTGGACCATCAATCTGTTCAAATTCATGTTAATTTAGATTGGTTCCAACTCATACCTGACCCATTGACACCTGTGTTCTTATCTTCTATCAATGGATCAGATATTGATTCGATCCAATACAAATTCACTATGAACGGACTAGGTCCAGTCCAATATGTCTTATTGGTCTTTCCAATCCGTCCATTGACACCCCTATTTCCAAGAGGCTAGTTTAGCGTTCACTCGGCCAATTATCTTTGGATTTCTTCTGTCGCTCCATGCAGCTGTAAATCAATTTATCTAATCAATCTTATTAATAATCCTAAATGCAACCTTTTGAGTTTATTTTTGGGAATTGCATTCAAAGATCTAAAAATCTTAGATGCTGTTTGGCCATTCTTTTTGGGAAGATCTTTCGACAGCTACATGGTTAAAAAATGTAATGAACTTTTAGGGGTCTTGCATGTCTTTAAAGATCTAGGCCCTTTTTGTTAAGTATTTAAACTATCATGATTTAGAGAGATATTAGGCTGTGTTTGGTTGCAATGCAAATAAATTCACACTGATGCAAAACTATGGTAGTGCAAATGATTTGAGTGTAAATTCTTACCTATTTTTGTTTCAAATTATGCTTATTTTGTTTGATTGCATTTCAAATGAAGTAAATTAAGACATGAAGTAGAATAAAGTAAAACCCAAAACAAAATTAAATGAAAAATTGCATTTTTTTATTTACATTCCCATGCATTTGTATTAGTGCAAATAAAATTCCACTGCAACCAGGGTTTTAGGTGTAGAACAGGTTATTTGAAGCTTCTAGATTTTTGGCCATAGATTGTTGGCCATTTTTTATTTTCATGAGCTTTTTAAAACATTGGTCTTCCAAGCTTTAAAAAGCCCAAAAGGCCACATGAAAAGACTTGCCAAATGCCTCCTTAGTCTATGCTAAAGTGTCGCTTATTAATAAAAAGAGAGAAAAAGAAGGAATTATAGGACAGACAAAAAAAAAACACTTGAACCGCTTATTCTTAATTCAAGATTATTTCAAAAACTAGTTGGAGGAAAAGCCATGAAGTATTGAGAGAGGGAAACCATGTTTTACATCTAGGCTCCTTTGGTTTGCGATACAAAGGCTGGACTGGGGTATTTATGTACCCTGGTTCATGTTTTTGAGTGTTTGTTTAATACTTAAAAAAGTAATGATTATAGAGTAAAAATGTATTTTCTGACACTTTTGTACTCTGAAAAGAGAGCATTATTATATCTATTTTTTAAATACAATTTTATATTCTTTTGATAATTAACTTTTTTACAAATGTTAAGGCACGGGAGCATAAAATAGTTGGAGCATTTAATGATGGATCCACACTTTTACATCCATTTCAACCAAACAAGATAAATGCAAAAACAGTTTAAAATATAAAACAGAAAGGGATAGCACATTCGAAGTTGGTTGTGAATTGTGATTACTATAGTCTTGAAATCCTTGATACTTGCCAATATCCCCCACATCCCATGATGTGGGGATCCATCAGGATTCACCCACCGTTGGATGGTTCCATCTGGAACATGAAACACTGCAATTAAGTTATGGGGAGCCAGCAGCCCAGACCCAACACCAAGATAGTGAAAGTGTAACATACTCCTTCCTTGGTGGAGAGTAACACTATAACTGTTGTTATGATTTGTCTAACTCCTGTTCTATATATTTGGCAGATATTATTATTCACAGGAAGCATGCCAACGGACAATACAAGGGATAATTTTAATGAGATCTTGAGTAACTCGGCGGTGCTTGGCCAAGAAGACGACGCAGCAGCAGAGAGAAAAGCTAAGGTGATGAGATACAGAGAAAAGAAGAAAAAACGAAAGTTCGACAAGCAAATTCGCTATGCAACAAGAAAGATTCACGCAGAAGCGAGGCCACGGATAAGAGGCCGCTTTGCCAAGAGTTTAGAGCCCAATCCTGATGAGTGCTGACCAAGTTGGAACTGGATAGACTATTCCCTCCTTAGATGGGATCAGGATCAGTCAACTTAATTAGCTATGTCAAGCCATAACCAGCAATATTGTTATCATTTACTTTTCTTGTGCTTCGATCTATATATTTTTGTCTCTCTGAAGTCTGAACTGAAACCTCAAATTGAAGTGTCGCTCCCTATCTTTTTTCTTCTCGTTTGGTTCTAAGAATATAATCAGTTAATCGCATAAGGCTACGTTTGTTTGGGGTGGAAAATCGAACCGGCGTAAACTTTAAAATTACATCGAATCGATGTATTTATTATATCGCTCGCTCTTTCTCTCTCTCTTCTTCTTCTTCTCCTTCTCTCTCTCGCTCGCTCGCTCGCTCTCTCTCTCTCCTCCTCTCTTCTTCTTCTCCTCCCCCTTTTTTTTCTCTTTCCGCCGCTGCCACCGGCCTCGATGTTTTCTCCGGTCTCCACTACAGCCTGATGCCCTCCTCACTGAACTCTTCAGTCTTCACTCACCGTTGAGAGGAGACCCTCACTCATTCCCACCTGTTCCTCCTCTTCTCCCATCCCTGAGGGAGAGCGTTTAATAGAATAAAACCAGCCACAAGAAAGTTTTCGCTTTTCTTCTTCTTCTTCTTTTATATTCGTGCTCTGTTTCTCACAGAACCAGGGCATGGAACGTTTCACAGTTCCCTTCTTCCTATTAATCATCTCCATTGTTTCTTTTGCTGGTAAAAAAGGCTACCAAAACGTCTACAGATGCAGGCACAATCAGGATAAACTATGGCAGAGTAGCTAACGACCTTCCTTCGGCAGTGAATGTGGTTCAGCTTCTCAAGTCTCAGGGTCTCAACCGAGTCAAGCTCTACGACACCGACGCTACCGTTCTCAGGGCCCTTGCCGGTTTAGGAATCAGCGTCGTCGTTACCCAACCCAACGAGCAACTCTCAGCTGCCAAGTGACAGTCCTATAACGACACTTGGGTCCAGAAGAACATTGCCGCTTACTACCCGTCCACCCAAATCCACGCCATTGCCGTCAGGAACGAAGTCTTCGTGGATCCACACAATACAACCGAGTTCCTAGTCGCAGCGATACGCAACGTTCACGCCGCGCTCGTTAAATATAACCTCGACTCTGCCATTAAGGTGTCCTCTCCCATAGCCCTTGGTGCTCTTCAGTCCTCCTACCCGTCTTTTGCGGGGTCTTTCAAAACCAAGTTAGTCGCCGCCGTTTATCGTTATAAAACACAGTGGCAGACACTGTCTCTCTTTCTAATAAATCTCCCGCTGCAACAAACCAGAAAACAGGGTAACCTAACCAAACAGGACAGAGTGTAAATGGGCACAATGGCCAGTCCGTATTTTACACTCTCACCGAACCATGATATCTCAAGCTCATTGGCGTAATAAGAAAATAAGAAAGCACGAGGTTCTGTTATAGTTCCTACTTCCTAGGCCTAGCAAGTTAATTGGCGTAATATCTGGGGCTGCATGACTCGTAGCTGGTGCACTAAAAAAAGTCACAACCACTCCTGTTATGGA
The DNA here is from genome assembly GCF_000365185.1 of Nelumbo nucifera. Next base: position 3,226,333 of record NW_010729085.1, read on the forward strand.
TGCTTAGGAGACGAGATTTTACTTCTGATGGCTTCCACCTTGGACCTGGAGAATCCTTATTGCAAAATTTGCAGTGGGAGCCTGCGCTTCCGTGGGTTTGAACTTGTGTGGCGTTAAGGGAGGAATGCCGATGGCCTAGCTATGGTGGTGACATGGGGTTGGATAATGTGGCCCAAATTAAAATAGTGTGAGTTGTTTGGTTGTGATCCATGCTACAGTGTGGTGTTTTGAGCATTCTTTAAAGTGTGGATGAGTTCAATTCACAATATATCATAGATTGAGCTAAGACATAATGCAAAATAGCAAAATAGCAGTCACTCCTAAATCTCATGGATTGAACTGGCCACGACGAATGCAATCAATTTTCTATAGTTTTACAACAAATTATTAAGGAGGTATTTTTCCATTGCATTCACTACAAGAAAAATGGTCTAAGACGGCGGTCGTATAACCACTGCCTTAGATCTAAGGTGGTATGGTAGTTATTGGTCTGCCGTCTAAGTAGCTGCCGGCCTAGATCAAGACTGCCGCCTTAGATAAAAGAGACCGTCACCTTTGGTGGTTGGTCCAAGGCAATCCAAACTTCTTTAACGTGGCGATCTGTCAAAACCACCAGTGTTATTAAAGGCGGCGTTTTCGACCACCAGATTAGGTTTTGTAAAAAAAAAATGTTTGGTTCTTTAGGTGCGGTTCGAACCAACAGCTTTGTCCAGTTGACCACTGCCTTAGGTTTAGTCCAACTCTTAGGCGCTGGTCTGAACCGCCGGCTTAGATCCAGATGACCGTCGTCTTAAGTCTTGTTTATGGCTAATCCGATGGTTACATGATTGCCAGTTTAGATATATATATATATATATATATATACATTTTTTAATTTTTATGCCAGGTTAATTTGTAAAGCTCTAGGGCCTTTTAGTGATTTTTCTAAAAATAAAAGTCATTAATTTGTAAAGCCATCTCTTGTCCTACTATTACTCCCTTGCCTTCTCTTGGGCCTTAAAAGAATTGAATTTGAATTTCATTAATCTTTTTTAAGGTATGTCCATTTGAAATAGAGGATTTACATTTTCTTTTTTCTTCTTTTTTTTCTTTGCTCATGGGGCTACACAATGGGGGTAGCTCATTCCCCAAACCCATAACCCCAACCTAGGTGCAGGTGGGATTTGATTCCAAGTCTCTTTGCTATAACCATCAAGGGACCTTACCAACCAGCCAGTTGGCATCTTGTAAATAAAAGAACCACATTCAAAACCTATTTGATAAGGGTCATTCTTTCATCTTTATAAAGAGTTTTCAAATTCCAACACTAGATTTACTTCTTAGTTATAGTTGTGATGTTATTCAAAGCCTTTTTATCAATTATGCCATGAATAATGGGAACACTCAAGTAGTTTTCTTTGTTTGTTGATATTGGGATGCTAAAAATCTTATAAATCAATTTTTAAACCCTGTCCGACATTTTTTTTAGAAAGAAAAAATTGACTTTTTGAAATGGATATTTTGAATGAGACCCTCTCAAACATCTTGAGATTGGGCAAAAATTACTTATAAATCAATTGAAACGATAACCCAAAAATCATAATCAAAATTGTGGAGCCACACTCAAAATTTACATTTTAAAATCATTAAATAGTGACACTTGAACATACTTTTAAAAGTGACCAAATACCAATGATTTTGTTCAGTATTAATTAAAAGAGAGAAATGCATCTAACTAAAAACTCCATGAAATTTCAATTATAATTCATTATTAATTAAAAGAGAGATAAATACATCTAGCTAAGCATTCCATGAAATTTAAGTTACAATTCATTTAAAATAATCATCAAAATATCAAATTTGTCCTCAAATTCAAATATGAAAGCATTAACATAAAGGGGCAAAATTTGTCCAACTAAAATGCAGAAAATTTTAGGGGTTATTTGTACTTTTTAAAGTAGTATAGATATAGATTTTGAAGGGTAGTGTGAGAATATTTTAAGGGACAAGTGCAAAAAAAAAAAAAAAAAATCTAAGTGCTTACTCATTATACTCACCGTGTGTGCCTATTGGATTCTAACTCTTGTCCCATAAATACCCCATCAGCCTATCCTTAAAATAATTCAAGAGAAATTTCTAAGAGAACTGTTAAAATATTGATTGACTGCTTGTTCATGTGCTCACAAGGGTGTCCCATAAATACCGTCAACTCTTTGTTTGTTGACTTTTCCCATATTTTAGTTATATTTATTCTTTTATTAGATTTCTTTATTTATGTGGGTCATGGTTGAAGTATTACACCAAGCCCAACTTGAAAATTTTCGAGGTGATGCTTTTTTTAGGTCGGGTTGACAAAGCACTTTGATAAAGCAAATAAGAGAACCTATAACTAGGGGAGTGTTTTAAATTTCTTAGTTCATCTTGCCGTAATTTCTTTATTTTTTTGGTCAACAAATTATAATAATTTTTATTTAAAATTTAATTGATTGTTTTGTTGATTAACTAATTACCAATGTCATATGACCATCTAAATATAACAAAAAACAAATGATACTTGAATTGGACTTGGATTGGTTTTGCTCAATTAGGAATGTAGAGGTTCTTTTGCTTAAATTTTATTTTAGAAAGCCCGCGCGTGCATCACATGAGTACTATTAGTAATATCAAAAAAATTACTCTACAACAGGCACAGCCTAGCTAGAGAGACATTGCAAAATGAACGAGTTCACAGACTTCTAAATTGCAATAGAGCAAGAAGACTCTGTGAAATGTTTTTCTTCCCCTAATAGATCATATGAATGGGCCAAAAATTCAAGTTTGATCTGTTCACTTTAGATGAATAATTAATGTGTGGACGATGGAAATTGAATTGTTACAATTCTAAAACAACAAAGAGAGCATATCATGATACATTATATGCATATCATGCCTTTACGGTATCAAAGCCGTTCCCAGATACGAATGTTAAGATCAAATACATCGGTAGGACATATTAGGCGAATTGATACTGTTTTTTTTTTTTTTTACTTTTTTTTATTTGTTTTTTCTGAAACCAGTTCAAGGGTCTTGTTTAGGGCTCCTCCACCCCCTGAACCGGTCAGACCCCCAATACACCCATTATAGGGGCATATTGGAGGGGTCCTGGAACAATACGTGTCGATACTTTGAACCCTGGTCAAACCTGCTGATATTCTTGCAAAATACAAGTATTGATGAAGGTGATTTAGGCTCAGTTTGGAAGGAATACAAATACAAATTTATAGAGTATAAAACCTTGCATTTTGTATTATTATATATATATATTTGTACTCCCAAATTGAGCCTCAAGGACTTATCTAAATCTTAAACAACTTCCAGAGAGGATTAGAAATTCGATCACTAAGGCTGAGTTTGGAAGGAGTACAAATGCAAATATGTAGAGTGAAAAACCTTATATTTTGTATGCATTAACGCTGTATATATTTGCATTTGTACTCCTTGCAAACTGAGTCTTAAGGATTGAATAGGTTTTGCCAAATGCAAGGATTAAATGGTAGCATTTAGGTTTGTCTTTGCTTTCTTAGAGTGCAATCTTTTGTATCTTTTAATTATGTTTTTTTTTTTTTTTTTCTAATGGTTAAGATGACTGCCCTCCACCTCCGTTAAAGTTTGGAGAAAAAAAGTCCTAGCCAGATTTTTTATACATGTATTTAGCCATTTAGGTAAGGGTGTCAATGAACCGGTCTTAGATTGGACTCCATCCAAATTAAAATCAATTTGGATAGATTGAACGGACCAATAAGACATTGAATTGGACAAATCCAGACTTAATGGTCCAAAGTGTTTATTGGATTGAATTGGACCTGATTCATGTAATAAATTCATATTAGGTAGAATTGGATTGAGCCAATATCTGATCCATTGAAATAAGATAAAAATATAGGTATCAATGAACCAAATTTAGATTATAATCAATCTAAATTAAAACAAATTTGAACAGATTTAACAGATCCAAAATATTTATTGGATTGGACTAGTCATGGTCCATTTATAATGGACTCACATTGGACGATACCGAATGGGATTTTACCAAATATAGTCCAATTAACACCCCTATATATTTTGGTGGGATTCATTGAATACGTGGTGATTATCTGGATGAACCAATCTAGTCCAATTAAATGGACTAGTCATGGTCCATTTATAATGACTCATGAGTCATGAATCCGGTTTCCTCATCCAGAGTCCTGAGTCCAGACCCCTCCACCACAAAAAACAAAGAAGGTAACCTAGCTATTACAATTTAATACGACATTTCCAAATTCCAACCACTCATCATTATAGCAACCAACGGTACTGTCGGTTTCTTTCCAAAATCTGCTCGAGTAATTACAGGTGTAGGTGTAGACGTTCGATCCATGAAAAGCGAAGGTGACGGTTCACTTCCGGAAGATATCAGAATTAAGGACGGTACAGCGCCATAAAATTGGAGAAACAATACGAACAGGAACATTGTAGTTGTACCCGCAGTGGTAGCTCACCAAGTGTTTGATGTTTTGTATTCAAAACAACTGGGACCCCCATCCAAGGGAGCGATAGAACTATATAATCAACGGGACGAATTGGCACGATCCTTATTGTTTTATATTTTGCAGGCCGTAGGAAGTAGTTGTTTAGCAGTTGAGGTACCTCTGGGGTGTGGGCCGGTTGATATCATAAAACCCTAAGCCGGGTGATATCTGCTCTGCCGGGAGTGGTTTTCCGGTGTTTTTCCCTCTTTCCCAAACAAACAGTTTAGGGTGCAATTTTATCGTCTTCAACTTTCTTCATCTTCTGGTACTCTTGCTGAATCAACTAGCAATTCTGGGAATGGCATCGAGGGAAATTTTTGCCGGGATATTTCTTTTGGTGGCTCTTTACTGCGGAGTAGACCCCTTCAAGCATAGTGCCATCTCCGGTTTCCCAGAGTTCGAAGCTCACAAAGTGGATTTGCCTCCGTACTCGGAGATTCCTGCCGAGAGAGACAGAGAAAACCTGCTGCAAAAATCAGATATTTGGTCTTTCAACCAGGTTCAAGCGCCTGAAAGCGTGGTGTTCGATTCTCTAGGTCGAGGGCCATACACAGGAACCGCCGATGGTCGGATTGTTTTATGGAACGGCGAATCGTGGACTGATTTTGCTTTTACTTCCCCGAACAGGTGAGTGGAGTGAAGTTTGAGTTTATTTGCCCTCTGATTTTTGCCCATTGGTAAATTTATAAATGCCGCAAAGATATGATACAGGACGAACTTTGACCAATCAAAACCCCATGAATCTTGATGAATACCATCTATTGATGATTAAGATTTATGATGACGGTTGATTGATGACAAGTTTTTCCTATATCGTCGGCGTCGGCGCCGGGGATGGAGGAGGAGGAGGAGGTGCAGTATACGAAGAGGACAAGGTCGAGAGATGAGAGGGGAAACAATTTCGTTTTGGTATTTTGGAGCTAACGGGATAAACTAACGGTAACGGTTGTCCCGTTAGCTCCGCACGAGTTCAGAGGGGAATGCGTGTGGGAGGACACGCGGCGAAGCCCTATCGTGTGGGACTGGGACGTTTTTGGGGCGCAGATTTGAACTCCTTCTGTTCTGAACCCCCTTCTCGTTGGGGTCCCGCGGCCCGCGGGCCGCCGTGAGAACCAGTATTCTCTCTTCTGCGCGTAAGGTGCCCCACCCCTCCCAGGTCTTGAGTAGCAGAACCGGATTCCTGAACTGAGTCACAGTTCTGTTTTATATTTAATTTTGTAAATACTTAAAATGCTTACTGAATGTGCATTTCTTTTATGATAATTCTTTATTGGTGTCAACTCTGAATCGATTTGGATTCAGGTCAGACTTGTGTAACCCGAAGCCGTCCATCTTTAATTACTTGAACGATGAGCACATCTGTGGCCGCCCGTTGGGGCTTCGATTTGACAAGAGAACGGGAGATTTATACATTGCCGATGCATATTTTGGATTGATGAAGGTCGGCCCAGAAGGTGGGCAGGCAACACTACTGGCCACAGAAGTCGAAGGGATTCCGTTTGGCTTCACTAACGATTTGGATATTGATGATGAAGGGAATGTTTATTTTACGGATAGCAGCACCAAATACCAGAGGAGGTAGGTGGCAGCTTCTTTCTTTCTTGCATGGCATAGATGTATGTTGCAACAGGTGGTCTGATGTGATTTGAATGAATTCTGGCTACAACATGCTTTCTCCCACTTTGCAGGAATTCAGTTTGCCGGAGGAAAGATTGGTAATAAGGGTTGGATGCAGAGCTCTGTGATGTGCATTTAATGAAACTTTATATGCACCGCACAGTGTTCGATTGTGATTTGTGAAGTTGGGTGTTTTAAATTGGAATTCTTGATTAATCCCGTCTCTCGTCTCAGATTATTTTGTTTTATACAAGTTAACAATGTTTCTAATTAACCTGGTCTTAATTTTCAGGAACTTTTTGTTGCTAGTTTTCTCCGGTGAGCCTGATGGGAGGCTGTTGAAGTACAACCCAGTTACAAAAGAAACGACTGTTCTTGTTCGGAATCTCCAATTCCCAAATGGGGTCTCCTTGAGCAAGGATAAGTCCTTCCTTGTTTTCTGTCACGGACACCCTGGCAAGTAAGTGCCCTCTCAATTCAAAATGCATTTTATCAATTGAGCATTTCTCAAGTACTATGTCTGAAATTGAAAACATTGCATATTTAAACCATAACGGCAGAACTTACCTGGACGGGGTTGATATGGGTGGTGATCACGTTAAGAGGCCCATGGCTTAGGAACACGACTTGTCGACTTTATTGTGCTTTGGACTAGGAGGGTGTCCACTGTCCACAGAGGAGAGTGCATGACTGCATGTCATAATTTGTGATAACGGAGGTGCACGTTTGTATTGAAACCAGGAATCTTTACTATGGTCATTGAGATTTGAGACCCGTTGAATCGGTGGCAAGGTCTACCCCTTCGGCCTTCGCTGAGTTATCGAATTTGTTTATTTTTTACTTCATGGGGAAGTTGCTATACAACTAAGGATAGGCAGTAGCCAATCCCCGGTACCCATGAGTCCATGACTCCACTAACTCTGATGGAATGGGATTTGATACAAGTCTCCGCTACAAGCCTACAACTAGTTAGATAACTTGATCCTTTGATTCAGATGGTTGACCACTGGTCCATCCTTCAATAAGAAAAAATGGTTTTTAAAACATTGATATAGTAACTCTGTGGACCAAACAGGATGGTCAATCTATCTATGAAAACCAGGAATCGATAGGTATTCCTGATCCAAGTTTAATGAAGTTTTTTAGCAGTCTGGATCTTCTACCCACTAGACACTATAGCTGTACATTGAGAATATCTCCTGTATTTGAATGTTACCATTAATAGAGAGATGATCCTGATGAACACCTGCAGTGTTTTGTGGGTATGATTCCTGTGAGTAAGAGATCTGAACACGTTTTTTAATGAATTAATCGGACTAACTGCCCTGTTAATCAATAAAATCGTAATTTATTAAGATTCTGGTTTTTAGTCTTGCCCAAATCTTATAGCGTGTCAAATTTACTGGATTAATCGAACCGATCAGTATATATATTTATATGTATATTTTTAATATATATCACATATTTTCTCTATATTATATATAAATATATATGCATTATATATATAAATATATACATATATTATATTTATAATAATTATATATTATATATCATTTATTATTTATAATATAACATTATACATATATTTATATCCAAAAAAGCCGAAGAATTGAATTTGGTTTGTGAGGCTGATGTACTTAGAAATCAGCAACATACCGTGGTCTCTGGTGAGTGGTGATCAAGCTGAGACTGTGGTTCGTGAAGATTGCAATTCTATAGCAGTAGTGTGTTTCTCTTCTTGTGAGTTGGAGCAGCATATAAACAGTTTGGAATCCGTCTTTTATTGTCAGTCCCAACTCTGAGGATGTAGGTGGACTTAGACCCGGATAGTGCGGTTTTTGATGCTCTGTTGAAAGTCTTACCTCCCTGGTTGTAGAAGGACTAAAGGCATCTCCGAGTTTTACGACGTGAGAAGCTGCATGTTTAGCAGCTTCAGCTGCTTTGGTCTTGGTCTGAGTTTCTTGCGCCTCTTGGCTTCGGTTGTATTCTGGTTGGACTGTTCCTTGGTGTCCTTATAGGACTGGATCCAGGTCTTTTAGTATACAACTAGTATGATTTTCTCTGGTTTTTAATAAATTATACCTCTATCTTCTCTCAAAAATATTACTCTCTAACTCTCCTTTCTCTTGACTTTAGATTAATGAGATATTGGTTGAAAGGTGACAAGGCAGGGACGACGGATGCATTTGCCATCCTACCTGGATTTCCAGACAATGTGAGAAGCAACGACAATGGTGAATTCTGGGTAGCAATTCACAGTCGTCGGACTATGTATGGCTATGTAAATGGTCTTTACCCCAAGCTGAGGAAATTTTTTCTCAACCTACCGATTTCAGCCAAGCTTCAGTATCTGCTGACAGTTGGAGGCAGGCCTCATGCTATGGTTATCAAGTACAGCTTCGAGGGGAAAGTCCTGCTGGTGTTGGAGGACAGTCAAGGGAAGCTAGTTAAAGCAGTGAGTGGTGTGGAGGAAAAAGATGGGAAGCTATGGATAGGGAGCATATTGATGCCTTTTATTGCAGTTTACCATCTCAAATGAGGTAATAATGGGTTTACTTCTTTTTCTGATGAGTGATTAATTGAAATTATCCATCCGTGTTGGTAGAAGACACTAAGTTGGCCTTGTTGCTCTTACATAGGCCTGGCATGTTTACCTGCCATTCTCCTATGTTGCTCCTGGTTTCTAGTCTGAGTAGTAGAAAGTACAAATATAACTAGTTATGCATCCTATTTTATTGTCATTTGATGATGCAAGGGAACACACAAGCTGCTAAGCCTGCTATTTTATTTTGTCTTGATAAAAACTGAGATAGAACAAATCCCCTCTCTAGGGGTATTTACGGGTTGGTTCGGTTCGATTGTAAGCTATTAGGTCAATCGAACCAATCTAGTCGGGTTGAGGAGTTAGACACCCAGAACCGATCAACCATTTGTGAAAATCGGTCAACTTGGATTGCATCGATTTGATCAGTCGGTTCAAAAGATTTAAACTTGTAAAATTAAATTTAAAATTTTAAAAATTACAATAATATTACTAAAAAATAAATTAAATTTTTTTTAATTTATAATTTATAATATAATTGGTTTTGATTGATTTACAAATGAGTAAACTGAAACTGACCAACTCAGGTCTAGTTGTTCATCCGTTTCATGAACAGTCCTACCCCAAATCTTTAATTAACATGGTCTGTGGACAGAGTCTCAGACTTAACATGCATGACTCTGGAGTAGGCAAATAAGTAGTCTTCTTTAGTCTGTCTTTTTTGGCCATCTTAGATTGTTCTAGATCTGGTCCTGGTCCTATAAAGGCCTTATTGGTCGGGTTCTCTTACTAATATTCATTGATAATCCATTTATCTGATTGTGATATTATCCGATTCCATTTGATTTAAATCTATATATTTATACACGTGTAAAATTTACATTACATCTATTAGTAAAATTTATATCATTACTTCAATTTTCATAAAATTTATTTTCAATGCATTTTGCTAATGATGTTCAACAAATATTGAACTCATTTTATCAATCATATATATTTTGGTCATTTTTATTTTTGTTTATTAGGCTCAATTTGAAAAGAGTACAAATATTAGGGTTGCAAATGGATCCGATCGGATTCGAATCAGAATATATTTGAATCTGATCCGACACTGTTCATGTTGGATTCAATCCGATTTCTGATTGGATCTGATAGGACTCAATTTGAATTTGAATCCTATCAGTAAGTCGGATCTTCGGATTGGATCCAATCTGACTTGTTTTCTTTAAAAATTAATAAATTCTTAAAAATTAAAATATATTGATTTAATTAAAGTAAAAATAAAAGTACAAGTATTTTTTAATTATTTTTATCATATATACATGTTATTTATAAAAAATAAATAACATAACAAAATTATAACACACACACACATATATATATATATATATATTGCATCCCTAACAAATACAATATGTACATTGCAAATACATAGAAAATAATACAAAATACAAGGTTTTGTACTCCACAAATTTGTATTTGTACTCCTTCCAAACTGAGCCTTAGGCTGTCTTTGGTTGCAATGCAAATAAATCAAATGATTTGAGTGTAAATTCTGACATATTTTTGTTTCAAATTTTAGCTTTTGTTTGATTGCAAAATCCAAAACAAAATTAAACAAGAAATTGCATTTTTTACATTTGCATTCTTAGGCATTTGTACTCGTGCAAATAAATTTGCACTGCAACCAAACACAATGATATTCAATAACCGTATCAAATTTAGACTTTGCTTATTTCAATTCGATTGGATCCTTTTGCAGTTTTAAGAATGGAAAACATCTTCTGAGAAGTACGGATACATACATGCAGAATTCTGAATTCCAGCCCCCCCTATTATTGGCCCTCTCCCCCCATAAATCACATCGTGTCCGTGAATTTAGCATTAATTCACGGTCAGGATGCATTCCCCTTGTACATTGAGGCTATAAAATTCTGATCTGTGGTATCTAATCAGCGTTTTATCATACACACGATGCAGAATTCTGAATTTCAGCCCCCCCTACAACTAGCCCTCTCCCCCCTATAAACTACATCTTGCCCGTAAATTTAACATCAATTCACGTTCACGTTCAGGATGCATTCCCCTGTACTTTGGGCATAGTAAATTTTGATCTGGGCTGATTGGTACAAACGAGCCCGGATCCCACCCACCTCATGGTCCCAGTAAACGATCTATTGTTCAAACGAGTCATCGCAGCCACGTGTATACGGAACATCTCATCATGATTCATGAAAGACAGGAAAAGATATTTTGTAGCAGTTTATTGGGATTAGATCCGAACTAACAATTTTGACATGGATTGTTTTCGGAGCCTCTGGGAAGAGTTTATAAGGCGCGTCCCATGTGCAGATCTCAACGTGCATTAAGAACATCTCGTCGTAATTATCATGTGAGATATGTTGGGATGCTGGCATGGCAGCTCCCTTTCTTTAGACGTGTTTAAAAGACAAAAAAAGATATGGATTAGATAGCGTGTCATAGAAAGATATGATATCGAGTGTTTTGACCAATCAAAACCATTCATGAATTTTGATAAATAACACTTGATCGGCTATTAAGTTTATGATTCCAGCTGATTGGTTACATATCATATTTTTTTCATATCATAGTTTAACTTTTTTTTTTTTAACATTCTGTATAACACGTGATGACAGGTGTCCAGACTCCAGATTTCAGAAAAGGCAAAAGAAACAAGAAGAATGATCGTAGGGTTGAAAATTAGTTGGTGGTCGATCGTAAAGGTATTGACAACTGATCGGTTGGTTGATATCAAAGCCGTCCGCAACGATTTTACTAAAAAATAATAAAAACAACTGAAAATAATTGAGAGGAAAAGGGGGAGATAAAGACGCCGCTTGAAAGCTGCATGCAATCTCTCCTGCTTCGTTTCATTTCATTTTATTTATATTACTTATTTACAGTGGAAAAATAAAGAGAAAAGAAAAAGACTATTTCACACCGAGAGACCCCGGCGCTGCCACATGCGAAACGTGTTAAGACATCCGACCTCCCTGACCAACACTGCTGGCACATACGACACGAACTTGAAATCTTAAAGGTATAGAAAGTATGATAGGAATAGGATAACGACTTCCCTTCCCCTCCCTCCCTCCCCGGCGAAAATATATTTGCCCTTCTCCTTGGTCCTTGCCTCCTTTCTTTTCGCTTTGTTGCATTATTACTTGATGATGAACGGTGATGGTGGAGTCAGTCAGGGTAGTTTATGAAACGAGCCGGCGATCCATTCAAAAGTCGTCGTCCTCCTCTGTCGGTCAGCATTAATTACTATGTTCGTCTATGCTCCTTTCCCACTACCATGTAAAAGGGTCAAGAAGAAGAAAAGATCTCGTCGTCTTCTCTTTCATACTACTAATTGGTGGAATAGTAATAGCTTAGTCGTCGGAATTGGAGAGCATCCTATGGATCATTTGCTTTGTTTCCGCCTCGGCAACCCGATGCGCTCTGCTCCTCGCGTATGCTTCGAAGAACTCTTTGTTCTCTTTTTCCAATTCTTTCCACACTGCATTTACATAAATTTTAGTAATAGATTAAATAAAGCACTGTACTGCGTGTGTGTGGACCTGTGGAGAGAGAGAGAAGAAGAAGAAATTATCGCACCAGTAGAAGTAATTACAGGTTTAATATTTGCATGTTTAGAGAGGGCTTCTATGCACTCTTCTTTGGTCATGTAGAACAGGAGACACTTCTCTATCAGATGTTGCACCTACATCGTCATCATCAGTAGTCCATTATAGACACAAACAAAGAAGCATGATGGATCACAGTAAACTCAAAATCCAAAAAGGGAACAAAGGAACTTAATTTGTTCACCATGTGAATATAAGAAGCAGATGAATCCGCCATCGTTGCAGAGTACGTACTTTTCAGGTGCAAAGGAAACCGAGAGAGGAGATTGGAGAGGAAAGAAAGAAGGAAACCAAGAGAGAGAGAGATGGAAGGAAAGAGAACGAGATCTACTGTATGTATGTGTTGTGAATTGTGTTGGTCTCTGAAGTGTGCACGTAACTATAAAGGGTCATAGAGGGGTTAGGAGACAAACTTTGGAATAAAAAAAAAGAATGCAGTAGAGAAAAAAAAAAAAAAATATATATATATATATATATATATATATATATATATATATATATAAAATAAGAAAGGGGCTGGGGCCAGGAGTCCCACGTGGGCGATAGATGATAATTGGTGGAGAGGAGATTAGGAAAGATTTGTAAATGGCCAATCTTTTATCTTTGTTGCAATAGGTGGACAGTGGGCGCCACCTTCACGTGAAGCGTGGCTCCTCGGCAAAACCGTCCAGTCTAGTCAGACACACTCAGAGTCAGAGCAGGTTCCTTTTACAATCAGAACTTATAAGAGTCGGAACTCGGAAGCCAAGCTCTCTCAACCTGCCTTACCCAGTTACCCCTTCTCCCTTCTCCGTGGTAAGTGGGCCAGATGGTAAATTCTCTGGCTGGTTGTAGACTAGACTAAAGGGCCCACTGACCATTTTTTATTTGTCGCTAGTCAAGTACTAACATGGTCATCGAAAAGGAAGTCCAACCAATGAACCAAATAGAGAATATAGAATATGGTTCTATATTGTATACGGCAAATAAAACAAGAAACTAGTAGGAAAAAATTACCATAATTGAAAATTATTTGAACGTCAACAAGGAGACCTCTAACTGTATTTGTTATAGGGCACGTGACTGATTTGTCTTCTTCTCTTTCATTGACCAGTAATCTAACACTGCAAAAGGTTAAAAGTTAATCGTCAAGCATTCCCCACGATACAAAAAAACAACCAATAATAGACGTTGTTATCAAAAAAAAAAAAGCCCCAATAATAGACGCCAGCATGTAAACAAAATAGATTACGTTGCATCCAATATTTTGATGTTACATTCTCACTTCTCAAAATCGAAATTAATCCGCCCCTACATCACACCCCTTAAGGCCTTGATCCTCGTTTTAGTCCTGTCAATCCCCAAATTTCTTTTTTTTTTTTTTTCATTTTAAAGATTTCAAGATGAGTTGGATGGGAGTATCAATCCAAATCCATTGATTAATAGTTAATACAATGAGAAAGTGTAGAGCCGATAAGTAAAAGAAAACAGATATTAGAGTGGCCCAATGTGGGTGTAGGCACGAAGGGTGATTCAAAGAACATTATTGAGATGAATGAACTAGTAGCTGTGATGGAAATCAGATTTTCATTCCCCCACAAAATTGATCCTTACACCCACCCACTGCAGCCGTGTGCATTCCCATGTTCTCAATATTCGGCTGCAAGAGGGCAAATTTTGTGAGGAAATCCAATTCCACTGTGATGGTCACTTTGCGTCCCTTCAAATATGGTTGTGTAGGATCAAAACTCATCTCATGTACTCCATGCCAAGGCCTGTGGGCTTTCACGTGCCCCTGCTTTGACCTCACTCCTTAAATCCCATTGTAATACTGGTGGTATGGTAGTGAATTAGTGATGTTTCACCTTGTGCTTGTGGTGCCAAATTATTGCATAAGCGAAATCCATGCAAATCTGTTATGTATATACCTAGCGAGAAGGAATTTAAGCTTCCAGATTGGTTAGCCAACATATATATATATATATATATATATATATATATATATATATATATATATATATATATATATATATATATATATATATATATACCTAGGGAGAAGGAAATACAGTCAATGATTAAAGAGATGATTGATGGAATGTTGCTGTTTATATAAAGGGTAATTTTCCAATATTCTTTATAAGAGATAATTAGATGCACGGGTTTTATTAAACGAAAGCTAAATAATAGAAATGGTCAATTACTAAAATACTCCTTATAATTTCATGGATTTATTAAAATCTACCTTATAGTTAAAATTTTACTAAAGCATCACTTATAGATGATAGTGGAAAATGACAATGTTGACCATAATGTTCATTTAAATAAATTTAATCAAAGGAAAATAAAAAGAAAATATCATTTTTTTCCTTTATAAGACACGGGCAACCACTATATTGGTTATATTTGGTTAATTTTGTTTTCTATATAAAAAAAGTGTTAAGGGTATTTTTGAAATAAAAAATCATGGGTCTAATGACAAAACAAGCACTCCTTAATGAAAGGTTGGTTAAGTAAATACGTTGTAAAATATATGGGATGTTTAAATAAAATGAAAACTATAAGGTAGGTTTAAGTAAATATGTAAAAGTATAAGATGCGTTCTAGTAAATGACCCTAATAGAAACACATAAGAGTATACAATTGTTTTATTTTTTCAACTTTTTAAATAATTAATAATTATTCATATTTTATATACTACTTTTAATACMTTTTTTATAATACAAAAATAAYAATAATTAATTTCAGTTAGGTTTATTCATCAAACTGATGAACCCGATCAACTCGATCTGAGTTGGTCATTTTCTAGTATTTTAGGTTGGATTTGATTCAAAAATTTCCCAATTCGACCAAGTTGGATCAATTTCACTTTGGCTAATTGTAAACCAACCAAAATCGAATGACCTAACCATGGATATATATTAATATTTTATATTTTAAATATAATTTTTAATATAGAAAAGTGGGAAGTTTCCCATATTTCTTAGTCTAAAATGTTTTATATCATAAAACCGATAAAACTTGAGTGGGTCAATTTTCACAAAAGGTCAGTCGGTTTCAGCTGACCAACTCCCCAACCGGACCAAGTCAATTTGGTTGGCCAAATAGCCTATGACCAAACCGAGCCAAACCAACTCATCAACACTCATAATTTCAGCTAAATTAATAGTCTCATTTCTAATAAATAACAATAGTTTAATCTCCAATAATTATTGAAAATTTATAGCAAACATACACAATTATTGAAAATATATTGATAATGAAAAAAATACAATAAGTACTAAAAATATATTGACTTAGTCAATAAATAGTATAATCTCAAATAATAGTTTAACCTCTGATAAAGATTAATCAATAAGTAATAACAAAAATACAATAAATTAAATTTTAAAATTTCAATAATAGTAGTTTAATCTCCAATAATTATTGAAAGTTTTCTGTTAAATAACAAAAAATAAATAAATTTATACATAATAATTGAAAATACATTTATCACAAAAACAATAAATAGTTACTGAAATACAATAAATATTAATTTTAGTATATATAATTGTATAACAAATACATATGAAGAATTTAAAATTATTATTAATAAATATTAACTTTTTTGAAAGTTATTTTCTCAAATTATTTCTTGTTATATGTGAACTTAGTTATTTACAATATTATGTAAAAATAATAAATTATTATTAATTTCAATATTATGCTATAATTATTTTTCTACTTTTCAAAAAAATTTTAAATTTATTACAAATTCTTTATTTTAACTATTTAAAATCTATTTATGTTAAATATTCTGTTATTTAAAATACCCAGTTATTTAAATACTTAATTATTAAAATGCCCAGTTATTTAAATACTTAAAAACTAGTTATGATAAATATCTAGTAATTTAAATTTTTAAATAATCTATAAAATATTTAATTTTTTTTATTTGAATTTTATTTATTTAAGCTATTACATATTTTTAAATGTTTGAAAAACATTTAAATCGACGATCTGGAAAAACATAATTTAAATTTTTAGTACATAATTTCGTGATATATTTTGTAAAAATATAAAATTATTTATTAGCTAAGTTTGTTATTTTAACTATTTAAAATATAGTTATGATAAATATTTAAATAATCTATAAATTATTTAATTTTTTTTTGTTATTTGAATTTTATTTATTTAAAGCTATTACATATTATTAAATATTTGAAAAGCATTTAAATTGATAATCCGGAAAAACATAATTTAAATTGTTAGTACATAATTTTGTGATATATTTTGTAGAAATATAAAATTATTTTTTGTGCTTTTAATAAATATTTTAAAGTTATTATATAATTTTGTCAGACTATTTAAATAATTCTTAACCTTTTTTAATCCAAACTTTCTTTAGATAGATATAGATAAAAAGTAGGAGAGAGGATAAATAGGAATTAGAGATAATTTAGGAGAGAAACTGTCTACTAAATTAGAGATAATTTTGGAGATAAATAGGAATTATATATAATTTAGAAGATAAATAGGAATTAGAGATCATTCTGGAGAAAGTGGGGGAGGTAGTTTAGGAGAAATTTTAGGAGAAGAGATTATTTAGGTTATTGGGAAAGTGCATCTCATTGTTTGTTTCAAAATGGCATGGAATAAAAAGAATAAAAAATTCAAAAAAAGGAGAACATATATATATATATATACGTTAGGCAGAAATGAAGGGTTCATTTTGCTCAATGTTTCTTAAGTGGGGATGACTGCATTCCTTCTCTTGTCTATTTAAATCCCTAATGACAAGCACTTTTGTCTAGAGACACAATTAGAAAATGTTCTTTTGCATCCATCAAATTCAAAGATGTTATCTCTTCTGGTATTACTGGATTGGCACATGGCCATATCCTCTTAAAACTGCAACTAATACTAATCTTAGCCTCTTAGGTATAGTGGATTCATTAATAGCAATCCGTGAGAAGTGATGAGAACCCTAAAATGTTCTTCATTAGTGAACTGCCTGCAGCAATTTGGTTTGTCTTTGCTTAGAAATGGGCCTCATCTTTATTCCACAGAGTTGCTCAATAATTGATGCATGCCTACTGGATATGGGTCCATGGGATCTCAGATCTTTGTGGTGTTAGCATCTTGTCTTNATATATATATATATATATATAAAGCACATCTTCCCACATTTGAAAATTACTTAATGACAATAAAATCTTCAATCAAGGGAATGAGAAGATTAGAACAAGAAAAAATATAAATATGGGTTCCCATCAAGAGGAACGGGACCTTTGTTCAGAAAATAATAKAGAAAGAAGGCTCTTAGAAAAGAAGAAAGTACATATACCAATATACCATCCACTCACGAGTAAACCTAGCTACAACACTAGTCTTCAAGTTTTTGTAGGATCCTCCTTTTGATCAAACTTTCTAAGCCCATTTAAGCAAAGCAATTTACACCATTTTTTAAAGCATGGGAACATGCCATCAGAATCTTGGCTTCAACTCTAACACAAATATTCAAGTTACATGAAATATACCTACAAGAGAGAATGGTAGGCTTTATCTCATTCGCAAGAGAGTTCCAAAAGCAAAGAGTTAGTATTCTATTTATTTCAAATATATGAAAATTAATTTATTTGAATTTGTCATCACTTTTTCTTGTATTTGAATTTATACACAGAATTTCTATTGATAGTATGTTACTAATTTTTGCAATTAAAAATAGTAAAAAGTTAATTAAATGAATATATCATAGCCTTGGCCACCTTAGAGTTGATTTTGAGCCCAATTTATTAGATGAATTGTGCCCGGGCTTAGTAAGGCCCAACCTAACTTGGACCTTAATTCTTACCTCCCATGACACAATGCCACTCTCTAGATGGGATCTCTATAGGCAAAAACTTTGTGCACACTCTAAAAGCATGGGGATTCAGCCACACACTCTAACAACAAGAATTTAAGGGTTTTCAATGGTGTGTATCCATCTTTACTAATATGCAATGCACTAGAATGTATCTCTACACTACCACATAGGATTCCAACTAAGAGCTTGGCCATTGGATTGTTTCTTCAAATGGATAGATGATGGAGGAAACATCCAATGGGTAGAATATATCTCTACACTGCCACATAGAATTCCTATTTAGAGCCAAGTCATTGGACTATTCCTCACCCCTTGGATTATGTTTTTGGTAGAAAATAAAAATACTTTATGATGGTTCTTACTCAAAACAGGCTCAACCAGATAGAAAAACCACATTCAACACCACCTTAATCCACTATAGTGGAGACTATAGAATCTAGGACTGATTACTTCGACCCTACCTGAGCAATTGTAAACAAAATCCTATTAATCTCCTTGGTCCACTTTAATTGGCTAGAGATCAATGGGTTTTGAGACAAACAAATAAAAGATCCATTATTAGTCAAATCCGCATATAAACTTGATACCGTCCCAAGTCGAGCTAGATGAGTTGAGGCGGCTCGAGTTGGTGAGCTAGATGAGTTAAATCGGATCTAATAACGTTTAGTTTGGAAAGACTCCCTGTGGAGAAAGACTCCGACACTCAAAGTCGGTAAGGTTTAGTTTGGAAAGAGTACAATATACAAATATGTACAATATAAATACATACAAAATATAAGATTTTGCACTCTACATATTTGCATTTGTACTCCTTTCAAATTAAGCCCAAGTGAAAGAGGGGGTATCAACTGGACCATGTTACACTAAAGAGCTGAGTTAGCTGTATGAGTTGAAGAGTGATAAAGTGATAAAATGCTTAAGTTGAAAGAATAGAGACTCTTACCTTTGGTGACATACCCTTGAATTCACATCTGCACCCCACGGAAGGTGCCCCACAAATGCCCCATAGCATATCCCAACTATGCATTGGGAACATCTCCCATTAACAACTTTAAGAGATGCTTCCAATACACACTGACATTGAGATGTGCATGTGGGGCATTTGTGGAGCACCTTTTGTAGGACATAGATGTGATCTCAATACCTTATGTAGACATTTGGAGAACCATCGTACCTCTTATTGGTGGGACGCATGTCATCATCTCAAACAGTCCTTGGTGAAGTCATTCCTTGATGTGGCCTAAACATTTCATCATGGGTTGGGTGTATCGTATTATATCTTTTGAAAAAGATATGGTCCCAAATGCCTGTTTCCAGATGTTTTGAAATTCCATTTTTTTAATAATAAAAAACATGTTTTTAGCTTTCCAAAAACCAAATTTTGAAAAAAAAAGTATTTTGACCGTTTCTAAGTACCAATACAATATGACCAATATGTGTATCATATCAATACTTGGAACCTTTGTAAAGAGTCTACAGATCGTGAGCATAAACAAACTTATCTGATCCAATCCGATTTGAATGTTTTATCGAATATCCAATTAAAATCGACTAACTAAACGGATTAACTTATCCTATCCAATCCAATTGGCCAATTTATTAGGATGAAAGGAAATATTCGAATCCAACTTTAGATGGAATTCAGATTCCAGTAGTCTCTGATCCCACTTATTTGCAGCCCTATGTACCCTCACCTCAACTCGATGTAGTGCCTGTGCCCTTGTCTAATACCTCAGCCCAAGTTTCCCTTAATTTAATCTGTGATGAAGGAACTCTTAAGAATGACTATGGTACTTATGGAATATTTGTCTTATTGGATAATAACTGGAAATTTTCATGTGCTATGGGTAATCTGGTTGAAAATATGTACGACTCAATGGAAGCTGAACGTGTTGCAGTTACTCAAAGCCTGCTTTTTGTGACGGAGAACCATTAGACCAGCCTCACTATATATACTGATGCCAAAGGGCTGGTTGATGCCGTGGAAGGCGCTCTGGATTTTTTTTACTGTGGTCTGCAGCACTATTTAGACAAAATTAAAACTCTTATTTCTGGGATCTGTAAATATTTTATATGCTCCAAGGCTTGCCCATCCACTTTATCGATGGCAAAAACTTCAAACCATTTTTTTTTTGTAGTTGGGATAATATTCCCAGCTGGCATTTTAATTTATCAAAAAAAAAAAAACTCAATGTAGTGACATAAAGTAAGACCACAACAATCCATGAAAGGTAGGGGTGTAATCGAACCGAATAGCTAGCTATTCAAGTTTGGCTCGCCAAGGTAATACTAGGCTCGAATTCGGTTTGGCTCGAGCTCGATTTGAAAAAAAATGTTTTATAAAAATATTTTTTATTTGATATTTAAAAATTAAGAATTATAATAATTAGTGATTATTATATATAAAAATAAAAAATATTATATATAATATTTTTATATTATTATTATTATTAGGATAAATTACAAAGACCCCCTTTGTATCACCGTGAGACAAAGATCCCCTTCCCCAATTTTTTAATCCTCATACTACCCTTATAATATCTGCGGCGGCGGTAGCTGTTGCAGCGGCAGCGGACTTCCTTGAAATCCTCTCTCTTCTTCTGCCACCTTCCCAGCCTTGCGAGGATTGCAGCAAGGCTGGCTCTTGATGCCAACAATGTCCGATCAGCAATCGGAGACAGGATTTCAGTTATCATGCAAAATTCAGCCCTCATGCTCGTTGCTTGCACAGTTGGGTTCATTCTGCAGTGCCGACTGTCCCTCGTCCTCATTGCTGCATTCCCTGTTGTTGTTGCTGCCACCGTTTTGAAGGTAATGAACAATTCAAATAAATAGATTTCCTAGGCGCGTTCTGCTGCAAATTATATTGTATACATCAAAATCAGAGCCAACACCATAAACTAAGCAACATAGATTAAAAGCAAATGAAAAACCAAGACCAATTAATCCCTCACTAATCAATCAATCCAGACCAAGCAATTGAAGTAGATGAAGCGAACGCAGTATAACAATTTCATTGCAAACCAAGTCGAGAAAGACAACAAGAAACCTACTCCACCTTACAATGAAAACAACCATATTCTCTCATATCCGAAATCCTAATTCCTTCTTTCTCTTTTCAAGACGAAAAGATTCCAAACTAAACGCAGGGAATCCTGTATAATCAGGAAAAGGGAAAGGGTTTCTTTTCCTTCCTCTGGGGGAAGCTTTTCTGGGTTAACAATTTAGCATTCACTTGGCGAGCATGTGCTGTTGAGCCTGGTTCTCCTGCTACTGTTGGTAGTTGAATGGCCTCCTAAAGAGCATGATGCATGGCTCGGGACGATGGATCGCGTAGTGAACCCATCCTCGACTCTGCTGAACCCCGATCGCCCTCCATTCATTCTGATAAACAAAATACAAATCAACACTCATTTTATGCTTTCCATGAATTCTTTGAACCATGTCTTCAATTAGATTTGATTCTTCGTTGTTTCTCGTTCCTATTTACTTCAGAGAGAAGACGATTCTTCGGCAGCAGTTTGGCCACTTCAAAGAGGAAGAACCACATGCCTGACAAAAGACACAATCGAAGAAATTTATGTAATCCTGGTGCGTAACTAACCATAACCAAATCGCGAAAAACGTAAAATGGATTAGATTTCTTCATGATCCCAGAGAGGAATTTCGATACCTGTATTCGTAAGTGTCGTCGAAGTATTTCTCGGAGTACTGGATCTGGCCCATATCTATTTTCTTGGTTCAGTCCTATTTTAGTCGCTAGTGGAGGAGAAGAGGCCAGGAAACAGAGAAGAACTGACTAGATCGGTTTATTGATTTTGGGAATCAAAGAGGGAAGAAAGAAAACACAGTGAAGAAGGAAGATGAAGCGGGTGATGATGAGAGCAAGGAAGAAGAAAATTCAAAATTTTCACCTAAAGAAGCTCCGTCTCCGTCTCTCGATTTGCTAGAATTGAGGGAGTGTGGATTCTATCTATAAGACTATCAATAACAGATCAAAAAAGGGTTCTTCGAGAAGCTACTGAACCGTTTGGAACTAGATACCAAATCAGAAAAATGCATCCAGGAGGCCCTCGATCGTGCTTGTTCCGGGAGGACAACAATCGTGGTTGCACATCGGCTGTCAACGATAAGGAATGCCTATGTCATCGCTGTGATCGACGATGGGAAGGTGGTGGAAAAAGGGTCTCACTCGCATCTCCATCTGCAAGGAACGGAAAATAGGGGAAATCGGAAAGAAGGGGAGGAGAGAAAGGGGAAGGGGAGAGAGGGGGGGTTTTAGTCGTGAAGAGTTCGGCTCGTGGCCACCCCTAATGGAAGGTCGTGATTTTACAGTTTTATCCCAATGCTAGCTGATTTCTTCTCCCCTATAAAACAAAATATAAGGAGGGATAGGCTTCTAAGATAAATACAGTGATTTAGTGAGGTCAGGTCCTCAAGTGAAAAAAAAAAAATACAAGGAGGTCCTTATAACTTAGTAAAGAGAAAATTCTACTTTAGTACTTTGAACTTTGGGGGTAGGGGTGGCAACGAGCTGAGTTTTTCATGAGTTGTTCAAGTTTGAGCTCGAACTCAAAGTTTTTGTTGCAAAACAAAGTACAGAAGGGGGGTTTTGTCGCAAAACAAAGTACAAGAGGGTCTTTATTATTATTATTATTATTATTATTATTATTATTATTATTATTATTATTATTATTATTATTATTAGCTATTTGAGTCGGCTTGCGAGCTGAGCTTTATTAGGCTCGAGGTCGGTTCAAAGCTTAATTGAAATTGGGCCGAGCTGAGCTCGAGTAGCTCGTGAAGAGCTCGGCTCGTGGCCACCCCTAATGGAAGGTCGTGATTTTACAGTTTTAGCTCAATGCTAGCTGATTTTCTTCTCCCCTATAAAACAAAATATAAGGAGGAATAGGCTTCTAAGATAAATACAGTGATTTAGTGAGGTCAGGTCCTCAAGTGAAAAAAAAAATACAAGGAGGTCCTTATAACTTAGTAAAGGGAAAATTCCACTTTAGTACCTTGAACTTTGGGGGTAGAGGTGGCAACGAGCTGAGCTTTTCATGAGTTGCTCGAGCTCAAGCCCAATTCAATGGCTCGATTATGAAACGAACCAAACTTGAGCCTAGTAGAGCTCGGCTCGTG
>NW_010729085.1:3249721-3324871 GCF_000365185.1 Nelumbo nucifera
ATTATAATTATTAATTATTATAATTCTTAATTTTTTAAATATCAAATAAAAAATATTTATATATATAATTTTTTATTTTTATAAAATATTTTTTCTCAAAATCGAGCTCGAGCTTATGAATTTTTTACTCAAGCTCAAGGTTCTGGCTCGAACCGATCTCGAACCTTGTAGAATAGTCTCGAGTTGAGCTCGAGTCTCGTACTATTCGACTCGAATCCACCACTATTTGGGGTAGTGTCAAGTTAGTATCCAAACTTTCAAACGTGTCACTACAATACCTAAACTTTCAAAAAGTGTCAAGTTGGTCCCTACCATTAACCAAGCATTAGTTATCTGATCATGTGATGACATGTGTAATTTAATTTTTTTTAAAATGTCAAAACTACCCTTGCATTATTCATGTTCATCGGAAATAAACTAGCCTTCCTTCTTCGAAAGAATCATGTTATTCCACAGAATCTCTGGTATCTGGATTTGTCTTCCAATGAAGCGAAATCCCGAATAACTTCTCTGCAACATCCAGGCTTCAACTCATCAACCTCTCGTTTAACCGGTTCACCGGAGAGATTGGGATTTCAACAACTTCAGTACTACTTGTGGCTAGACTGGAATATGCTGGGAGGAACTCTGCCTTCCGCACTTGCAAACTGTTCTTTGCTCATGTATTTGAGCATTCAAGGCAATGCACTTCGAGGTATAATTAATTAATACCTTCGGCTATAGGAGCTCTTCCTAGACTTCAGGTTCTCTCGCTTCAACAAAATAACCTCTCGGGTTCGTTGCAATGTTTCAGCTAATCCTCTATCTATGCGAATCATTATGCTTGGATTTAATGCCTTCACGAGCCTTGTTCCACCATCAAAGGCGACATTAGTGCTTTGCAGTTGTTAGATCTTCAGAACAACCAGATACGTGGGGGTTTCCCGCTCTGGTTGACGAATATGTCGACCCTGACAATGCTGGATATATATTTCCGGTAACTCATTTACCGGCCGGCACATTACCAGCGGAGATCGGTAACCTCTTCATGCTAAAGGAGCTGAGACTCGCAAACAATTCATTTAATGGTTCTGTTTCCGGTTCCAGTGGAGATCGGAAAGTGCAGTTTATTTCCGGTTCCAGTGGAGATCGCAAACAATTAATTTAATGGCGTTGATCCTTTGTAAGTTTGTATAAATAACCACCTATTAAAAAGGTATAAATAATAACTCATTCTTCAATCATTTGATTTCAATTGTTAGCATTTAGTTGTAAAGAATGCGTAAATCACTAGCTATCATTTATCTAATCATGAATATGAACTACAGGCCGATTTTGGATAATACCCATTGTATGGCTACTGACAAGGTCTTGACTATGTAGTTTGGTTTACAGGTAAAAAAAATGCAGTCTACCACTTGGCAAGGTGGAATGAATTGTCCGTAATTTGTGTTAACCCAGTTATTAGGTCCAATGTGTCTGCACCGTATGTGTCCGCATTCAACCGGCAACCTATTTATTGAACATTCATGAATCAAGAAGACAATAATAGCGTTACATGCTATCGGCTTCGAACCTGCCCACGAGAATTCTGCCCATGTTTATTGGAGTCATACATGGAGAATATCTCATCCTCTGCATAGTATTATGTAGGGAGAGATATTCCTAATTCACGGGGGTAGTGTATTATGGGTAGGCGTGGGCTGAGTTCTGGTGCACTGATGATCCTGACTCATCAGCTTCAGTACTGTTGTAGCCACAATAATCTTAGTTCATCCCTTTGTATCTTTTTTCTTTTTCTTCTTCCCACCATTGAGTGTTTTGGAATTAGCAAAGTTTGATCATCTTGGATACGGAGGCAATGGCATGACAGACATTGGCACAAGGCTTACAACTTAACAAGCATCCCATCTTCAATGCTTAAGCTGCGTTTGGAAACCATGCAAATAAGTGTGAATACAAATATGTAGAGTGTAAAACGATTTATATAAATTGTAAAGTTGGGTTAGTTTTGCATTGATAAATTTAACTTCTTACCAAAATTTTGGCTGTAATGGATGCAAATACAAATTCCAATAAAGTATGTCTTCTTTATCATAAGCTCACTTGAATGGAAATTTACTTCTTTTTTATTGATGTATTTTTACATTTTATTATCAATGTAAATATGCATTGGTATGTCATTTGTCAATGCAAAAATGTAGTGTTGCCAAATACAGGCAAAAGTGAACTAGAGTGTAAATTTACCCTAAATCGGGATTTACACTCTATTTGCATTGTTTCCAAACGTAGCCTTAGAGTTGTGCATGATGGGCGTCGCCATGCATATCCCATGATTCCTAAAGCTAGCCAGAATCTCTCCAGTGAACCGATTGAACAAGAGGTTGACGAGTTGAAGCTTGGATGTTGTAGAGAAGTTATTCGGGGTTTTGCTAGAGAGTTCATTGGAAGACAAATCCACATACCAAAGGTTCTACGGGATAACACAGAGATTCCTTCGGAGAGAAGAACGAAGGCTAGTTTATTTCTAATGAACAGTCTCAAGGTAGAAGACAATGAATAATGTCTTTTTTTGAAGGATAGTTTTGATATTTTTAAAAATATTAAATTGCACATGTCATCACGTGATCAAATAACTGACAGCCGATTAATGGCAAGCAACGTTTTCGAACCGCCGTTGACCTGGATGGTTGGACCATTTGGCCCGGGAACCATCTAGGCAACCAGTTCCGTTTTACCCAAAACCCAGAATCTGATAAAAAACCATTAAAAAAGTCAACAAACCGTTGACCCAGGTGGTCGAACCGTCGACCCGTTCAACGATTTTTAACCATTTTTTTAAATTATTTTATCAAAACAGGCCATCCATTCAAACCAAACGGTCAGACCATTAACATAAAAACCCGTGGTCAGAACGGTTCCGTTTCCGACTCGTTTTTTAAAATGTTGATGACAATCAACTTAACACTTGAACTTTTACTTTTACTAATATAATTTCCAAACAAGTATTGTTTTTCGCTGCCCCAACATTTCGATTTTCGACTCGCAAATGGCTTCTTTCTTCTGTTCGAGGGTCTTAGCGAGAAGGAGGTTGGTAGAGTCGAAGACATCCTGGTGCTTCCATAGATCTCGATACTTAGCAGCACCTGTCCATGCTACGAAGATCATTGAGAGTAATGCTATTGGGTGTCCTACAGCTTCTTCTAGGTTTTCTTTTTGTTCTCGCCCTTTGAATCTTGATGACGCTCAAGGACCAGCTGTTGTAGATTATCGGTGCGATTTTTTTCTTCCTTTTCATTTTTCTGTGTTTATTTTCTCATTAATATTCTCACGATTTTGTCGAATATAGGATCTGAGATATGTCTAGGGTTTATCTACGGGAATGTTTAGAGATTTTGGTTCCGTATTGGTTATTGGATAATTTTTGGTTGATTATATTTATTATTACCATTTGTTTTGGTATATTGCAACTAATGAGTGTTAGTGGTCAATTGTCGCTAACAACTGACGTCGGACACAGTTCTCTCCTTCAGGAAGATGAATTTCACAGGTTGGCCGATGCCACAATTCATGACCTGCAAGAGAAATTCGAGGTGCCTATCACTGTGGAGTTGTATAAATCGAGGATTCATTTTTATTAGATAATTGTGGTTTCCCTTTTTTTCCCAACACTCAATTTACCGGTTGTCTTGTATCTGTGAAATATTATTGTACATTGGCCTCGCGATGCAATAGATAATAGTGAGTTCATTTTTGGTGCATGTCGAAGCTCTTTCTTGGCAGTAGCCAAATTTCTGATTGCCCTAATTTTAATTTTTTTTTTTGTTAGGAATATGGTGATTGTATTCAAATTGATGGTTTTGACATAGATTATGGGGTGAGGATAATTGATTAGTTTAAAGATTTCTCTTTCATTGTTTTAGAGAGATGTTTTAGTTGTTTCAATATAACAGTTTATAGGAATTTGGCAGAACCAAGTATTAACATTGAAGCTTGGGAGCTTGGGTACCTATGTCTTGAACAAGCAGACGCCCAATAGACAGATCTGGTTGTCTTCTCCAGTGAGGTAGGGATTTCTTACAGAATTCTTTTTTGTTACATTTATAGAAGTATATTTGTGCTGAGGAACCAATGGGTGCCAAATTTATTTTTCATCCATTTATGGATTTTGCTTAGATTTATGGGTCTTTTCTTGTTTTAATCTGGGAAGATTATTTCACTGGTATGGTGTTTCCTCTGTTCTCATGATTAAAATTGAGGAGCAGTTGCAATGATCATGTTGCTCTTCTAAAGCATTGTAATGCCCTGAATTAGCTTCAACCTTTTTTATCTAGTGGTACAAAGTCATGGATCAAGCGAATGACTGCTTCATTGTTCTCATGTTGATATTAGCTCCTAGCTCTTTTGACTTATTTATTTGTGGTGTGATTATAATTTTAGTTGTTAAGCATGTATTGTTTGTTGCAACTCCAAGGCCAGAGCCTATCTTAGAGAAGATTTCTATGCTTCAGGGTTAAGACTAGGATAAAAAGGAAGTTGCCCCAAAGTCAATGTTTAGATGACTGTCCTTGATCACTAAAATAAAAAAGGGAACAGCTATAATGCCAGAAAGACATGGTACTGGAAGAGTTTTGACCAATCAAAATAAAAATGATGCTTGTTGATTGGTCACAAATTTTTTGGATATCGTGCCTTTCCGGTATCATAGTTGAACCCAAATAAAAATGATGCTTTTGAATATTATTATCATTTATATCAGATACCATAATTTTCTTATATTCATCAAGGTGAGATGATCCATTTTCTGTATTTTTTCTGTTTTCCTTGCAGTGGCCCATCTAGGTTTGACTGGGATAGGAATAGCCAAGCTTGGGTTTATAGGCGAACTAAAGTAAGTTTGTATCAGCTTCTACAAAGTGAATTGGAACAACTGTGTGGTAAACCCATCAGTCTTTCTTAGATTCTTCCATGTTCTACATTACTAGCCACTACAGTAGCAAGAGCTCTAGAGGGTTTTTCTTGGAAATATGTTGGTAATGTATTTGAGATTAGCAGGTTTGAGATTTTTATCTCTTTTAATGAATGAGTAGACTATCACTCAATTTCTGATATTCCTCAAGAATGGTCGTGCTTAAGTGACTTAAATGAGATGGTGCTTCATTCTAGCAAATGCATCCACTGAAACTGAAGATAACCTTGCATGGATTGTTGTTAACAAGAAAATTTGTTCCAAAGATGTAATAGTGTGTCCTGGAGATAGAAAATTTGTTCCAATAATTTCCTATTCTTTTAAGGGTAAATTACAGATAGGTACCCTGTACTTTGGGGGTAGATGGGTAGTGATAGATAGGTACCCTAAACTTTCAATTACAACACTTGAGTACCTGAACTCTCAAAAATACACTTAGGTCCATCCGTTAGTATTTTGTTAGTTAAACATTACATAATTTCAAAAATACCCTTCTCATGTATTTCTGATATCATTCTTAGGTAACCGAACATCTCCCCATTATGATGATCTCACATGGACAGAAAATAACATATTCAATTTTTTTGATGACAACATTCTCGGGTGATGATTTTACTCGACCTCAGAAATACATGAAAATGGTATTTTTGGAATTATGTAATGTTTAACTGATGGAATACTAATGGATGGACCTAAGTGTCTATTTTTGAGAGTCCAGGTACTCAAGTGTTGTAATTGAAAGTTCAGGGTAGCTATATGTCACTACCCCCAAAGTACAGGGCACATTACCCTTCTTTTATTTCATTCGAAGCCCCTGTAATTTGCCCACCACTGAGAACTTGAACTAATGAAAATTTGCAAGACTTTGTATTTATTGTTTAGTAGACCAAGGCCAAGAGCAGCCTCGTAGCTTAATGGCAAAAGCGCAGGCCCGCAATAGACCAAAAGCCAAAGGTAACATCTCTATTTTGATATTCCCCAAGAAAGAATCAGCCTTTTATCATTGCCAACATTCACTGTGTGGGGGTGTAACTTGGGCAGGGTGGATTGGGATTTTATCAAAATTTGAATGGCCATGACCTGAAGCCTGAGCTCGAAGCAGTGTAAAATATTATCTTGGGCCAACCCGAGTTGCACCGCTAGCTCTGTGAGATTGTGTTTCATATCTTTCTTTTTTGTTTGGGTAAATTGCTGAAACTTTTCCTAATGTCTGGCAATTGCAATCAGTTCTGAATTTTCTGATATAGTTGGGTGTGGACCCCCTTTATTAGATGATGCATGAAAATGTCCAAAATACTCGTACAATTATTTTTGATCAAATGTTAAGAGGATGTGATAGCAATTATCAAACTTTAGACAAAGTTTCAGCAATGGTTAAAAACTAAGGGGAGGTTTCAACAATTTACTTCTTTTGTTTTAGTTTCTTTGTTCATCATCACCTAAAACAAAGAAGCCCAAGATTGAGTTCACTGATATGTTCAAATAAAAAATCGTTGGACCTGTTAGGTCGGGTTTTTCATCATATCGAAGATTAGATTCCTCGTTTAATTGACCTGAAACATCTCCGATCTGTTGGGTAATTCATTGCTGAATCTCCAATATAAACGCCAACGTCTGTAGGTAGAGACTGCAATTTCCAACCATGTAATCGTGTTTTTTAGGATCAGGACCATCAGGCCCGATTATCCTTAGTTTATCAATCGAGATACGATCGGTTCTAACATTATGGAACCACCAAGGGGGTTTGGTTCCATTTCTGTTCTGGGTCTAATATTTTAATAATCTGTTTGTAACAGTTCTATCATGTTCCAAACCAGACCCGACCATTGACGGCTCTACGTCCAAACCATTCTATTTGGCAAATTCCCATGCAGCTTTTTCTGCCAGTGTCTTAGAAGTTGGATATCAAATTCCGTTTTACCCATGGTAGGCCAGTAACTACCGACCTGGTATGATGGCGGATATCGACAGCGTTACCAGTTATCACCGCCACCCGTTTCACCCACACTCATTTGCCGCTTTCAGCACATTAATCGTCCCTTTGATCACCGGATCCATAAGCTGTCTCTGCCTTTCACTCTATCCACAATGCAGGGAAGACGAGCTATTTGGTTTAAATTTCATCTTCATGAAACATTCATATCTCAAATGAGGGATGATAGAATAAATCAATGTTTTAAAAGTCTATTCAGAATCAGAATTGTTCTTCTGGTCATTGGTTTCTGGGTTGATGATTCGATCATTTGGTTTGGATGAATGATTTATTCTAACAAAAAAATTTAAAAGATTAAAAATAATTAAAATAAAAAAATGATAAAAAATCATTGAATGGATCGAATGGGTCAATGGCTTGACTGCCTAAATCAATGGATTATTGACAATTTAATGGTTTTTTGCCAGAGACCGGGTTTGAGATAAAACGAAACTGATTGCCTAGACAGTTCTCAGACCAAACAGCCCAACCATACGTACGGGCCAACGGCGATTTGAAAACATTGGAATAAATTCCATCATCTCACAATTTACTGATTGGTTTTATCATTTTATGACAAACTTAAATAGAAGGATAATATGGTAAATTTATAAAAACTGTTGATTTCCTGACAAGTTAGAAATGATTTCGGATGGAATTTGGATTTGCTCTTCATAGAGCGCACCACACACCAACCTTACACCACATCACAGACGTGCATTGATAACATCCTCCTGTACATGATATTATTATTCATGGGACGATGTTTTCAACACATGGCTATAATGCACCGTGAGGATGATGTTAGACATGCTCTGTGAAGAGCAGATCCAAACTCGTTCGGATGGTTTTCGCACCGTGCTAGAATATGCTACCCACCAGTTCTTCCCACATCCCTGCCATGTACATAATAGCTGCGCATCGGGAATTTCTCTCTTTTCATTTACAGGGAGATATTCCCAATACACGGCAACAGTGTTTCATGAATGTAATGTGAAACATTTTGTGCGCAGCAGATTCGGAGTCTCACACCTGCCATGCATCTGCGAAGATATTCCAAATGTACACTGAATATACATGTCGGAAGCCCCATCAATGTATATTGATCGAGCTCGGGTTTAAATTTCTGCCAAAATTTGAAGGGAGAAGTACCAATCAGCCCAGACTGGCTCAAAGTACAGGGAAAATGCACGGACAGGAATTGATGCCAAATTCACGGACAGGATGTGATTTATAGGGGGAGAGGACTAGTTGTAAGGAACTGGAATTCAGAATTCTGCATCGTGTATTTCCGTACTTTTCCCAAATTTGAATGACCTGACCCGAAAAGTGCAAAGTAAAAAACCCGCGAAGGGAGAAACTGAAGGAAAGTTTTAAATAATACCCTTGATCCGATATTTGACGTAGGCAATGATGGAAAATGTTTGATAGTGGGTCCCAACTTCCAATCTTCTCAAACGCTACTTCTGGATTTGGTCTCTTTGCTCGATAGAGGAGAGAGAGAGAGAGAGCGAACATCGAGCGAGAGTCCAAAATCCAGATCGCATTGACCTCAAAGAATGGAAGGGCTACCCCTTCAGTTCCCATGGGATTCACCTTCCTGATCCTGTCCATCTATGATTTGTCCCTCATTTAATGTATCTATCCACATCTTCTTCACAATCGTCAAAACACTGACCTGAACATTCTTGTGCTGTCGTCTTTGCTCGCTGATAACAGTTTCATCTATAAATCTCACAGCGTCGGTGGAAACCAAATTTCCAAAAGCAAAAGTGAGAGAGGAAAATTCGAGGTAAGTCTTGTTATTTTCAAGTTAGAAACTTAAGAGATTCATTGGGTTGCTTTCTATCTGCTGGGCTTCTTCTCAAGGGCAGTAATTTGCTCCTCGGTCTGCACTCATGCTCTCCATATGTCAAAAGAAGTGTTTAT
The DNA here is from genome assembly GCF_000365185.1 of Nelumbo nucifera. Next base: position 3,258,571 of record NW_010729085.1, read on the forward strand.
TTTCCCCTTCTTTTGTATTTCATTTTTTTTGGCTATTCTGAAGAAGAAAATGACATAAACTTTTAGGGTATGTCTGAAGAAGAAAATGACATAAGATTCAGATTGAATCCCATGGGTTTCATTATTTGAATCATGATAATATTGTAAATCATAAGATCTTAACAACTATGGCAGTGAATTTCCTTCTTAATCAAATTCGTCTTCTGTGGTTTGATCTCCTCCCTGAGGAGTTGCAGCGAAGATTAATTTTCATCAATGGGAACACAGCCTCATTGGCATAAAAGTAGTCTTGAGGGATGAGGAGGGAAAAGTGCTTTATGCTATCCCAGAACCAAGGGGTGATGGTGAAGTGGTGGTTCCAATGAGGCATATGGCTTGTATTCCTTTCTTTCTTGATTGGTTTTTGAAGGGGGTTCCGATAATGTTATAGGGTAGTTATCTAATGATAGGAACTCTAAATTTGTGACATTTTCACATTGGCAGTGCTGTCTTAACTATGATTTGCATTTTGAAACCTTGTTCAAGATGACTCCCCACTCAACAATGTCTTGACATATTTGTCAAAAAGTGTGTTTTGGGCTGATTTATATAGTGTTCAGATTTTTCCTTCTTTTTTTCTCACCTTGTTTTTTCTCTTTGTACTTCAAAAGAAGACTTCAGCTTGTTCTAAATGCACAAGATGAAAACAAAGGCTTGGAATTTATTGTGCTTCAAAAAATTTTATATCTTTCAGAACCTACATTAGAGAGATGTGCTTCAAGAGGATACCATTTAACAATTATCTAATACAGTAATGAATCTGTAAAAATGGGTTGTGATGTAAATTAGTTGCAGATGAAATAATAAAAACCAAATCAAGTAATTAAAAATTAACAAAACTAAAAAAACTATAAATTGCCAACGATGAGACAAACTATAAGTGCCTAACATGAAAAGTTATAATTTTTTTAAAGAGTGAAGAATGTGAAAAAGAGAAATGTAAATTTAATATTGATAAAAAAGTAAAATTAATATTAGGAATAAATGAAATAGAAATGAATAGGCCAAAAAAACAAAGGATCTTACTAGTGATGTTAGTTGTACAAAAACATCTCCAAACAAAACAACAGTGTATTCACTTGGAAAGATATACCAAGAAGAATCTAGTTTCTATCTTCTTAAACATAGCACAGAATAGCTGTCAATAAAAGAATATACCAAAGTATAGCTTCTCTCAAACTTCTGCAGTTAACATAGTCACATTAATTGCCTTGGGCAGGGAGAGGAGTCAAACATGCTAGAAATTTTATATGGTAGGTTGACGTAGCAAGTAGCAACTAGTAAAGAACTGAAAGTTTCTCATAGATCTCATAAATATAGGTGTATGAAATGAGTAGGTGATAAAAATACTTACTACTAGCTTGCATAAGAAGAACACATGAGGGTAGAGGGACCAATATGCCATTTACTATAAAAAAATATTTATTTTCAAGTCAATCAATTTCCAGAAAAGGCCCTAATTTTTAGATTTCAGGATGATTTTTGGAGTATTTAGTTGTTTTGCCTGAGTTGGGATCTCCTCCCAACAGAAATTGTCCCAACACACTTCCAACATGATCTGTGTCCACACATCTCACCAAAATGGACCCATCAAGTATGTGATGTGTGGATACAGATCATGTTGGAACAGTTTTTTTTTTTTATTGGGAGAAGATCTGGATTTCTGGATTTGTTTTGCTTTCTTTTCTTCCTGCCCCATTCAGAGACCGGATATGCTCCCAACAAAAAGCTGTTCCAACATGATCTGTGTCCACACAACTCACCTTGTGAGTGGGACCCACCATGTCTGAGATGTGTGGACACAAATCATGTTGGAACAGATTTTTGTTGGGAGCAGATCCCAACTTCCCCTATCGTGGTTTCACATTTCACCCCATCTCTTTGCAATTCTTTTTTTTTGTTTTCGTTTGCCTTATCGTTATTTCTTTATCATAAATTCTTGTTATAAATGAAAAGGTGTTGGTACCAATAAAAATGAAGAGCTTTTGGTTTACATCATATATATATATATATTTCTTTTGATATTCAATCCTTAATTAGATTCTTGTTAACTTAGATTATTTGACTTTATTTTACTAGTGTAGTGGGGATTTTTTTCATAATCTTCCTAAAGGATTAAAATCTAAGTGCAATTATTAATAGGATCTAGATTTCTTATTGCACACAAATTTCATTTCATCTTTAAAGGTTAAAGTGTTAAATTTCATTATTCTTGTTTAGTTGGTTGTGGAATGTGGGCTCATGGTTAAAGACTTTATAACTAGAATATCTTTCCAAGTGAATGCATTGTTGTTTTGTTTGGAGATGTTCTTGTACATCTAACATCACTAGTAAGATCCTTTGTTTTTTTAAAGCACAATAAATTCAAAGTCTTAGTTTTCATCGTGTGCATTTAGAACAAGCTGAAGTCTTCTTTTGAAGTACAATAAAGCATCTTCCCCTCTTGCATATTGTCAACACCCGATTTTTTCTTGGTCTGTCGCCTTAACCCCCTAATTCACCCTGAACGCCCGATTAGACCCTTCCAATCTCTCTGAAACACCTAAAAGCCCAAAAAACTCGAATTTCACCCTAAAAGCCCAAAAAACTCGAATTTCACCTTAAAAGCCCTTAGATCCACTGTTAAACCTACTTGATACCGATCAAATCACACCGATCAACCCCTATTTACACCTCAACCCTCATATTAGACACCACCATCAGACTCAAGACCTCTCAAAACACCTACCCATAAAGTTTCAACCCAAGATTCTCTCGTTTACCCCTCCATCAAACCAAGATTTTGTTCTAGAATCCTCTTGTTGACCCAAATTCCTATGATCTTGACCCCCTGAACTAATCAGACATTACCACCAGATCCCAGATACCCTAAATACCCACATGTAAAATTTCAGCCCAAAATACCTCTGTTTGCCCCTTCATCGCACCAAGATTCCATTTCGAAGCTCTAGATTGATTGAACCACAACCCTTCTAGATATACCCAATTGAAAGATAAGAATGGATAATATGATATAAGAACAATAATAGTAATGATAAGGAGAAGGGAGTGATAGCTAGGGGGAGATAACAGAACAGGTGGATTTACCTATCTGTAGATTGAAAGATAAGGAAAAGGATATCAGTTAGACAAAGTGAAACACTTAAAAAAAAGGAAAAGAAAAAAATAATAATAATAATAAATGATCACATATACATAAAGAAAAAATAAAAAAAACGTAAAAAATGAAAAATGAAAATCTATAATAACGGGCCTGACCAACAGATCTGGGTTTTTAGCTTGAGAGGTAGGATATATTTGCTGGAAGAATAAGCTATTAAAATGGAAACAATACTAATAAAAAAATGAAGTAAAAAGAAAAAATAAAAAGAAAGATAAAAGATTCAAAAAATAGAAAATAAAAAATGAAATGAAAAAATATAATTCCATAAAACAATTAAACGAATAGAGTTCCTTAAGAAATAACAAAAAATAATTAAAAATAAATAAAATAAAATTTTAATTAGGGTGTTTCTCTTGTGTTTTTTTATTACTTTATAGATTATCAATATGCTCTTAGTCAATTAATTGCGCCTATATGTTTGTGCCTGTTTGGGATGCCATGTGGACCCCACCTATCGGACCCTAGAGAGGGGTGCCTAACCCCCTTCCCTCTCCCATCCAAGTCTTAACTGGACTGGTTTAACTGGTGCCTCATGCTGTGGAGTCACTATTAAACCAAAATGAGTTTTGATGCGATACTCGGAGGTCCCATCACCTCCACTTCCTAATCTGATGATGGGTGGCGACTCCAAATCAGCCCAACTGAGCCATTTCCTAACGCTCACACATATCGACTTGTTCTGTGGAAAATATTGATAATTATGTCTTTCCTCTCTCATACTAATATTGTTTTGTGACCACTACTGCCCCCTTTACATTGTAAATGCTTCTACTGCATTTGGAATCTTGTTGTAATTAAAATATATATTTTTGAAATTCCTTGCATTTTGGATATGTTCTGTGTTATACTCTAATAAAAGAAAAATTATGCTTCTGGAAAGACATGATAGTGGAAGAGCTTTAACCAATCAAAACCCTCCTGTGAATTTTGATAAATACAACCTGATTGGTTACCACTTTTATGATACCAATTCATTGGTAACATGTTTTCCAGTATCATAGTCGAACCCTCTAATAACTATGTATTTTTCTCTCTCATAATAATCTCGTTTCTGATGAAAAAAAGAGATTTGATATTTATTTTTTCACTATTTGATTATTATATGGATTTTTTATTTCTCTTTCTGTTTTTCATATATGAATTTAGTTTGAAGAAATAATTATTAATATGTTAGTAATCCTTTTTCAGAAAATTGAATCAAGATGGCCTGTGAAGGGGAGAAAACTCTGATTGAGATACTGGAGGAGTCTACCCCTATTGATCTTACCAAATACATGAATTTTGTTCATAGCCCACAATCTGGTGCAATTGCAACCTTCTCTGGTACAACACGCGATACCTTTGAAGGGAAAACTGTAGTGGAGTTACGTTATGAAGCATATGTACCAATGGCGATGCGCCAAATCAAATCCATCTGCACATCTGCCAGGTCATTATGGCATCTTGACTCCATCGCTGTTTCTCACCGCTTGGGGCCGGTTGCTGTTGGAGAAACAAGTGTTTTCATTGCAATATCTGCTGTCCATCGGGCTGATGCCTTAGATGCATGTAAATATGTCATTGATGAGATCAAGGCATCGGTTCCAATATGGAAGAAGGAGGTGTATTCTAATGGGGAGGTTTGGAAGGAGAATTTGGAGTTTTTGGAAAGGAGATCAGAGTTTGGAACTGCAGAGGATGGTGGTGAAAGTTGTTCTGATAAACTTAAGGTGGATGCACAGAATATAAAGAGGTGTTGCAGAAGCAAAGTTAAGGTGAGCCACGAGGAAGGCCCTTTGCATGTTGTCATGGATGATGAATGTATTGATGGGAATAAATGATGAAGAATAGGCATTTTATTTAAACATTTTTATTGTTAATAGTATGTTTGCTCAAATTATCCATGAAAAAGCAGGTTATTCTCTGAAAAAACAAAATGTTGATGGTGTGCCTTCTGTGTGTGAGCTATTATTTCCCCCTTTTTCTTAATTTTGTATTTATTTGCTAGTTTATTGATTGAGAGCATTGTGAAATTTAGTCCACTTTTCTACATTTATTCGTGCCCTGTTAAAGCTCTAGCCACACTCACGCACACACACAGTTATTCGGCCCTGGACTTTGGAATCCTTGTTTTAGTTGGGGCTCATGCAAGGTGGGGTTCTTAAAGTTATTTATTTGTTCCGATTCTAGTCATCAGTTTAATGGCAATGTACCCTCTCTTCTTCTACAACTTTCCTTTTATTAAGCATTCTCAACAATAGGTGCCATTCACCGTAGATGTTGAGTTGGACTAGAGTGTGAAAATATTCAATTGGTTTTCCCCTTCTGACCATAATTTTTTTTTTTTTTTCAGTGAGAAGACAGTAATTTATTGCCCTCCTTCACCCCCCCACCCCCCACCCCAACAACAAAATGAAACAAACTTGGGCTTCTTCATAAATGATAGTATTCCCAAGTCTATGAAAACATCGGATTCTCAATGAGATGCACCACTACCATTTCTGGGGTTTCCTTCTGCACCTGCTCTTTTGATCTTTATGAAACTCAAACACCAGCTTCCATAAGATATCAGTGCTGCTTCTCTTGCTTTTTTAAAAAATAATAATAATATTTTGTAGCAATTTTTTTATTAATTACTAAACGTAATAAAATTCTGACAATTCAATGGAATATGGTTTCTAAAAGTTTTTTTCCTGTGCCTCTTGTTTGAGTTGATTTGTTTAATGAGAGGCATTGATTTATTTTGTGATTAATATTGTATACAAACAGAATATTAGTGTCATAGTTGAGCAATGCAAGAGGGGGTTTACTGGACTTCAAACAAAAGTTCCCCTGATTATTTTTATTGTCTTGTGATTTCTAGATCTATAAGGCCTTTTTTTGGCTGTAGATCTATAAGTATGCTTGTATAGCTGGCATTAGAGGTGATCGGATGCCTCAAGCCATTGAATTTCATATTTTTTTTGGCCCAAATATTAAGTTGCATAGAAGTGAGATGTAACTTGCCACACATTTATCTACACATATATTGGCTAACCTCTAAAAAGAGATTTCAGCATTATCTAAGCCGTATCCCAAGTTTATCAAGTATATGGAGTTGGCATGAATCTTCTTTTACCCCATTATGTTTAATGCCTCTAGAAGTATTTAATAAGAATCAAATAGTGAAAAACAGAAAGAAAAATAAGTGGGGAAGAGGAAGAGAAATAAAAAACAGAAAGAAAGTGGAAATCTGGGAATTGATTCTTCCCCACTTAATTTCCACTTCGTTTTGATTAATTCGCACATCATCACATGATACACATAACTGACAGTCTGTCAACGGCAGGTACTAGATTGGCACGTTTTGAAAGTTTGGGTATTGGATTGACATGTTTTAAAAGTTTGGGGACCAAAGTGACACTAGACCCAAAATACAAGGTATTAATATGGAATTTTCCCTTTATTTTATGTTTGCCTCTGCAACATTTATTTGCGTCCTTCTCAGACTATTCATTAGTGACATGGATGTGGTTCTCTGCAGACATGAAAGGCTAGTTGGCCTTACTGGGTCGCCCTGCTTGCTTTTCACACTTTCTTTTATTTAGATTACATATTGGAACAAATGTTTTAACTACATCCATTGATCATTGTTATGCTTAAAAACTTTTCATTTTAATGACACTTTATCAACAGGCTGACCATGCAGATAACAACCCGATTCATATGATATTGGTAACTGCAGCACCTATCTATCTGATTGGCCTGCTTTCTATGATGCAATGCAGAGTACTTTATAGTAGGAAACTAGTACGTTTTAGTCCTTTTTTAGGCTATATAGATATTCTTAGGTGCATTCAAAATTTCATATATTTGAAAGATTCATCTGCCTTCAGTTCTCTACAAGGAGACATTCTGTCATTGTTTTCCTTGCACGTTTTAGTTTCATATCTGTTCTTTTTCTTGTAGTGGTCAATCTATGCTTGATTGGCAGGAGCATTCAATCTTGAGTTTATGGACAGGCTAAGGTCAACTTTCAAGTAACAAGGTTTAGAAAAATTATCTGGAACAACTTTCTGGTAAATCCCCAATACTTTTTGAACTTCTCTGTGTGCTATGGGTGCGGTGTAAAACAGAGCTTCTCTTGGGAACATGTCAGAATAACTTTTAAGCTTAGGTTCGATTCACCGGGCTTAATTTATATCTAATTTACACTGCTATCAAACGCAGCCTAAGCAATACAAACTTTGTTCGATTCGACAAAAGCAATCAAATTTACAGATTTTAGACTGACCGGAACACTCAATCGTTCAAAGAACATCAACATTCAACACTTGTTTCATGTAAAAGCCAAAAGAGGAGTACAAGCAAGATACAGTTCAACCTATCGCTAAGACATTTTCATTTGTACTATAATTTATTCAACAAAGAGAAACAGGAAGCTCCACCTAGCCAGAGTTGCTAATAATCTGTTGGTAGTTGCTCATGTGTGTTTTCTCCAATGAAGAGGGTGTCATAGACGATGGCAGCAATGGCAGCCCCGATTAGCGGGCCAACCCAGTAGACCCAGTGGTGCGTCCACGTCCAGCTGACAACAGCAGGACCAAAAGAGACTGCAGGGTTCATCGAGGCACCATCAAAGGCTCCACCTGCTAAGATGTTGGCACCCACAATGAAACCAATTGCAATGGGTGCAATGATCCCTATGTTCCCTTTCTTTGGGTCTACAGCTGTGGCATAAACGGTATAGACCAGGCCGAAGGTCATCACAATCTCGAACACCAACGCATTCCATACGCTCACGTCAGTTGATAGGGAGAATGCAGATGTTGTCTGCAGTGGAGGATAGAAGAATAAGGATCAGCTAAAATCACCAAGCGAGCGAATTTGAATCAAATGTAAGAGCAAGTTGTGAATTTTAACAGCAATAACAGATGGGTTTGAAAGGAAGGTTAATGTAAGAGATGTCCTAAAGATAAATGATAATGCTATTTTTTTGACATCATCATCTGGTTTTCGACTCTCAACTCTAAATCAAGCTCAATCAAAGTGAAGAATCACATCTAGGGGGTTCAATCATAATCAATTTGGGTCTGTTTTTTTTTTTTAAGTCTTTTTAAGAAGATCTTCCAACAGTTTAGATGGTCAAAAAACATAATAAGCTTTTGGGGTCTTATCTTTAAAGATCTAGACCATTTGGTAAATATCCTAATCTACCATCTAGCGAATTCTGAATCATTTTTTAGGGTATAGGTTTTTCCAACTTCCCGTCTTTCGTTGCCAAATAAAGAAAGACCAAAATTAATAAATTGGGTGCAAGTCGGAGCTTCTTACCAATCCACCGGTGGCGAACTTAAGAAGCAAGCAGGCAACAATGGACCCAAGCAATTGTGCGATCCAATACAAAATGCCCCTCAACAATGTAATGTTTCCACCTATGAAGGCACCAAATGTTACAGCAGGATTAACGTGGCCCCCAGAGATATTGGCCCCAACAGAAACCGCAACGAAGAGGGCGAAGGCGTGAGCCAGTGATGCTGAAACCAGACCTGCTGGTGTGGAAGACCCGTTGCTGGTGAGCTTATCTGCCAAAATATAGGCCAGATACAAATACAAACCGTTATTAGCCAATAAATAAAACTTCAAATTCAATCAAGAGATAAGAAACTTTGTGATTTGGGTTGGGAGATGGTGGAGAGGAGGTGTTAAGTCTTACTGAAAGCCATGCCCGATCCCTCGCCAGCAAAGACGAAGATCAGAGTTGAGATAAACTCGGCGAGTGCTGCCTTGAGAGCATCGGGTTGGCTTGCCTCCCCAGGCGTTCCAATTGCAATTCTTGAGATCGGCATTTTCTTCCTTTGACTCTGAAACTTTTGCTTAATTTGCAGATTGCAAGTTTTTGCAACTGCAACTGCTGCTGCTTTGCTCGTTTCTTTGGTCTGTGAGCTTTAGTTTTACTTGGTAGTAAGCTATATATACACACACAATTAATAGATAACGGCTATTGAATCGGACCAGCCGGTTCATCTGTAGCAGACTTTTCTTCTTTTCTTTTTGCATATTTGCTAATCATAGTATCTATTATTAATTGGATTTAGATAAGAGATGACACATGTGTCCTCGGATTTTTTTTTCCAAGCTATATGTCAAATATATGTACAGCTAATGGTCGGGCCTCCGATTCTTCCTTCTTTCGCCACGTGGAAGAGTATTAGCAGAAATGGTCGACGGGCAAATCGGATCGCCGACCAAATGAGTTGGTGGACCCGGATTGGCTGACCGAGTCATTGGACTTATTGTTTTGTAAACCAACCGACCATTGAATAAAAATAGGATTGAAATATTATAGTGTGTGATGATAAGGACCATACAGCTTAGGTATGGTGGGTTGTGCCGACTCCCATGTCATTTTATAGATTGGGTTCTATCAACTTCAACTTCAACTTCAGTACCCACTACTAAATCATCTATTTCATTGATGTGTCGAAATTAAGCCATTGATGTATCAAAATGAAGCCATGGAAGGATCTAGATTTTACGGTGAAATCCTTTTCTTAGATTCTCAAATCCGCATGGACGACCAATTTAACAGGAAAAATGCCATTTTTAAAATTTAGGTTTTTATAAATTCTTTTATTTAATAAATTTGTATAATTGGGATTAATGATAAATGGAAGAATCTATTACAATTCAAAGGGGGTTAATACAAGTGGAATTTGGGATAATATATTCAGAAAACCAATAAAAATTTCTGAAGAGAGCAAATCACAAATTTCCCTTGATCCCGTTCTTTTGTTACTTATTTGGATATATACATCTATCCAAATAATAAGTGTTATATGGGTAAAGGAATTAGTTTCTTAAAAATCCCTAACTTAATTGTTTTGACATGAACATTTTAGTTTTACACAATAATAATAGTAATAGTAATCATGTTTTTAATTTCATAATCCATTCGTCTTTATTTTGTCTCGGAATTATTCTTCTTCTTTAATAAGTAGAAGGATTATTATGTATTCTGATCTTAATGCTCACTACCACCTAGCCAAGGTTTCATTTAGTAGAAGTTCTCGAGAGGTGAATACTGTTAGAACCTCTGGTTCATCTGGTTGAGCCGAAGTACTCACAGGAGAAGAACTCAGCTAGCTTCTTCCCTTGGTGTGAAATTCATGAAGCTGAATGACTTATATTTAGGCTGTTCGTTGAATCCCTTGAAGGTTGAAGCCCAAAAAGCAAGACTTTCAATTCATTTTTGAAATGCTTCAAAATAAAGCTCAAATGATAAAAATCTAATTGCCTCTCTGAAGCCGGAAGGTCAGTTTTAATTCATTCCACTCTACCAGCATTTACTTGCTTATTTTATGGCTTCTATATATTCTATTTCCAAATTTTTGGTTTTTTATTTTTAAAGAATAAACCCCTTGTGATGAAACTGGGCCGGTGTCATGAGAAGGAGAGATATTCTTTATGGGCTCCAATTCCAAGAAAGAAATACATCAAAACTCAAAAGGGAAGATACATTATGGGCTGCAAGTGCCAGACTTAGTGACTTACCACTTGTTTTTCTGCCACCTGATCTAGCATTTCGAGTGTAAGGAGAGAGAGAGAGAGATTATTGAAAGGGTGTACTGGCAGATTGGTAACGGTTGGAATATCAAGATCGTTTCCCATCCTTTGGGTTCCTACTAGTACAGAATGAAGACCAATTTCAAATATGAAACTAGGGCCTTCATGAAAATGTATAAGAGAAAACTCTTTTCCCAAAACTAAGATTTTTTAAAAGCCACCTTACTCTTTTAACACCAATATGACAAGAGGATTCTTATTTCAAACCAAACTCTCTTATAGAAGAAATCGGACTTAGTCCTCATAAGACTACAGAGTACAGAATATCTTCCCATGAAAAAAACATACAACTACAGAGATATTTTCAAAATGGTTCTTTGAGGATCCAATTCCTTGCAGAAGGACTGTTCCTTGTATCACAAGAAAATAAAGGAAATCAAAACTAGAAACTACCTACCTACAGGGAAACCCAGATGACTTCTTGGGTTCAAGGCACAAAATCCTAACAGGATGTAGTAGTATTGCGTAGTTGTTGGTTCAAGCACTTGCACGGTTGAAGTCATGTGCACAAGAATTTTGTTTAATTGATTGTGATTTGTGAGTGAGAGGCGGCATCGATATAGTGTAATTGCATCAATATTGAACCATATGCATGTGTAACTTGGGTGGATGGGTTTGGGTTTAAGGCCAACCCAGGCCCAAAAGTAAGACCAGACCTGGAACTTGATCCTGGGATTGGGCTTGGTTGTGTTTTAAGGTTTTTCTCGCTCGTATGCATATATGTACATGTTTGTGCAATATTATAGACGGGATGGCTCTCAAAGACATATTACAATGTACCATGAGAGTATGGATAATTAATAATATAAATATAATAAGACATATACACATTGCATAAATACATAATACATGGGATAAACATATTGCTTATTCAAGGTCAGATATTTCGAGTTTGGTTGGGCCAACTCAGACCACCCAAAACTCCAAACTATGTTGAGGTGGTCCAAACCCAGCCCAGAACCTGAAAATCCAGGTCTAACCCGTTCAAAATATTGAATTATTGGGTCCATCCAAGCTGCAACCCTAAATTACATGGGGTGATGCTATTATTTTTAACTCTCTAATAACATCCAGCTTACTAGCTCAGCCTCAGCCTGTGTATTTTCAGTAAAGCCCATCTTATGCAAATGCCTTTCTTTACGCAAGTTCTCTTAGCAACAGCAGTGGGTTACCACCACTAATGAGTGGTAAGAGATAAACGTCATACACGTCAAGTATAAATGAATAATAATAACTATTACAAGGGCTCCTGCCATACACTTTGAGTAAAAACAAAAGGACATTTAAATTTTGAAGGATATCTTTATTGTATTTTTTAAAATGTTTTAACTCATTTATTAGATTTAAAAATTAGAATATTTGGAAATATAACAACTATTTATAAGCATTAATATTATATGATATTCTGATTTCATTTTTATGGCACGTGAAGCCAAAGCAAGCATCCGCATTATAAGGTAAAAGATATTGAGGCCCCCGTTTGGTTCACAGGAATAGGGGTTTGGAATTAGAATCAGTATAGGTTATTCTGATTCCAATTATTTGGTTGGACAGAATTCCAATCTTGTTTTCATTATTGGTGGAATGATATTCTCCTATTTAAGGGAATGGACATTCCCTTCCCCTCTCTTAACAATGAAATCTCATTCTTACAGATTCCAATTCCTATTCTAATTCCAACTGCAAATCAAATGGACACTAAATATAATTATCATCTATCATACACTGTTGGAGTTGAGATAACTACAGTGCCGTTTGGCAAGTTTTTTTTAAAAGATCTTTCTGCAGACTTTACAATCAAAAGACGATGTAAACTTTTGTATTAAGATCTTAACAGCCAGTTTAAAGTTCTATTTGGAGCTTTCCAAAAACAGCTCCAAACGAACTCTTTTCAATACTATATCTTTTGACAGTTAGATATTTTTCTAACCAAATGAAAAAAGACTAAAAAATGGACTACCGGACTTCTAAACAGCAAACAGCCCATATAGAAAAACACACCAAATAAAACCTACATTAACCCTCTACAAGTCTAAGGGAAATGACGGGCTTTTAGTTCAACACTTAATTAACAGTCCAACCTGTCAACATATAGAGCTTATTAGTCTAGCACAGGAATTGACTGGACTTTGGAGATGTTGCAACCTAATTAATGGTTCTTCCAAGTTCCAACTCCAAGAATAACATTTATACACCATTGCATTGCATTCTCTACTCGTGGTCGTGGTTCTTGTTCTTGTGGAATGTTCAAGCTTTTAGTTTTGCGAGGTTTAGTTAACTACTTAAACAACATCATTGGTGACACATAAGTAAGGTCCCATCAACACTCAACCGTAGATATAAAGCTGATGTAAACTAGAGAAATGAACACATGGCCAATGTGTATAAGACCTCTTACAGTGTTACCCTTATCTAAGTCATAGCTGCCGGGACCACACCACACAAATATTAATTCTCTGTTGCAACGTGTTGGGTTACCATATAGTCGTAAACCAGTCTGATACATACTAATTAATGGTTTGATTAATTCTTAATTAAGCAAAGCAAAGCTCAGCTCTGAAGGTCTTGCAATTGGAAGAATAAGAAAGAAGGCGATTAATGACCATGCGTCCCGTCTAGATCATTTATTATTGCATCTGGGTTGCCAACTTGTCAAGGGAATTAGGGAATCAACCACCTGCTCACATTTGGAGGGAAAAAATAATATAAATGCCTTAATATCTATTTCTCTTTCTTTTATGCTTTTTTCTTATATAAAAAGTACCACGTGGCAATAGATAGTCAATACAGGTATACCCAAGAGAAGAGAAGAAAGCTTGGAAAACGAGGAATCATCATCGTTCATTTTAAAAATGCATGTCCCATCCCATCCCATGTTTAAGTAAATTTTCCAAGTTCCAAGTTGGGACGAGGAATGCAATTTTCACTCAAAAACAGAAAATTTGGGTCTTTTTTACATGGAGGAATGTTTAGTAAATAACGATTTAATGCAATTTTTATTTGGTTTTCTCCTCCCCAAGAGACAATCTGGGCCCCCATTGTATACTCGTCGTTAATTATTAGCATTCTTTGTTTATGATGAATATTATTTTAATAAATTATTATACATCTAGCTGATGTTCGATTAGAGGTATTCTGAATCGAGGATACAATCAAATAATTTTGTCAATTGGACAAGGTTGAGGTGAAATGATGAAATCGTGTACTAAGATCTACAATCAAGAGAAAGGTTAGAGGACCGAGTATTTCCTGACGCTCAAGTCAGTTGGGTAAAGAAAGAAGAGGTCGGGCCAAGCAAATCGAAAAAATGTATTCACCGAACCAAAGAGATAATGTAGAGAAGTATTTAAAGAGTGTTCTTCTAAAATGACCCTTGGCTCGAGTGGAGAATACCTATTTATAATTGGGTGTCTATGTTCCAGCTGTACAGGACTCCTAGGGTTGTCAGGATTAGGTTGTCCACCAAAGTCTTCAAGAGATTTTCTCTTCCCTAATGGAGTCTGCTTCCTTGTCCATATAAAACATTCATTTTTAGTCGTACTGTTCTGTCATATATGGTGCCAATGTGGCTTGAAAGATAGGATGACCGCGAAGGTTGCCACGTGACATCCTTGATCAACTCAACCGTCACCCAAACACTAGCCTTACATGCTCTTGGTGAATATTAGAGTTGCAAATAGATCGGATCAGAATCAGTCGATGAAAATATTGAGATAATTAAGGATACATAGCAACATTAACATACGTTACATTGAGTTGTTGACACTCTTGGCTTCACTCGAGTCGTGTTTTGGTGTTTATGTGAAGGATGTTTTGATGTAGACTCAGTAATCATTCATGGAGCCTCGAAGGTGGTTTAATGGAAACATGTTAACTAATTAAGAAATTTTCAAAGCATAGTTTTCTTTCCTAAAACTCATACCCTGATTCTGATTTGTCTTTTGGAGTAAATTTTCTCTAAAAAATCAGTTTAGATAAGGCAGGGTTGGTCATATCAAATTGGGGTTTGTAAGTCTCCTACAGTACTATTAGTCTATGAGCAAATGATTTAATTCTAGAAGATTTGCTTGACTTTTGGAGGACCAAACGAATTTCCTACTATACAAGCATATATGAAGACTTCGCAGCTCCATCACTGTTTACTGTTAGTGGTACCAATAGACAATATAATATTTAGTGGAGTCCAGATTCCAGAGAATAAAAAGAAAAAAAAAAGTCTTTTTTTTTTTTTTTGTGGCCGCAGCAGCCCCACCAATGCAAAGCTAGTCATCTTGGAATCTGTTTGGACTGAGCTATTATGCCTATTTGGTGCTTCACACCTCAACTCAAGTTCAAGTATGCCAACATTTTCTTCGATAGAGGATGAGACAAATCTTCGGTTGCTAGCAAGGATCAGACAACCTATTTGACCATCTCTCTCTCTCTCTCTGGGGGCTACACAACATATCATCCGTTCAAAGTCAGAAGTTTGGCAATGCTTTCCACCTACAGCCATACATATCCTTTATTTCTTATCATCAACTCGCCGCTCTCCTCATAGCTAGGTCAAGTCCCCATTGAAGAGCTTAAGTCATCCTAAAACGCAGTGACTTCATGCATCTCCGACGTCCATGTAGCTAATTATAAAGGAATCCCACCAAACACGGGTCACATTTGGGACCACGACCACTCTGCAATGCTGGCTAGCTTATCTTATGATGCAAACGCGGCAAGAAAGCTACTTCAACGCGGATGCAGAAGAAGAACATTGCACCGGTTAATGCCATTTCTATTTTTATTTTGTTTTATATATATAAAAGCCAAACGGTACCTTTTATTTATTGTATTAATTTGGACTAATTAAGTTTCAGCTATTCGTATTATACATAAACTGGACAAATTAGGTCAGTCAAATCAAATGTGTACAAATTTGCGTTAACGTTTCGTGGGCATTGGGCAGCCTGTTTGTGTTTGGAAAAACCAATTACGAATATATATACATAGTAGGCAGCCTGCTAGACTTGGAAGTTCCAAGTTGCAACTTGTGGCTTTATTTAGTGCTTCAATCGCGGAAGGCGGAAGCCTCTTTGGCCCCCAAAGGAGAGGCAGTGTCTGTGTCTCAACCACGTAGGAAGGAGAAGGGGATCGATCGCCCACAAATCACTTGAATATTTGGAAATTGCATGCAAACAAAATCATTTGTTTTATTATTATTTTTTCTTTAATTTGGTCATCAGCAAACTAAGTCTGGTCATAAAGACCAAAAAAATATATTTAGGCTCAATTTGAAAGAGTATAAATGTAAATATATATATATATATATATATATATAAAATAATACAAAATATAAGATTTTGTACTCCTTCCAAATATAGCCTTAAAAAAAATAAAGCCCACCAATATAGATTTGCTTTGGCCCTTCTGAGCGCAGGTGCAACTTACAATACTATGACTGCTTTTCTTTTTTAATTGGGGGTGGGGACAATATTGCTATTTCTATCGATCGAACAGGATGCTTTAAGGCAGAGTTGATAGCTCCCAAGCTAGCCACTGGTTTGATAGAGTAATTGGGGCCTCCAGAATCTAATATTGGACTGAACTTGTAGATTCAAACGGTTTGATAGTTTTCTTTTCTGGCTGAGGCTCAAGAATTTGTTTGCTTTGGATACACTGGTTAAAGTGAATGGATTAGGTTGGGTGGCAAACCTAACTTGTATGTGTTTATGCATGGATCATGGTTCTAAAATCGATCTGGAAATAGAACCATTTGACCACCAGTTTTCAGGTCAAATGGTAGGACTGTCAGGTCTAAACCTTGGTCGAACATTTTTTGGATTCAAAACCGGACTCAAAGTCATGACCGGTTCCCAGATCAACCAATCCAATCCAATCGTCCGGTCTGGTCCAGTTTTTGAAACCATGGCATGGCATGGATAATTATTGGTTATGGTGGTCAATGGATAGATAGATTGGTACTATTCAATCCGCAATTTTTCCAATCCAACTCATCCAATTTACCACGACTACCATTAATTAACAGTTCCAGCAAGTGAGCTGCAACAAAAACAAAATTTTCTAAATAAATAAACATTAGAAGTGGATTCGAATTGGTTCTATTAGAAAAACCGGCCAATACAGGGTCTATTAATGATGGTACAGGACAGGGTGGGCCGGTCCTGAATCGATTATGAATTGGTTTTATAACATAGGTCCAGAACCGAATCGAACGGAACCGAACCAATAATTAAAGGGTAATCGGGTCTGACCCGATTCTAACTTACAAGTTAAAACAACTGTTTTTAACCAAGAATATGTTTATATTGTCTTCCAATTTTATCCTTTGTATAAAATATAACAAATTATTAAAAAAATCAAGAAACACTTAGAGTCCGTTTGGTTCACAGTCAGAATTGGAATCAAAATTTTTCGGAATCGGAACTGAAATGGTCTATTCCCATAGTCTGTCTGGTTCAGACAGGAATGGGAATAAAAATTAAAATCAGCAGGAATGGAATTTCATTCCCAAGGGAGGGCCAAGGAATGGCAATTCCCTCAAATGGGGGAATGTCATTCTAGCAAGAATGGGAATTGGATTCCAATTCTGTCTAACCAAACAGTTGGAATCAGAATAGCCCATTCCGATTCCAATTCCAGACCCCTATTCCTGCAAACCAAATGGGGCCTTATATATGTAGAGTCCGTTTAGTTCGCAGTTGGAAGTGGAATTAGAATTGGAATTGAAATCTTTCAAGAATCAGAATCGGAATAGTCTATTCTTATAATTTGTTTGGTTCAAATAGAAATCAGAATAGGAATTGGAATCAACTTGAGTGGGGTTTCATTCCCAAGAAAGGGGAGGGAATGACCATTCCCTCATTTGAGGGAATGTAATTTCAAGAATGAGAATGAGATTCTAATTCCATCCAACCAAACAATTGAAATCAGAATGATCTATTCTTATTTCGATTCTAGAACCCCTATTCCCACGAACTAAATGGGCCCATAGTTGATTCAGAATAGCAAGAACTAGGTCTAATCCAATTATTAACTGAGACACAAATCACAGAACCAAACCCATATAACCAGTACAGTTCTATTGGATAAATCCAATCTATTGGCAGTTCTACGCTTCTATGTTGGCTCCCTTTAGGGGGTGTTTTGTAGTGTGGTCAAGAAATTGGGTGGTGTGTTCTCAACCACACCAAGCCATAGCAGAATAGGTATTCTGTACTATGGTCAAATTTTGGTAGCCTTAACCACACCACACCTATATAGGTGTTTTGCACAGTGTTGTGTGGTTCAGGCCATACCTTGTATTTTGATTACATGCATCTCATATACAAAATGTGAGATGATTTATGCTGCCTATCAAGAGTAATATTTTGTTAGTGTTTTTAAGAAAAATGCAAATCAATAGTATGAATTAATTTAACATATAATAAAAAATTAAAAAAATAACAATATTTTAAAAACCAACTCAGAGGCCAAACCATTTTGCCCCTAGGTCATAGGTCACCGGTTCGACCATTTGGGTCGAACGGATCAAATCGTGCCGCATCAACAATACATTAATTCGTACATACAACCGAACCGGTTGACCCAAGAATCGATCAAATAACCAGTTCCGTTTCACCAAAAAACTTTTCTTGGGCCAAAAGTTGTTGATTTGGTCAACGACTCACTAACCTGGGTAGTCAAATAGTTGATCCAAACAACGGTTTTTGGCCTTTTATTTTAATTATTTTTTAAAATCAGAACAGGCCATCGTTTGGACTTGACAATCAGACTATTTGACCAAAGAACTAGTGGCCAAAATGGTTTCGTGTTCAGTCTGATTTTTATAACCTTATATATAAACACGTACTTTGTTAATAAATAATGTATAATTATGTTCTATATGTATTATTTTATATTTAATTTATGTTTTCTAATTCTATTTTAGATTTTTTATTTGTAAAATAATAAAAAAATTGCAATTTGAGGTAAAAAAAATTGTGTTTTGGCAAAAATAGTGGGCAAGGCACCTATAGCCCCTTGGAATGCATGGGTCTCAAAACGTTACCCAAAATAATAATAATAAAAAAACATCACTTTAATTAGACATCGGAATACAAAGTTATGGCCTCCCAAAGTTTGCATAAATAGTTAGTGTGCAACCCATGACCCAGTCACCAGGTCGAACGGTTTTTAACAATCCACCAGGTTTTACTAAAACGGACCTGAAATTGTGACTAGGTGATGGTTCAAGAGATTCAATTGGTCAGGTCAACGGAGGGTTGAAAACACTAAAAATTAATATTGATTAAAAAAAATCAATAATAATAAAATTAATAAATTAATAATTAAAAAATTATAATACTAATAATAAATTTAAAAAACTAATATTGATCAAAAAATCAAAAGTAATATAAAAATGTAAATTACATACATAAAAGAACTAATAATATAATAAAATTGATTAACTATAATTTAAAATAATAAAAATGAGCCTACGAAGCACCGTAACCAATGCTAAGGCTATATTACCCTATGATGTGGTTGAGGCCACATGAAAAAACCTGTGGTTGATATTTTGGGCATGGTGAAAACCACACCATGATATGATGGGGTTCAAACCACACCACACTACAACCTAACGGCTGAATGAGGTGTGATATGGTTTGAAACCCAATATATCATGGTTTTAGCACACTTCCGAACACCACCTTAATTGAATGACAAAGTGACAAGGAGATTAATCCCCTTTCTAATTTAAATTCTAGGTATGATTCTATTAGAAGATGAATCCCTTAGATTGCTATGAAAAGTCCAAAGTAAACTTGCTTCCCATATTACCAATTGATTAGAAAAACAAAATTATTATACTCTTTGTGGCCTTCAAATATATATGTCCTGAAATTTTGTCTAAGATTGAGCGAATTAAAAATTCACATAATAATGAGTCCAAGATTAAATTCAAATTCGGCAGCTGCATGTTATCAGCACTCAAGGATCAATATATCGATTCTATTAATACCAACAATCGGTTATTGGTGTGTAGGGGTGTCAATTTTACAGGATTTGGTTCAATTCGATCTAGTTCAATGTAAGTTCATTACAAATGAACTTGGTCCAATTCAATTCAATGAATATTTTGGATTGGTCCAATTTAATGTGTAGATCATTCAATCTGTTCAAATTTATTTTAATTTAGATTGGTTTCAACCCAAATTTGGTCCATTGACACCTATGTTCTTAACTTATATCAATGAATTAGATATTGGCTTATTCCAACCCAATCCAATATAAATTTATTATAGATGGACCAGGTCCAATCCAATCTAATAAATATTTTGGACCGGATTGATCCAATCCAATATGTCTTGTTGATCCATCCAAATTCATTTTGGACTGGACCCCGGTCTATTCACACCTTTATTGGTGTGTAATAAGACCGATACTCCAAACTTTTATATTTTTTATTTTTATTTTGTTATCAGTATGAGAGGGATGGTTTCTATCACGCAAAGCTTTCAAAAAACCCCAACTCAGTGTGTATCAATGCATACATGCATCTCCATGACCACTGACATGAAATCATGTATATGACATGCCCGAGGGGCGCAGGAATTAGTTATTATCAATCTGGCCCAGTTCACCAGAAAAACAAAGCATGCATTCTATTAAATTTAAATCTATCATTATATAAAGTATTTAAAAAAAGGGAAAATTCCCGATTAGTATTCTCTACTTTGGTTTAAGTGACAATTTGGTCATCGAACTTTAAAATACAACAATCCAGTACTTGAACTTTCAAAATGTGACAATTCAGTACCTGAACTTTCAAAATGTGACAATCCAGTACCTGCCGTTAAGCAACCCATTAATCAGCTGTTAAGTGACATTTGAAAAATAAAAAAATGTCCTAAGAATGTCATCTAATTCTTTTTATCAACCATCCAAACATTGACAATAAAATAAACAGTCCCAAATTCTAGATTCTTGTAAACAGTCACCAACTTTTTTGAATAGAAGAGGCTAGGATTTGGGACTGTTCAGTTTTTTGTCACATTTAGATGGTTGATAAAGAGAATTAGATAGCATTTTTTACTTTCCAAATGTCACTTAACGGCTGATTAACTGACTGGTTAACAGTAGGTACTGAATTATCACATTTTGAAAGTTTGAGTATTGGGTTGTCGCATTTTAAAGTTCAGGGACCAAATTGTCACTCGAGCCAAAGTAGAGGGTACTGATTGGGAATTTTTCCTTAAAAAAATCACTATATAAAATAGATACTTGTCTTTATTTTAATATGGATCGTAAATGTTAAATTTGATTGATTCCCTTAATATTGTTAAGGCTTTATCTTCTTATGTTTCCCCTAGTCCTTTGGCCTTTGCTGGAGGATATTTACAACATTCTTGGGGCTGAAGTTATGTTCTTCCATGTCAGCTGAAGTATCTTACAGCTGCCCATGCTCTTGCTGTCGAAGGCGAGTTCAATCTGTGCCCCACAATGTCCCACAACACATCCCTGCCGTGTATTGGGAACATCTTCCGATGATAGTACCAGAAATGATGATGTCATCATCGGGAGATATTCCCAGTACACTATGGGGATGTGCTGTGGGACATTGTGGGGCACGCAGATCAGAACTCGCCGAAGGCAAAGAAGTCCTTTCCGCTTGGAGTTCTTCTCCTAGTTGTTATCTATTTACATTCCTAGATAGCTCGTTAGGTGTTGCCTTATTGGTTATTTTGTTTCTTTTGGTTAGTTTATGTGTGTTCCCATGTTTCTACTTCTCTTTGTTTTCTCTCAAAAAGAATGTTAAATTTAATATATAATATTAATTTATATTTTTATCCTTCACTTGTGTAGGTGCTTTTGCACTACACCGTATAAAAAATGGATATTTGTCTTATTTTTTTTGGTGTAGATAATAAAAATTAAATTATTTATAGAAAAAATCTATGATACCAGAAAGACGGATGGAGCTAGGAGAGCCATGGCCCCCCTTATGGTCCAGAAATCCCCCACTAATAATACAATTTTCTATGTAAATTTCTCCCATCCCCAACTCCCTAACCCAATGGTTGCTTCCCTATGGGCTCATTTATATTTATTCCCCCTCCCCTTCCCTAATCCATTTTAGGTTTTGGCCCCCTCATAAAAATTTCTTAGCTCTACCCCCTGTAGGAAGACATGATATTGGAAAAGCTTCAAGTCTTTAACCAATCAAAGCACCCCCCGTAAGTTTTTATTAATACCACCTCATTGATCACCGTTTTTGTGATACCAGCTGATTGACCATAAACTTTTCCTATATTTCCGGTATTATAGTTGAACCCTTATTTGTATTATTAATTTACATTTTCACACGACCTTTAATTGTACATGTATATAAATCGTACCTTTACACTAAGGCTCAGTTTAGAAAGAATACAAATACGTATGGCTCAAAACCTTGCATTTTACATTATTTTGTATGCATTTACACAGTATATATTTATATTTATACTCCTTCCAAATTAAACCTAAAATTCTCTTAAAAAATTGCGTATTTAATTAAAGTTTTGAATTTGAAGCGATCAGGAAAGCCAAAAAAAAAATAATTAATTAAGGAAATATGGGCCATATCAATTTGATTAAGTTAATTTATTGCCAATAAGCCCACCAACGTAGAAAAGAAAATGTAACTTGGTCAATACATGAGCTGCATGCTGGCCTAAGGGCAAGAGGTATAGGTCCGCCATTAGACATTACGTCTTCACGCGGTTTATATTTCCATGTTCTTTCTTAGAGGAGAAATTATTCTTCATCTTAATCGTTCTTTTTTTTTATTATTATTATTATTTTTTTCTCATGCATAAGCAAAGCACAGTGAATCCCAGTCCACTCCTCGCTAGTTATGTACTGTGCACGCACATAGCAAACGACGACCTGGGCTGGGTCTAGGCGTCTAGCTAGGGCCGTGGAATTGGAATACCAAGACGGTTTTTGGGTTTCCGGCGAGTTGCACATGTTACCTTTATCACATTGAAAGGCAGCAATGTGGGTTCCACACCCCCGTCCCCTGCTCCCACAACTCCAATCCAACAAACAGTTTTTTGTTCTGTCAATATCATATGTAACTTCTTATTAATGTTTATTTTTCAAGTCTCTAATTATCAAATTGAAGAGAAAGTATTGATAATGGTGAAGGATTAGGATGTCGTACTGTAGGATAGAATTGGGAGTTCAAATCTCCGGTTGCCGTATAGGAATTCCAACCCTAGTAGAGACGACAAAAGAGTTCAAATGGTACCACATCGCTCTCTGCCGCATGTCTTAAGATTAAAGACCTCTCTTCTTTAGTTTTCCTCTCACAAGTCACAAAAGAATGAAGATTGGTCTCTGCGGTTGCCGTAGTAGTACCGGTGAAGAACTGGAGATAATCTCCCTTCTCACACTCTCACAAGTCACAAGTCACAAGTTTGGGCATGAAGATTGAAGAGGAGCCAAACGGAGAGGCGAATGTAAATGACTAAAGTATAAAATTTGCTTCTGGTAAAGAAAGGGTGGCGGCATTGGATTGGATGGGGGACGAGTGCATGTGCCTGAGAATGCGGGGGTGGCGCCGCGTGGTGTATCGCACGTGCCCAACTGTTGGAATTGCTACAAGAACACGTATTACCAAAAACCAAGAGAACTTAGAGACTCACATGACAGCTACCTAATCGCCCATCGGCCCATGTGCGATGCGGTAAAGGACAAGCGCCTGGGCTGCTACAATATATGGACCTCAACAAGCCCATGACAACGACACCTTAATTTATTAATTAATCAATTCAATTGTTTTGAGAACTTTTGATGGAAACCAAAAAGGAATTTTTGTTGAAAAAGAGAGAGAGATTATTCGACCTGGCTACATGTGGCACCGCCCAATAATGAGTGAGAATTGAATTCTGCTTTTCTCTTCTTTTTTTTTTTTTTTTTTTCTTCTTTTGATTAAGATTTTGTTTTCAATTCCAAGTTTCCAACACATACATAATATTTGATTAAAACATAATAAAAAATATATATATGTTGGGTTCACGACTTCACATGATTAGGTCGACCGGTAAAGCCGTTAATATCCCAAAATCTTGTTGGATTTTGGGGTCTCCCTTTTCCGGACCGTTTCTCCTCAAAATAAGTTTCGAGAAAAGCGTAGTAAATAAGACAGTGTATGTGTTACTCAAATTGAGAAGACAGAACTCAGAAGAGAGTGCTTTTTCAAGCTGAAGAGTGAAGAGTAAACTAGTAAAGGCTAAAACACTTTTCCTTGTTTCTTCACTCTTGAGTAACAAATATAATTAACCTTATCCTTACCTTAATCCAAGTAATCATAGACATGACTGCTTTTTCATTCATTTATTCAGACTTCAGAGAGACGGGTTCGTATATTACTAAGTTTTGTGGGTCCATTTGCAAGAAACCGGTGAGATACCTGACCTGCCCATCTAGAAGGAAAGATGTTTCTCTCTTAACCGAAAAAGAAAAATATAAAATAAAATCAAAGGGAAGAAAGTTTCTATTTCTTTGTAATTTTATACCTAGCATCATGCAATAGTTTAGTGACTAGTGAGTAATCAAATCCGGGATCCCGCCGAGATGGACAAAGTTTGCATTTCCACCAACCTCTTTTACGCGTTTCGCCCACTTTTTATTTTCTTCTCTGTTCCCTTTTTTCTTTCTGTGTATGTAATTGTGTGTAATTCACCCCGGACTGTGGACCACATAATGCACCACATGCATCCTGGTCCAATTACCCATTTGGGAGGTAAGTAAAAACCCGGAAAGATGGAAATATGCTTACAGAAGTCGCAAATTTGATTTTCCGGCACTTTTTCAAAGTGCTTCAATCAACACAGAATCCCTCCCAAACAGGCTCTAAACATATGGGCCCAGAACCGCTGGATGGACCGAAACGTTTAACACTGATCAAACCTCTAACAAACTATCTCAACGGGTCTTACTACCTACCGAAACTCCAGATTGGATTTGGGTTGTCAAATGTCAACTACGTATTGTAACATGTCGATTCCTTAATTATTATATGTATGAAAATACACTAATACAAACACAACAGTCAGTTTCCGGTTAGGTCGGGTTGCCTAACTATCAACCCGAATGCAGTTGAACTGACTTGACATGGGGTTAAATGCTTTTAACCTAACTTATCTGATGAAATCTAGAATCTGGCTGGGCCATACCAGTTTGTTTTCAGCACACCTCAATTTGAAACCCATATAGCTTTTGCTATCAACATAAATTACACCTCTATCAAATCCGACTCAACACATCCAACCCAACCCAACAGAGAGAAAGAGAGATCATTTTCAGGGATACTGTTTGGGAGGGCCAAATGCATTGTACTAGAGACAGTAAGACATTGAAAAAGTGTTTAAAATATCCGGCAACCTTGTCTGTTTCTTATACAAAAGAGAACCTCGTCATTTTTAATACAAACATCAACAAATAAGAAAGGATCCCAAATTAACAATTTAAAAAAAGAAGTAACCAATGACTAATTTAGTAGATAAACTAAGGAAAAAAAAAATAAAAGGAGGAACATAAAAGTCTGAGGAGTGAGTAGTGCCGCAGCCGCTTGTCGGGGATAAACAAAGAAATATTCAGATTTCCCTCCTTGAGAATTTACGATCCATACTCATGGAGTTCCCTTTTCTCCCTCTCTGCGAGCTTTTTTATCCGGCCTAGCTTGTTCCTTGTAATAAAATTATAAAAACCATTAAATAATACATAGTTTGTGAACCAATTAACCCATAAATAATACAACTACATTTAAATAATTAAAACTAATAGGAACAGAGAAAAAAATTAAGAAGAAAAGATGGATACACATATGGGTCAACCCTAACACTACAATGGTGCTTTAGTTTTTAGTTTTCTCGGGCAGTTCATACTGACTTCACAGGCAACATAGACCCTAGGCAGATGATCTAGCAGAAATCAGAAAAGGAATAAAGAAAAGAGATAAGTTTCTCACACTTTAAATTCTTTATGTTATTTTTAATGAATTATATTCTAACCCGACTCTTGGGATTAGAGATACACAGACTAAAGCTCGACGTGTGTGCATCAGACATCAGTGCATGTTATGGATATCTATCTATGGTTTCTAACGCAGGGCACATAGAATAATTATTAACTAGCAGTCTTCATTTCCGGAATTGATTCATGTAATTGTTGTCGCTGTTACACGTGGCAAAAGATGTCCACGTATGCTACGGCCACCTCCCCTCCCCCCCCCCCTTTTTTTTGTTGTGGCCAATGAAGCTTAATAGAGAAAGGAAAACGCCGTTGTTACCTACTTACTGATTACTATAGCCTCCAATAATTGGGACGTGGTTGTAAATAAAATTTAAAATGGGAAACGGAGAAATAAAACAACATAACTTGTACGTCCAGAAGTGGACTATGGTCACTCACTCCAACTTGCTAGCCAGCTAGGATGAGGACATGGTGGTTGAAGAAGATAGAACAATTTAGGCCTTTTTTTTACTCAAAATACCCCTAGCCTTTAAGAGGTAAATGAAATGTTTAGGAAGTAGAAACTTTTTGAAAAGGGCAGATTTGGAAACATACTTTTGGGCAAAGCGCTTCTTTTACCTTTTTATGATAAAAATGAAAAGGGAGGAAAAGGGGAAGGAAACCAACGGCTTTTCTCGCATAAGGAAAATCTTAACTCCATTGACGAATGACGAATGACGAGTGACGACGACGATGATAGAAAAAAAGAGTGACCAACTGACTGACTGTGCTTCTGAGAGAGTGAAAAGGATTGGGGTAAACTAGGAAAGGAATATTTCTTTTTCATTTTCGCAGAGATAGAGGTGGACGCCCTGAAAGGGCGGAGGATTTTTTACCGAGAAGAAAAAATGGCATCTTTTTTGTTTTTTAAATTTCTCCGATTGAAATTCGGGAGGTTTTAATACATTCCTTATTTTCGCTAAATTTAGATTGGGTTTCTGGAAATTGGTCAAGTCATCCCATCCTCTCCTTTTATGCACGACCCATCCTATAAATATAAAATAGCTTAGACTCTTCTACTGCTCATTACCAGCAACAGAGAGAGAAAGAGGAAATATAGGGACAGCAATCCAGAAAAGGAGAGAAAAGAGGCAGAGGGAAAGCCACACAAACGCAGACTCGCACGCGCACAGAAACAGAGAAAGAGAGATGGAAGGAATCGCTTCTGTTTGGAATTATCAAGAGGTGGACCTCTACCACTCCCATTTGCCATCTCAGAGTTTCCTTGAGATTATTTATTTTTCTGGGTTTTGTGTTTTGTTGGGTTACTATATCTGGCACTCGATCAGAGTTCCTTGCATCAAACATATCTGTTGCCATTTTGTCATTTTGCATCTCTTTCTCTGGTGGGTCAGTTTGGCGTTAGATTAAAGGTGGTAGATTCATCACTCACAGTTCTAAATAGGCGCATCTCTTGCATTCTTTCATTAGTTTTGTAACGCATGCTCCTGCTCCAGCAGAATTTTGAAGTTCAACTAATCTCTATTGACGCCAAACAATGATCTTTTAACAAGTATCCGGATTCTTTACCTTCGTTTGCAGTTAGGAAAGTAACCATGAATTGATGATTTCTTTGTACAAACGAAAGAAATTCTTTTAGGTATTCCATAAAATATTAATTTGTGGATCATTTGACTGCATTCTGCTTTCATCTTTGAGTTCTAGTTATCGGTAGTTGTTTGGAAAGAAATCTTTAAAGTTTAAACCATCATTCTAACTTTTAGCTATTTTGGTTCTAACATGGTTTCTACACTTATGATGTCTAGGGCTCTTAGCTATTTTGCTTCTAGTAAATAATAATAATGTCTAGGGCTCTCGGTTTAAACCATCTTTGAGTTCTTAGCTTGCATCTCCATGTACTTAAGTCTCCAGTTCCGTATAGCCGGGCTAAGAACTATTCTGGTCTACTGATGAGTTGTAATTTGTTGTTTCTAGTGGGATTTTCTATTCTCATTTGTAAATTGCAACCGGTCATTAAGTTTCGTAACGTCCATTTCATTTGAAAACAAGAAGGGCCCATGTAGTTGCGTTTCGTTTACCTTCTTGCGTTGGAAAAACATGTTCTAATTGAATTTTGGAGTTAGAACTTGTCGGTATTGATGGAAATTTATGCAAATTTTGGGATTTGCTGAAATTTCTACATCTCTAGTTTATATATATATATATATATATATATATTATGGTTTGACCAAAGATGCTTGGATCTTTATGGGCCCATCCCATTTTGGTGCATTTCTTCTAGTCTTATGAACTCTAGAAAGTCTTACACAAGTGGAAACTTTGGACTTCCTTTCAATGGTAAATTTCTTTGTTTGGAGCCGACTGTATCAGATTCCCTTTAGAATACTGACGTTGATTTTCATATTTCCAAGAAAAAAAAATAAACATGGCCTTGATTTATGAATATCTTCCGTTGTCATTTCTCAGGAAAGTTATTCTTTTTATACCCTGTTTTGTAGTTGCAGATCAATAAATAACAACTTCTGCCGCCCATTTTTATGATTCTTGTTCCCAGTTTTCGTTAATTAAATGTACTCAAACGTCTTATCTTATCTAACAGAGCATTGATGACCTGAAGCACAAGCTTCTCTACACCACCATTGAATTAGAATCAACGAGGATGAATGCACAGGAGGTGCTGAGGAAGAACGAGGAGAGTGTACAGCAATTACTTCAGCTCTTGAAGGTGGCTTGCCAAGAAAGAGATGAAGCAAAAGATCAGCTGCGGAGACTTCTAAACAAGGTCATGATGCCATCAAGCCCAACTGGAATCTGCCCCGTTCTCCCAATGCTTCAGCCTGAAAGCCCTCATGTACAACCGAATAAGGCGAATTCAAGCATCACAGAGTCTGACAGCCTCTCTGAATCGTACAATCACCATTCCTATGGTTCCTCCCCTGCAGAATCCTTCTTTGATGCGGTTTCATCCTCAGACCTGTCAAATATGAACATGGCCGATTCCAGTAACATGGGTTTGCAAAATCATCCCTTTGCCCAAGAAAGCAATGTCTCCAACCCAATGGGTATTGTCACGTCGGGAAATGGAGTCAACTCACTGGCCACCATGTCTTCAGGCTCTCCCAAAATTGATCAGGCTTCAATAGTAATTGAGAATCTGGTCAAAGGAAAGCAGCTTCCCCAAAAGGGGAAGCTGTTGCAGGCTGTAATGGAAGCAGGACCCCTGCTTCAGACACTTCTCGTTGCAGGACCTCTACCTAGGTGGCGAAATCCTCCCCCTCTACATCCCCTCCAGATTCCACCCGTTTCCATTAAAGGTTGTGACCCTGAAACAATCAATCAGAAGCCAGTTTCCATCCCAGATTACCCTATTCAAAGTTCAGTAAGTTCTTCATACATCGATATATCTTCTCAGATTTGTCCTACTACTATGCCTATGTCGAGTGCTGCCAGCGTTTCTGGTTCATGTCTAAACAACAAGGCACAACAGCTATCTGGTAGCATTGGTTGGGATCCCTTGCACAATCAAATCTTTCCTGGAAAGCGCCAAAGACTCCAATAAGACACCACAGAACTTTTCACTACTTGTATAAATACAAATTTAACGTGTTATATGGTGTAAATGGAATACTTTGTTTCAGGCTTTGAATGGAATGGTTTTGATGACTTTAAGTTGGGCGATTCTCATTCCCTCACTAGCATTTTCATTTTCGCAAGAAAATACGGAATGAAATTCTTAATTAAAAAAAAATGGAGACCTATGGGATGGGAGGAGATTATCAATTTATCATAAACCATTCGTGGCAGTGAGCAGACGTGTCAGGCCATTGGAAATTCCCTCCCACCAACGCACTATGCTACAGTACAGCCCAACAGCTAAACACTTCATCGACAAAGATGGTCTTCAACCATGTCTTTGTGGGTACTTCAGTCCTTGACCACTAATACGGTAATACCCTACCAAATTGGGTACCAATGAATGGTCTCAAAGAGCTTCAAACGGTATCTATCAAAGGAAGCGTTCAAACTTAGGTGAGTCCCATCAATAGATTTTTATTCTCTAACACACCCCTCACTCATGTATAGATCAATTAATATGTTGTGTTAAAATTTAGGGGCCGTTTTATAAGTTTTTTGGGAAAATCTTTTGATAGCTCTCACAGTTAAAAGATGCATTAAAATCTGAGTGGTCTGAAACCCGTTCGGTTAAAGCATGTTTTTCTGTGTAAAGATGAATAGAAAAAAAAACACAAAAGTCTCATTTAGAATTTCTCCAAAATCGCCCGTTTTAGGTTTTTTGTGTTTAGCGGTTAGATCTATCATGAACCAAACGAAAAAAGACCAAATCACAATCTATCAAACTTGCAGATAACCAATAGACCGTATAAAAAACACACTAAACGAGACATTAATTAATTATTACGGATAATAAAGATTAAATACTAGAACACTTGATCAAATAGGCTTTAATGCCATTTCAAAATAACCATTCGACCCAATCTCTCATTATTAAGTTCTTATTCTCTACTAACAATATCCCTAAATGTGGAATTAGTTTCATTTTATAATTTTCTCCATTTGTGCACACCTCAGGCCAGCTTTTCCAAGACTCGCCCGAGATAGTAGATGCGGTTTCTTGGAATGCAATGATCTGTGGGTGTAAACAGATAAAGCAAGGCTTGGATGCTTAGGTTAGGGAAGGCTTGAGGCCTCACGAATCAATTTTTCTCTGAGCAACCAACTTCACAGTTCTTGGGATGACCAAAGAGTTTATGGCATGCACTTCCCGTGAGCATCCAATTTAGCTTAATTATACGTTTAATGTGGGAAAATGGAGGATAATCTTGTAGTTTTCGAGTGTCATCAACACTCAACAGGCCACATCCAACAAAAGAGCAATTCACCTAGCGTTTTCAATCAGAAATACTACACCTATTCCTATACCCCTTTATCCCCTTTTAGTGAATTATTTAGGAGCAAGGATGAATATTTATTTCATTTCGCCATTAAGGTTCAGTTTGGAAGGAGTGCAAAATCTTGCATTTTATATGTATTTGTATTTATACTCTTTGGAAAATGGGACTAATAATAGAACAATTATGCTAGTAATAAAGAAAAGCAAATCTGTCAAGTATCAATACATAATGGAGTCCTAGTTCCATTTTTTATGGGTGAATGCATAGATATATAGTTCATCAATTGAAGGATCCGTTCATTAGAATTTTCCTTTATTCATTCGGTCTCCCTTATGAACGTTCCAATCTATAAATAATGTGTTTTTGGAGATCCAAGGGGTGAAGGAGGGAGATGATAGGTGTTTGAGAAAGAAGGATGTTATCCCTGTTAGATGGAAGAGCCCTGATTTCTAGGTTATTAAAATTAATTTTGATGCAACGTGTATTAATGGGGATTGCTCAGTTGCTTGTATTGCCAGGGATCACCAATGTCATATTCTGGATCTCAAAGCCTATAAGCTAGGTAAAACTACAGTTAATGTTGCTGAAGCGTGAGCGGCGTGGGAGGCCCACAATCTTAGTCTCAACCTTTCAAACAATTACATCATCATCGAAGGAGATTCAAGGCTTGTTGTCGAGTGTCTGAAAAAGTACTACAATCCCTCATGCAAAGTACGCCCAATTATTGAAAATTGCTACACTTTAAGAAAAAGATTAGAGGGAACGATTGAGTATCATCACATCTACGGAGAAGGAAACATGGCTGCAGACTGGCTAGCTAACTATGCACACACAAACGATGTTTCTCTCAACTCCGTCCCTATTCCTCTAAATGTATTGCTTGTTTTGATTTCTCACGGCTCCATCCCTATAGATAAAATACCATAATTGTAGGGTTTCTAGACAGTAGTAGTAGCTAATGTGAAAGATTCTCTAGCCGTCTCTTTCTCAGGCAGGCGGGGATCCTTTAGGGGCGGACATTCCACACGGGCACTGTGGTTTGAAAGGTTCTGCTTGGTGACTGACCGACTATCAGGGCGCACTCCGCAACTCCAAGCATCCTCGTTGTGGATCCCAAAGATGTATCATGTTGTCAACTCTTGGATTTCCTACTAATTAATGTCTACTCTCCTCTCTACTAACTTAATGAAATTATACCACTTTCTTCCCACCACCAAAATACCTTAGGACTGTAAAACAATTTAGCCACTGATTGTGGTTGGACAGTTTAGAATATCTCCCCATGAATGACAAGATATTCATAATGCATGACTTGAATGTTTTGCTGTTAAAGATGTAAGAAGAGTTTGTGGGTAGGAGATCCAAATTCATATAACCGGGGGTAATTCATTCCCTATGATAAAAAAACGTTGGTGAGAATGGAATTCGATCCCAAAGCCTCCACTATTACTGGCCAAAGTATTTACTAAGGCTGCATTTGGCATTCTTATTTCAAGGATTTACCTACTTTTTACAGTTAAAATGGCTCTGTTAACACTGAATTTTTAATGGTAAAATGGAGATAATAATTACTTAAAATAAGGAGGAATGCCAACCATCAGTTGATAAATTTCTCTCTCAAATGACTGTTTTTTCTCGCATAACGTTCAGGTTTCGTTAACGATAGAAGGTGTATATTCCTCGAAATAGGCCGCAGCTTTGGGTAAACTCATTTTCATAAATTTATGCCCAATCGCTTCGCGCTCACCTTCATCGTCAAATTCTTCATATATATTTTACTATTTAGAATCCAGTGAAGGATCATCAATTACAGCCTTCAAATGTCATCATCGTTCAAACGTTCGATAAAAGTTTTCGATTAGTATCATGTAATTTGGGCTTAGTGTCACTTTAGTATTCGTAACTTTAAAACATGACAATTTAGTACTTGAATTTTTAAAATATGTCAATTCAGTACCTGTCGTTAATCTGTCGTTAAGTGAAATTTGAAAAGACACAAATGTCTTTCGAGTGCCATCTAATTTTTTTTATTAACCATCCAAATGTTGACAAAAAATGAGCAGTCTCAAATCTTGGTGACCATGATTTTCAAAACTGGACTGGATCAGACCAGACTGTCAACCGGAAAAACCGGGAACCGATCACTTTTTGGCCAAAAACCATTCATTTGGTCAATGAATTGCTGACCTGGGCAGTCGAACTGTCAACCCAAACAACGGTTTTTGGCCTTTTTTTTATTTTTTCTGTCAAAGCAGGCTGTCCATTCAGATCAGACAATCGGACCATTCGACCCGGGAACCAGACCCCAATAGAGTTCCCTATCTAGTTCAGTTTTAAAAACCTTAATGGTGACCCCAATTTTCTTAAATAGAAAAGACTAAGGGTTTGAGACTATTCATCTTTATTAACTTTTTTGATGATTAATAAAAAAAAAATTAGATGACACTTAAAAGGCATTTAAATCTTTTCAAATACTACTTAACTGCTAATTAATGATAATTACTAAAGTAACAGCTTCGTCTTAATAATTTCAACTGTTAATATCCCTAACTTTCAGTATTTCAAGTATCGGTCACTTTCAATACCGCTAAATACACACGATATCATGCAACATATATCATTGTTATCAGTATTTTTTTTTTTTTTTGGTAGAAGGTATCAGTAATTAAAACCTTGCTTATTACCGGAAGCCATTAAACTGAATAAATAACTAAATAGTAATGACCGGTACAACGCTAACCCCTTAACGTTATATGTTTCCGGTATAACGTCACAATACCCGCCAATGGGCAAAAATAAAGCAAGACAGAAGACATTATTATTCTCATCTCATAAATAAATAAACTCAAGGGGAAATAGATTTATAACGGCCGTAGCTTGTTACTTCCATGGATAATTTGTTTTCCCAGCCTATAAAAATCCTCTAATTGATTTTCAAATGTCATGTTTCCATTGATTGGATATAATCTTTGCACTGTTATGTTGCGGGGAAAACCAAATTTCATAGGTTGGTTTTCATAACCACTCGAAGAAGCGTCCTTTTTGCATAACGGTCGGCAACGGTAGATATTAGAATGAAGACTAGGGGTGTTCACGGCTCGGTAACCGTTGGCTTATTTTTGAAATCGAACTGGGGCTACGGGCAACCGAAATCAAACCGTGACCAGTTAATCAGTTGATCAGTTCGGTTTGTCGGTTTTTCAGTTTTTAATTATTTATAATATATAAATATATAATAAATAAAAAATTAGAAATATATATATAATATTATATTTTAAATTATATATTATATATTATATATTATAAATATATATTTATATATAATGCATATTTGTTAATTTATGATGTATAAAAAATATAAAATATACATAAATATATCGATTCGGTTAACCACTGATTTTCTATTTTGGTTAACTGAAACCGAACTGGTACCTTCGATTTTTTTAAAATGCCAAACCGACCGGTATAGTTAATGAAATTTTTTATTCAGTTTCGGTCAGTTTTTCGGTTCGATTCGATTTTTCTTATTCACCCCTAATGAAGAGAAAATGTCACGTGTGGAAAGAATCATCTCACCACTGGATGAATTGGGATCTACTCGTAAAATGCGCCTCAGCCCCATCCCACCATGTATTTGGAACATCTTCCATACTCTCTGTTCTTCATAAGGAGATGTTTCCAATACACAGTGAGATGGGGTCCGTGTGAAGTACGCTCTATGAGGAGCAGATCTTGACTCCCACCGAATAGGCCAACTGGCTAAGTCCAGATTTAGTCCTCACCAAATCCATTATCCATCCTCACACTGTCCTCACTCCTCACAGCCCTTGCAACTCAGTCTGGATCACCCACCAACAAAACACGTTCCAACTTCCAACCCTCTATCAACATAATCTCAAAACGCACATCTCATACATGACAAATCCCACTTTAATGGCGGGTCCCAGTCTCATAGTGAGTCATGCGATGTTAGATGAAATTGGCAAAGAGTTGGAACGTGCTTTGTTGGTAGAAAACCTCAACTCCATGCAACTGTGCATAGGGGTTATTACTTTTTCACTCGTGAAGGCATTCCCAATACACAGTTTTAAAGGTTGTGAAGACTTTGAAAGGGCAGATTTTGTGAGGATAAAATCCCAATTGACCAATTCTCGGCCAAGTAAAGGCTGTACAGCAACACCGGATGAGATTAAAATGCAAGCACCGGATGTTAGATGTAAGCCTGTAACCTTCAGCTGGATCTTTGGCACATGACTGGGTCCGGCTGATTTATTTAATCAATGTATGAACAATTAAATCGTCACAATAATTGAGGGAATGAAGAAACGGGATGGCTCCCACATCCCGATTCCATCAAATTTTACGCAAAAACGGAACAATAAAATGTATATGATACATTAAGAGAAAAAGCGGAGGGTGGGGGTTAGTGTATTCATACATAAGGTGTGTGGGGAATCCAAGTTTGGCATCCATCAATCCACAATCCTCTCTGCGTGCAGACCTTCAACTCTATTCTTCAAAAATCCCACGCTAAAGGCTGCACGGCACGGCCAGTGGTATAGCAACGACTAGCAATTAATACTGAATACCAAAGAGCTTCAAAAAACGAGGGCCAGGAGGAAAAAAAGAATGAATCGCGGCAATTCCATTGCCACCTGGATGAGAATCATGAGATTATAACAGGCTACAACCCTCTTTTTGATTAATTAACAAATTAATAATACCATGGAAGCACAGATGCACACGTGCCTCCAAAAGAATATGCACCGCAACTCTACTGTTCTCCGAGCGTTGCCCCTTCAACCCCCCCCCCAACCCAAAACCCCAAAAATAAACAAACAAAAAACGATCTCGAAACCCCCAATCTTCAATCCTTACTTTGAACATTGTTAACCACGCACCAACCCAACCCAAATATAATGTTGTTACAAACCCATCAGTTCTCTTCACCCATATTGCAGAGTTTCGCCAACAGATACCATCCAAAGAACCCAGCGGGGCTTTGATGCCTC
This sequence comes from Nelumbo nucifera, assembly GCF_000365185.1. The sequence goes on from NW_010729085.1 coordinate 3,294,276, forward strand.
CCGTATTTAGGAAATGGGCTGAAAGAGAGAACTTCACCAATGAAACACCCACAAATTACATCAACAGAACCCTGCCTACATAAGCCGATGCTGCCGTAAACCCTTCCCGAAATGAGGTTGCATCAACCGGACATATAACCCATTCAAAGTTACCAGTTGATCGTGGGTTCCTTGCTCCACAATTCTCCCACCATTAAGAACTACAATATTATCTACATGCTTCATCATTGCCGCCCTGTGAGCAATAAGAATGGTCGTCTTGTTCCCCATTATAAGTGTATCGAGAGCCTCCTGCACAACCCGGCTTGACTCAGACTCAATTGAGGAGCTGGCCTCATCCAAAAGCAAGATTGGTGCATTCTTCAGCACTACCCGGGCAATGGCTATCCTCTGCTTCTGTCCTGGTGTTAGATCTACACCTCTCATGCCCACATGTGTGTCATAACCATGAGGCAAGCTGCTAATGAAATGGTGAGCATTAGCTATTCTGGCTGCCTCTTTCATCTCAGCCTCGGTTGCATTGTGCCTTGCATATATGATGTTCTCCCGTATGGTGGTTGAGAAGATAATGGGTTCCTGTTGAACAAGACCCAGGTGATTCCTCAACCATTTGAGATTAAACAACTTCAAATCACGACCATCCAGTAAAATTTGACCAGCAACTGGATCATAGAATCTCTCTATTAGAGATATTAAAGTGCTCTTTCCAGAACCTGAAACCCCCACCACAGCCACAGTTTGTCCTCCACCGACTTTGAGACTAAAATTGCTCAATACCATCAATTCTGGACGAGTTGGGTAACAGAAATCAACATTTTTCAGCTCAATGCTTCCAAACACATTAGGAGGTTTAAGTCCAGAGCTATCATCTGGGTCAATCTTAGGAACACGATCTATGATTTCAAATACTGAAGTAAGAGAGTTACGTCGCTTGAGAATGTAAGGAGCCAGGCCAAATGGTTCTACCAGTGCAAAGGTTGCAAAGGAGAAGACAATGTACTCTTTGAGAGCTGTTGACAGATTCAGATAGCCTTTTTTAACAGAGACAGCAGTATACCAGAGAAGGAGGGCATTACAAGCAAAAAGCAGGAATTGTGAAAAACCAAAGGCAAAACCAATGGCCATTCCGTGGAGGAAGCTCTGCTTGAATATTTTCCCTAACTGTAACCTGTAGAGTTCCATCACCTTGTTGCCTGCACAGAATGCAACAACAGTATAGATATTTCTTACTGCATCTTCAAGCACCAAAGAAGCCTTCCTGTGCATCTCCTGTATGCCTCTTGAAAACCCCGCAAGCCACAACTTCTGCAAAGCACAGACTCACAGCCACTCAAGATTTGAAACAAGGGACAAGTTGCATATTCATGATTTTTGATAAAGGATAGATGAAATAAAATGCATCACAATAAATAAATCCTTCCTACTAAAGTACACACCGACAAGTAAAGAATCGTGGGTTCATATCATATTGTAATCCAACCAGCCAAATGCAAAACAATTTATGCTAAGTTAATTAGACATTGGTTAGACTCCAGTTGGACCCAATAACAACCTAACTTCCTGAAACAAATCCTGATAGATAGTTGGTTTAGTGAAAAGCAATGAATCCCCACATCCACCCCCCACCAGGGAGAGGGGTCACCAACATGGCTTAGCATATGCAAGATGGAAGGTTTAACTTTGTGCATATATGGAGTTTGATATACATCATTATCAAAAAACAATTGACTATTGATCCCGTCATCTGTTCTTCTATTACATACAGAAAACTATCTCCAGGGTTAATATTTTTAACTACACATATGGGCATGTATATGCAGAAAACCTATTCCAGGTAACCAAACATGTTAAGGTATTCACAACTGATGTAAACAAAGAAGCAAGGAAAGAATCCATGGAGAATTGAATCATTTTTCCAATTCCTACACCAATTTCGGAATTTTTTTGAGTGTCTTAATAATAGGGTTTTAAGTTTTCTAGAACTTTACATTTACTGCTTGTAAGGAAAGAACATGGAGAATTGAATCAGTTTTCCAATTCTTACACCAATTTCAGAATTTTTGGGTGATATTGATATTGTTTTTCTTATTTCTAGTTATAGGTGTCTTAATAATAGGGTTTTAAGTTTTCTAGAAATTTACATGTATTCCAAAATTTACCATCTATGGTAACATTTAACTTACTATTTATAGTAAACTCACATTAGAAGCTGTTTGATAACAGATGAAGATGGCATACCTCCTTAAAAACTTATTCACTAAAACATAAAGCAATAAGCTTTTCAGTTCAGCATCTTCAGCTGTTACCAAACGGCCCCTTAGTAAGGTTTTATAGAGTTGTTTAGGAGTTCAAGTCCTTGTTTAAGTGTCCCTATAACCTATGGATTTGTCTTAGTCTTAAAGCAATTAAAAGTTGATTTGGATCAGTTTCCAAGTCCAAATTGGAGTTACAGGGATATCAGAATTTATAAGTTGAGTCTATAAGTAGAATGTTGAGTTCCTACTCAACACAGGAATCACCTTGAAGGTGACTCAACCTCCTTGCAAGAAAAGAGATAAGAGTGAGAGAAGAAAGTGGTAAGAGATCTCAGTTGTCCAATTCTTATTACTCAACCGAGCGACGGTGAACGATGGCGGCAACGATGGTAACGGTGAGCGAAGGTGGTGTGTTCTGGAGGCGATGAGCAAAGAAACTGAAGATGAGGAGAGTTATGAGACTCTTGAAAGATTTCAGGCCAATAAGCCTACTGAATAGTTTCTACAAGCTTCTTGCAAAAGTGCTGGCCGAAAGATTAAAGAAGAATCTAGGAAGTGAAATTTCCAAAAACCAGTGTGTTTTTATTGGTGGAAGACAAATCTTGGACAGAGCTTTAATTGCCAATGAAGTGATTGATTCAAGAACGAGGGCAGGAAAACCAGGAATTCTATGTAAAGTGGATCTTGAAAAAGCCTATGACCATGTCAATTGGAGATGCCTAAATTTCATTCTTGAGAAAATGAACTTCAGCCAGAAATGGAGAAACTAGATGAAGGTATGTTTTTCTTCACCAAAATTTTCTGTTATAATTAATGGAAATTCATCTGGCTTCTTCAAAAGTTCAAGAGGCATTCGCCAAGGAGAGGCAATTAAAATTATAAAATCATTATTTTTGTATGAAAATTAAGAATTTAAGACCCTAACATGGACTTGAAAATGTTTTATATGTTTCATTTTATTTTTAAATTTTTATTTGAATATGCTTTACATGTTATGTTTATGTATTTTAACTTTAAAGTAGGTTTTTTAAAAACAATTATTTTAAAATTTTAAGTTTATATTTTTTATTAATATTATGTTCAATATTTTTTACTTTCTGCATTTTTTACTTTTTTAATTTTCTAACATTTATTGACTTTTTAGCATTTTTGTGTATTTCTGTGCCTTGCATCAAAAAGGCGCACACCTCGCCTTGAGGCTTGCTCTTTTAAAACACTGGTCACCTCTTCTTTTCCTTTTGTGTGATGGAAGTCCTGACCCAATTCATCAATCGAGCAAGAAAGTCTGGTCCTTGGGAGGGCTTTGAAATTAAGCCAGGGGTGAAAGGGCCAATGTGCTCCACTTTGTTGATGACACATTGTGTTTTGTTGATGCTTCTTTTGCTCAATTAGAAACACTAGTGGGAATTTTTTCTTGGTTTGAAGTGGTAACAAGGCTAAAGCTGAACTTGGGAAAATGTTCTCTGATTTCGGTGGGTAGAATTGAGGACATAGCTGTGTGGGCAGATGCCCTGGATTAGTGAACAAGCTCCCAACTACCTATCTTGGGCTCCCAGCAATATGGGAGCCGGTGTTGGAAAGACTTGAGAGGAAACTCACTTCCTGGAAGGCAAAATACCTTTCAAAAGGGGGAAGAGTTACCCTGATTAAAAGCACTCTTGCGAACCTGCCAACTTATTTTCTCTCTCTTCCCCATCCCTAGCACAATAGCAAAGAGAATAGAAAAATTACAAAGAGACTTTTTATGGAAAGGGTGGGAAGATGAAAAAAAGATCCACATGATAGCATGGGATCAGATCTAAACTCCAGGTCCTTTGGGACTGAGAAGAATCAAAACTTTCAACACAGCCTTATAGGGAAAGTGGATCTGGAGATTTGGAGTGGAAGCAAACAGCTGGTGGAGGAAACCCATTGCATCCAAATATGGTCTTCAACCGAGGGGATGGACAACTGCTATCAACTTGCCTTCATATGGATACTCGCTATGGAAAGCTATATTGAAAACTCTTCCTAGTGTCCTAAAAGGGGTGGGTTTCAAGTTAGGAGATGGGGGAAGAATCCACTTCTGGAAGGACAAATGGCTTGATGATGTACCTTTGGAAGAGAAATTTCCTATGCTATCCTCAGCGGCTGAGGATAAAGAGGCAATAGTTGCTAACTCTTTCGAGTTAGTCCGAGGTAAAGTAGTGTGGAAGCCTAAATTCTGAAGAGATTTTCAAGACTGGGAGGTGGATGAAGTTGTGAACTAGTCAAATAGCTTAAATACATTTTCTTTTCAGACCCATTCAGAAGACCAATGGATCTGGAATTGGACTGCTGATGGAAAGTTATCGGTTAGATCTTTTGCTGATAGTCTGACTATTAGAAGGGCAACTGATTTCCCCTGTAAACAGATGTGGAGCCCTCATTCTCCATCCAAAAGCAATTTCTTGACGTGGGCCTCAGCACTAGGGAAGTGCCTAACAAGAATCAACCTGGCAAAAAGAGGTTTTCAGCATAGATGACCTTAGCTTTGGAATCTGTGGTCTTGAAGAGGAATCCATTGAACATCTCTGAGTTCATTGCAAGTCCGCCTGGACTATCTGGTCTCATTTCTTTGATGCTGTTGGTGTTTATTGGGTAATGTCAGGTACAGCGAATGCATTTGGAGAGCCATACCAGCAGCAGTAATCAGCACTATATGGTCTGAGAGGAATGGCAGAGTTTTCATGAAAGAGAAGAAAGAACGTGAGGTGTTAATCCAGAGTATTGTGGCCAGACTTGCTTCTTGGCTTTCTATCATCCCTGAGTTTTGTAATCAGAACTTGTTTGTGATGCTTAGCTCAGTTAGTTTGTGGGAGCTGTGATCATATCCTTTGGGGGTGAACTGGCCTGTGGTTTCCCCCATTCTTGTATGATTATCTTTTCTTCATTAATAAAATTTACCTTACCTCTTTTCAAAAAAAAAAAATCTTCTTATTACAACTGAATGATGCCCTCAGATCCAGCCATTTTTACTAGCAGACACGGCTTTCTTTTGTAGACAAATCGAATGGGTAGAGCTGGGAGCAACTGGCATCCCTCATGAGACAAAGGTGGGCTTGCATGGCTGACTGATGAACCTTGGGCTGGATTTTATCAATTCCCCCATCCCCACTCTCTGAGATCAACCTTGTCCTCAAGGTTGAGAAGTGGGAACTAGTACTATAGTTGCTAATATGGTTCCCATGTGGCATCCTTGGTGGATAAGTTGGTCCAAAGTATTAGAGCTTCTGGGAACACCTTATTGCCTTCTTTGACCCATCAAAGAACATCTGAGGTAAATTTCCAAGCACCAATTTACCCCTTCCATTAACCATCAATTTGAGTGTGGTAGCAGTAGTGTAACTTGATTCCCTGAACATGGAAGTATTTGGCCCAAAATTTGCTCATAGAAGTCTGGTCTTGATCCGTGACAATAGCCATAGGAGTGTCATATAGCTTTTCAATTTTTTGCACAAAAATTTTTGCCAGAAAGGAAGTTGTATTGAGGTGAGGCAAGGCAACGAAGTAGGCATATTTAGTGAGTCTATCCACTACTACCAAAACTAGTAATGGTTTACTACCAAAAAAAAACTAGCAATGGTAACTTTCATTTAGTAGTTCATAAAATAATTACATCGAGACTCCAAATGAGTGCTGGTCCCACAAGATAGTGGATGTTTTGATTAGTAACTGTACCAAAATTATGGATTTGCCCATTGAAGAGGGAATCCCAGTGATGAAGCCCTTAGAGATTTCATCACAAACCTGCCAAGGAAGGAGTGGCTACTCAAGGACAGTTAGAGCTTGTGTGTCATACTTGTGTTATTCACATATATGCAAGCTGCCACATATTCTTTCACCTGTCTTTTGATGTCTTGCCAATAGTAGTGGCCGGAGATTAAATGGTAAGTGTGCAGGACTTTGGAGTGGCCACCTACTGTGGAGTGCGGACTCATGAAACAGGTGTAGAAGGAATGTGGGTGGATTTGGGGACCACCACAAGATGGCCATGACAATACAGGACTGAGTCAACCACCGTGTACCCATAAACAGTTGTAGAAGTTAAGGAATGTGGGTGGATTTGGGGACCACCACAACATGGCCACGACAATACAGGACTGAGTCAACCACTGTGTACCCATAAACAGCTATCGGGTTTTGGTTCCATTGGGCCCTAATGCATCAATAGTGGATCAAGTTGGGCCTCTTCCACTGTAATCCAACAAGGGAAAGATGGGCCAAGAGACTCATTTAACCCAGCTCAAGGTTACCCAGAGGGCATCCACTGCTAAGTTTGTAGGTCTCGGTGTATATTCAATTTGATAATCATACCCCATGAGCTTACAAGTCCACTTTTGTTGAACACTGTTCAAACCTCGTTGATTCACTAGATATTTCAGACTCCTCTGGTCCATCCAAATGATAAAATAATGGCCTAAAAGATAAGCTCACCACTTCTAGACTGCGAAAACAACTGCCACTTGCTCATAAGTTGACTTGGCTTGGGCCTAGGTTGAGAGAGCCTTACTGAAGCAGGCTAAGGGCTGCTCTTTTTGCATCAATACAGTACCTACTCCACACCCCGAAGCATCACTTTTTTTTGACAAGTCCCCGAAGCATCACATTCAATCTTGAATGACTTTGAAAAGCCCAATACGGCTAGAAATGGAGAAGTCCCAACCCGTTTGAGATCTTCAAATGTTTGTTGGGCTTGCAACTTTTACACGAAGTTATCCAGAATGAGAAATTGGAATAGTGGGGCTTCCAACAACCCATGCCCCTTTATAAATCTTCACATGCAAAAGATCCATACCTCACACACAAGGCTCCTATGTAGTATGGCCATATAACTTTAGGATGTGATCTCTGATACGACTGAAGCCATGAATCACATCACGGTCAAGATAGATTGACATGATCAACACTCGTTGGTAGCTTAAAGATCCAAGAAACTGGATCCTCACCTGAAAATGTAGAGAAATCTAGCTTAGCAGACATTTCAATGCAGCCACTTCCTTCACGAGAGCTTCCATTGCTCAATCCTTCATTCTCACTCTCCCTTGCACTGGATATCGCCATTCTTTCACATCCTGACATCACGGCAGAGAGCACTTCTTGATTTCTTGCACCCCCACCCCCTAAACTTGTACAGACTGATTTCAATTTGAACCACCCTACATTCCAGCATCACAGATCTGGTGTTGGTCATGGAAACAACCATGTTCTGATGCCAAATCATAGAGTTCCTACTCAAATTCAACTCATGAGTCACTTCAAGGGTACTCAACCTCCTTACAAGAAGAGAGAGAGAAAGAGAGAGAGAGAGAGAGAAGAAAGTGGTAAGAGATGTTATTTGTCTAATTCTTACCCTAGGGGTTATGAGTAGTTTGGTACTAGGGATGGAAATTTCCCCATTCCCCCGACAGGGAGAGCACCCCCATGAGAGCACCCCCCCCCCACCCCCATGAGATCCCTTCTTAATAAAACTACTAAAATATCTTTGATATATATAAAATTCAAACCCTATATATTTGGGTTTTTTTATCTTGGGATTGATGTTGAGTATTTGTGTTTTCCTATGAATTAGTTAATGATTTATGCTAATACTTTTAAAAATATGATTGAATATGTTTGAATAGATTTGGAAATATTTTTGCTAGGACTGTAATTTGCAACTATTTTATTTAAAAAAAAAATTGGGAATGAAGTAGAAATCAAAAACAAAGCAAAATTTGGCATCTTCAAAAAAATGGTGGGGAGTAGGGATCCCCATGTGGACGAGGGCGGGGAAATTCCTATCTTTGTCGGCAGGGACGGGGATGGGGAGTGTCTCCCCATGTTTGCCCCGCCCCATTGCCATTCCTAGCAGGTACCCAGGCCTGAGGTGGGCTTGCATGCCAAGAAATGAGGGAGTCTTGGGCTGGGTTCTATCATAGAGTCATTGTAATTGCAATTAAAAGATTGATTTGATGAAATAAAGTTTAGTTACTAAATTCTGGTTTTTGCCAGAAATTCTGTCTTTCTCTCTTTCACCTATTTCTTCTTATAAGAATTCTGTCTCTCTGTCATTTACCTTAACAGAAAGAGTTCCCTTTCTAAGTTCTTGCTCATTCTTTGGCATTGTAACAAGCTATATACTTGATTTTTTACCCCTCATTCTTAATCGGCCCAAACCCCTCCTTTACCCCACAAAGCCCATTACCTGACCTGGAATTTGTAGGACCCTACCCTGTCATACAACAAACACTAGCGAAACAGGGACCAGTAGAGATCCAATTTTTTGAGTGTCAAGACACTGATGGGAGCTGATGTAACATAAAAAGAATATTATAAAAGCTAAGGCAGGGAACTATGGGCATACGATGATGAACTGGGTAGTTCTTGTGCTCTTTGTAATGTATAGACTCTATTCACCATCATTTAATAAAATTGAAATGGAGCAGAAGATCTTCATAGCTGACCAATCCAGAGAGTCACCTAGTTGGTGGTGGTTCCAGTTGGCCTCATCCTTCCAGGTAGGAGATACATAGAAGGTCATGTATGGGCATTCCCTACTTGACCCAATTAGAGAGCCTCCCTAATAATAACATTGATGTAGGGAGCTTCCTTACATGTGGAGGGATGATGAAGACAAAACCCTCTGGAATAGCCACCTGTACAATCTTCCAGCTTACATCATCCTAATCCCAACCTTTTATTGATGTCTTCTACATGGGAAGCTTCAAATTTTAATATAAAACTTGCCTAAAAAGAAGAGTATTCTGATCACATGGCAAGAATTTTGTTGGGCTCAAAATTGTCTCATTTATAAGTGATGAAGGAAGATTTGGCCCGACCTCATAACCACTCAACACGTGGCAAAGGCAACAGTTCGGCACAACAGCTCGCCAAGGCGCGAGCTCCGAGAGGAGGAACCAGTGGTCTGAACTCCCCACAAGGAGTCCGAGCTCTCCCTTAGGCCCCGAGCCTTACGAACACAAAAGGCAACAACCCGAACTGGCCTGCCCCACGGCAGTTCGGGCCACACTTCTATCCAAACTCAAGACTTAACCTCGCACACCACTCCAGCACTTCGCCCCCGAAACACCGAACTGAACAAACCGTACCTGACACCGAAGGAGTCCGTATCCAAGGGCGGCACACCTGATTGAGTTGGGATCTGACGCTTGACAGCCGCATTCCAACGGCCACCTGCCACCGCCATCTCCAGTTACAGAGACGGCTCCGACAAGGAGCAGTGGCGGTTCTGTCCCAACAGAGGTAATGACACCCGAACTGGCAGAAGCACAGAAGTAATCATGCCCGACCTGACAGAGGCCTCGGAGTGAGTGCGCGAGGTGGTTATAAAAAGGCTCTCTACCCCCCGAGGAAGGTATGAGAACTTTGCGCCATCTAGTTTTGTCTTGCCTTTGAGAGAATACTAACTTGAGCTTCGGAGTGATCTCGCCGGGTTCCTCCCCGGAGATTCCCCACTTTCTTCATTTCAGGCCCCCCTGTTGCTCCAATCAGAGGCAAGGTCGTTGACAGCTAGGATCGACCGGATTGCGCACCATCAATAAGGGTATAAAAAGAATTTTCTGGGGCCATTTTTTAGCCAAACTTATTTGCCACATGGAATATTCCTTGATCGCTCAGCTGCTGTCTGCTAATATTATCTTGTTCAGCGTTTTAAAATGTTTGACATAAAATAAGCTTTTCGAAATAGAGAGTTCATAAATAATAAATGCGCGTGCACATTTGCATCAAGATAATGCTAGCAAGGGGCACAAGCTCAAACCTGTGCAATAGCTGACACTGTAAGTATAGGTAGTGTTGCCAAGGCCACAAGTGCTAATCTCCATTGCAGCAGCATACCAATAAGAACAGCTATCACAACAGCTGCAGTGTCCTGGATAAATATAGAAAGCCGGTTGCTAAAAGCAGCACGTACAAATGTAGCATCATTTGCTAATCGCATGGATAAGTTGTCAGCACTGTTCTCCTCTTCATCAAACCATCCAACTTCATTTCGCAGCATTGCTGCATGGAAACAAAAATGGATTAGCTCAGAATGAAAAGTTTTTTTTTTCAAATAATGTAGAAACACAAAAAAAAATGTTAACACTTCATGCTTGAGGAAAGAGGTAATTAAAGACCAAGAAGATATCATTTACCTGAGAACATCATTCTCCTAACTCTTTCAGTCATTTTCTCCCCCATAATACCAAAATAGAAGTGTTGCAAAAAATTCGCAAACACTGTTACAATACCCATGCATGCAATGATTAAGCACCATTTGTCCACTTCACGACCTAAGTGACGACGATCTTCACCCTCTCTATAATATTCCATCACAATAAGTGCAATAACATAAGCAAGAAGAGGATTAAAAGAACCAAAAATTGCAGCACCAATGCTTCCTAGAACAGCATAAAGCCACTCTGCAAAACTGAGCTCTGCAAGCCTCCAAAATGATGGAGGCTTCTGATGTTGCATATCCCTTGATTCCCTGTTCTTCACAGGCACATTATCAAATTGGCAGAGGGGTCGACTGAAAGTTTTTGAGTGGGAACGTTCATTCTTGGGATCAGATGTCAATAATGGTGAAATAGGGGACTCAGGGTCAGAAGCATTTGATGTTTGTCGATGTGCACTATGAACATCAATTTTGGGCAGCTCTGGTAATCTCATTTCAAAACTGTCCTGCCTTTTAATGGATGGTACTTTATCTGTTGTGTCCAAGGGCACTCCATTTTCCAACATTTGTTCTGATGGTGGGCTCTGGATTTTCGGTGATTCTTGTGAATTAAAGGTGCCATCTGGGGCCCGAAAAGCATAGATTCCATGCACTCTCTGAAGAGATGGTGATTTAGCCATCTTAGGAGATGATGATTCTTGAAGGCTTTGACTTCCTGATGAATCCTTTTCAATTTGGAAAGTGGTTGTCTCCTTGTAATTCCTTATTGGTGTCCTGAAAAAAATATAGAACACATGAAACAGAAATTTATGGAGAATATATCCTTGCTAAAACTATGTTGCAGGAAGATATAAAGTTTGTATTATTGTACCAGTTAGAGATACAGATAAATACACCACAAAGCCAAACAAGATATCTCTATGCCACAAGGTGATACAAAATATTCCACCATGTACAGCAGAACCATGTATAATTACCTCTTAGGAAGCTTTGCTGCTTCTTCACATCTAAGAAGCTCTGCATATAGCCCATCCAGATTTAGCAACTCATCATGTGTACCCATTTCAACAAGTTGGCCTTCCTCCATGACCGCTATATAATCAGCATTCCTTATAAGACCAAGCCTTCGAGCTATTATAATAGTTGACCTTCCCAACATCAGGATATCTAAAGCCTCCTGAACAACCCTTTCGGCTTCAAAATCAAGGCCACCAGTGACCTCATCAAGCAGAAGAATAGACGGATTCGAAAGCACTGCCCTGGCAATGGAAAGTTTTATTTTCTGTTCTTCTGTTAATGGTAAACCAGCCCTACCCACCTGGAATGCACAAAATTATAAGAATGCTATTCATCAGAAACTAAAGGCTAAATTTAATATTCCATGTACTACCTAGAGTTCTACCTGTGTCTCATATCCTTTTTCAAGGGAGCTGATAAATGTATGTGCATGTGCTATTTTAGCAGCTTCTTCAATTTGATCAATGGTTGCAGATCGACCATAAGCAATGTTATCTCTAATGCTCAAACTTAGCAAGGCAGGTTCCTGGGTAACCAATCCTATTTGGCTTCTTAACCATTCCAGTTTCAAACTTTTAATATTCTCTCCATCCAGAAGGACTTCTCCTGCCAAACAAAAGAAACGGCTCTTAGGAAAAAAGCAGTTGGAGTTCCAGAAAGAAAACCCTGAAGAAAAGAAAGAGAATATTCACAGGCAGGAGTCAGAAAATTTTCATTGGCCATAAATACCTAATGTAGGATCATAAAACCGCTCCATGAGAGGGATTATACTGCTTTTCCCCGAGCCATTTCTGCCAACAAGTGCTACAGTTTTCCTAGCAGGTACAGTGAGGTAAAACCCGCTTAAAATAGGTATTTCAGGGCGAGAGAGGTAACTGAAATACACATTGCGGAACTCAATGTTTCCCTGTACAGAAACTAATGTATTCCCATCCTGATTGACAGAAGAGGTTGAACGACTTATCATCTCAAAAAGCCTATAAGCTGCAATACGCCCTTGTTCAAAAGAGTAGAAGTTTGTTGCTGCTTGATTCAATCCACTAGAAAAGACAATATAACCAAGATAAGATAAATAATAAAAAGGAGAAGAAGCATCAAAATGATAAGAAGAAAATGAGATTCGGATGCTCACAGGCCACTTAAAATCACAGCAAAGAGTGATATTATAATTTCACCACCATGGGCTTTTCCATGTTTAACCAAAAACCTTCCTACCCAGAGTTGCAAAGAACAGGAACATATTGCAAGCCCATATGTAAAACCAAGCCCAAGGCCTTGGACAAGACTTATCAATATACCATATCTCAGTGTTGCTTGGAGTGAAGTTGCATAAGAATACTTGGCCAATGTTTCATTTGTGAATGCATATAAGGTCCTAATGTAAGAGACTGCCTGCACAAGTAACAAAGTTGTGTTCCATAACAAATCATTGAATGAACAAATCACTAAATAACAGTCTAAACTCTAATTTGGATTTTCTTGAACAAATAAAATAATTAAAGATCAATTTTACCCACATTAAAATATTGATCCCTAAACTCTTGTGATCTAAAAATAAGTTTCCCACAAAGTCAATAACATAAAAAATAAGTACATAACATAATGCAAGGTGCCAACCGGTTGGTTGGTAAGGTCTACTGCTGGTGGTAGCGGAGACTTGGGATTGAATCCTGCCTGCACCTGGGTGGGGTGGGGGGGATTATGGGTTTGGGAGATGGGCTACTCCCATTGTGTACCCCATTGGAGCAAAAAAAAATCTAACTTTAGATCAGTCTAGCAAAAAAAAGTACATAACATAATATATAAGTAAATTGTTAACCTAAGTTGAAAAATGACAACAAATAATTTGGCAGAATAGAGCATTAACTGTGGCTTTCATAGGCATTTCTTCTCAAAATACACATAGTTTTATCTCAAAGTATTAATTAATAGTATGTAAATTCACCAATAGGTTTTCCACAACTAATAATATATTATCATGCTATTCAGTGAGTGGTGACTTGAGTTCAAAAAAGGTAGCAAATATTTAAAATATAGAAAGCCATTAGCCATATAATTCTCAATCATTTCCTCCCAAAACAGGAATTGTTACTGCATCTAAACCATCAAGCTCATGCCTCATGCAACCCCCTCCCCTTTTTTCTTAAATACATTCTCAATCTCCAACACCAAAGAATGAACATCAGAGACATTGTCAATAATTTAATTCATCTTATTCATTAAATCGAAAAATAACCACTTCTTGCATTGTATCATGCATCAATTCTTCTATAACTTCTATCTTAGAGGCCAAGTTTGACACGTTCATCCAAGAAATATAAGTTAAATTACCAGAAATCTTAACACATTAAAACAAACCAATTAACCAATAAGGAAAAATCTCATTTAACATCAGGCTCAGAAACACCACAAACTGAGAACAAGTAAAATTAAGTATAGAAAGAAAAAATGACCTGTTCAGCAATACTTGCTGCCTCAGCATATGCATCTTGAATATTTTCAGCAAGCCTGTGGAGAAATATGTTAGATATTCCTCCTGCAGCAACAATAAATGGGCCAGTGGCTAAGGTGATGAGTGCAATCTGCCAACAATTTACCAATCCAATGACAAGACCACTGAAAAATGTAGCCATGTTATGAATATAATTCCCAACCTGTCACATAAGATGTTCACCATCAGAACTAACACCCAATAGACTAGTCAGCTGCATGAAGCTAAGAGAATTTTCAAAATAATCATAACCCCTTCAAAGGGAGAAGCAACATTTGAGGCTGAAACATACTTTCTCACTGAGAGCAGACTGAATGAGTAGTACATCACTCAATACTTGGCTTACAATATCCCCATTGTTCCCATATGTGTCAAAAAAACTCATGTCCTGATTAAGTAGTACTTGGACATACTTTGACCTAATGACTGCAGTCTGCCTCTCTCCAGTAAGAATCCAGCATGACACCTCTGTTATATAGAGTTGATTAGTATTGGATGCTACAAGAAGTATACAAGAGTAAACAGAAATGCAAATATTACAACAATGCATATTCATCTTACCAATCCAACCTGCAGCAAAAACACCAGCAGCTATATAAACAACGTATAGAGCATGCTGCAAAATGAACAAAAGCAACATTTAATTTAGGCAAAGCCTACGCTTGAATTTTCAATTATCAAATATATTGGAACAGAAAAGAAAAAGACCTTGACTTGAAAGGAAGGATAACTAAGCCTCAAAAGTTAACATAGCTAGTTGGGTTGATTACTATGCACTTAATATTTATTATATGATTATATTATCCACTAAAAGTAAAGCAATGAAACATTTAGTTAGCTACTTCAGCTGTTATCACATGGACCCAAAGAAAAAAAGTTACAAATCTAGGAACTGTAAAGACTACTGGAACAGACCAACAGAAAGCAGTTAATGAGTTTTACAAGAGGAGGCCACGTCAGCACAACTAATCATCCACTTGCAACAGCTGTAACAGAAAGAAATCAAAGATTGTAAACAGTACAAGTAGTGAAGCACAAAGAGAAATAAGATAGTAATTCTTTCGGCATTAATCTCTCTCTCTCTCTCTCTCTCTCTCTCTCTCCTTCCAACGAATTCAGGAGGTTGGCTCCCTCGAAGAGACCTGAGTTAGGCAGGTTCCTAACAAGTTGGTATCAGAGCCAGTATGACCAACACAAGAAACACGCCAGTAGACACCCGAGTGGATCAGATGGAGGTAGAGATCCATAGAATGTCTTCAGATCTCAAAGAAATGAAGGAAGGTTTCACTGCTCTCCTCAATCGACTGGAGCAGGGGGCAACGAACAACGACAGAGGAAGCCAAGAAGAGCGCAGCAATGAAAACAACCGTAGAACAGGGCCGGCGGCAACGAGAGCAGCCAAAAGCAATTTCCCCGTCTTCTCAGGCGGCGACCCAACTCCCTGGATTCTCAGAGCCGAACGGTATTTCGATTACCATGAGACACCTGGGCAAGACAGGGTAGCTCTGGCTTCTGTGCATCTTGAAGGGGAAGCTATCCTCTGGTTTCAAAGGTACCGACGGGGGCACCCTCGTCAAACTTGGGCAAACTTCACGGATGCCATGACTATCCGTTTTGGATCGTCTAGGTTCGAAGATCATGATGAGAGTTTGGCAAAGCTACAGCAGGTGGGATCAGTTAAAGATTACCAGATGAAGTTCGAAAAGCTGGCCGTGAGAGTCCAAGGGTGGACGGAGAAGGCATTGGTGGGAAGCTTCATCGGCGGCATAAAAGAAGAACTGTGACTGGAAGTAAAGGCGATGCAGCCCACTTCGGTCATAAATGTGACAGCGCTAGCAAGATTGTATGAGGATAAGTTCGCTCGAGCAAGAAAGGTGCAACGACCATGGGGTCCAGGAACAAGGACAACAGCACCAAACAAGGAGGAAGGAATATTGGGCCCAGGCCCATTGGTTCCTTTCAAACGGCTGACCTGGGCAGAGATGCAAGCCCACAGAGACAAAGGACTTTGTTACAACTGCGAAGAGAAATTCGGGCTGGGCCATCGGTGCAAGAAACAACAAGCATTTCTCCTCCAAACAGATGTCGAAGAGGAAGACGACCTCACCGATTGCAGAGAATCTAACCCAGGGTGGGAAATACAATCCAATGGCACACCAGAAATATCTCTACAAGCCCTTACGGGACTTGCGTCCCCTCAAACAATGAGAGTTGTAGGGCTAATCCAGGGACGCCAAGTGGCAATCCTCATAGACAGTGGCAGTTCCCTTAACTTCATAACTCAAGTCTTGGTGGATAAAATGGGACTCCCGATTCAACCAACAACGGCTTTTACGGTTCATGTGGCCAACGGTAATAGCCTATCCTGCAATAGCATTTGCATGGGCCTACCACTAAAGGTTCAAGGTCACCAGTTTGCAATGGACCTATATCCTCTTCATCTCAATGGAGCGGACGTGGTGCTCGGCATTCAATGGTTAAGACAGCTAGGGCCCGTGATCTGTGATTGGGCCCATCTCACCATGGACTTCGCATCATAAAACTCTACAGTCCATCTACAAGGGCAAACATGCAAGGGTCCAAGGAAAGCAAATAGGAGATCCGGATCAGCCCATATTCATGCACATGGACTCAAATTGGACCAGCCCATCTTTAGCTAACAGCAGCCCAGATGGGCCTAGAGACTTCCAAAGCTGCCTACAACAACTCCTTCAGCACTATGGCAGCGTGTTCGAAGAACCCCAAGAACTTCCACCACGCCAGGAGCATGACCACTGCATCCCCCTCATGTCGGGAGCTGCCCCAACCAATGTAAGACCCTACCGATACCCTTACTTTCAAAAATTTGAAATCAAGAAGCAAGTTCAAGATATGCTTAAGCAAGGGATAATACAGCCCAGTCACAACCCATTCTCTTCACCGATATTATTAGTCAAAAAAAAAAGGATGGGACGTGGCGATTTTGTATTGATTACAGAGCCCTTAACAATATCACCATTAAAGACTGATTTCCAATACCAGTCATTGATGAGTTGCCTGATGAACTCAGTCAAGCCACCATATTCTCAAAATTAGATTTACGAGTTGGGTATCATCAAATAAGGGTACATAGGGAGGATGTTCACAAAACGGCTTTCAGGACACATGATGGCCACTATGAGTTCCTGGTCATGCCATTTGGGCTGACCAATGCTCTAGCCACATTTCAAGCGTTAATGAATGACATATTCTGGCCATATTTACGTAAGTTCATCCTTGTTTTCTTTGATGACATATTGGTCTATAGCCCCAATTGGGAGGAACATCTGAATCATCTACAGGTCACCCTTGCAACACTTGAAGCCCACCAGTTGTTCGCTAAAGAGTCCAAGTGCTCCTTTGGACAAAACCAAGTTCACTACTTGGGACATGTTGTAGAGAAGGGAACTGTAGCGGCCGACCCAAATAAAATCTCCAGTATAATGGGCTGGCCGCAACCCAAAAGTGTGAAAGAGTTGAGGGCCTTCTTGGGCCTGACTGGGTACTACCGCTGCTTCATCAAAAACTATGGCCTAATAGCTACCCCGTTGACCCAATTGCTGAAACAAGACGCTTTCACTAGTCAACCCAGGCCCAACTAGCTTTTGAGCAATTGAGACAACCAGTTGCGAGCCCTCCAACATTAGCATTGCCCGATTTCACAAAAGACTTCATCATTGAGTGTGATGCCTCCGGTCAAAGTGTTGGGTTTGTTCTCATGCAAGAGGGGCGACCACGAGCCTTTTTCAGCAAGGCCTTAACATCACAAAAGTGGGCCAAACCAGTTTATGAACGAGAATTAATAGCAGTGGTCTTAGCAATCCAACGTTGGCAATCCTACTTGCTTGGTAGACGGTTCATAATTCGGACCGACCATCAAATTTTGTAGTTCTTATTGGATCAATCAGTCCTATCCTCGGAACAACAACAATGGATATCCAAGCTACTGGGGTACGACTACATAATTGAGTACAAAGCAGGGGCTACTAACCGGGTGGCTGACGCCCTCTCACGGCACCCACAATCATTTCAGTTACTAGTATCTTCCCCAACTTCTCCACTCCGGGATCTACTTCGAAAAGAAGCCCAATCCCATAGGGAGTTACAGCAGTTGAATGCCCAAGTATTGGCAAACCCCACACTGCACCCTGGGTACACCATTAAGAATGATCTACTCTTCTTCAAAGGACGACTGGAAATTCCGGCAGATTCTACTCATCTCAGTAAGCTCTTGGAATTATTCCATGCCTCACCCACAGGTGGCCACTCCGGCATCCTACGAACACAAAAACGCATCGCCACACAATTCCATTGGAAAGGCATGCGTACATCTATCCAGAACTTCATAGTCGGGTGTGCAATATGCCAACAAAACAAGTCGGCCACTACAACACCAACATGCCTTTTGCAACCACTCCCAATACCAACTCAAGTCTGGGATGATATATCAATGGATTTCATCACAGGATTGCTCGTTTCTGCCGGCAAAACAGTTATCCTTGTAATAGTGGATAGATTGATGAAATACAGTCATTTCCTACCTCTATCACACCCATTTACAGCAGTCACAGTTGCTGAATTGTTCCTCCGGGAAATTGTGCACCTACACGGGCTCCCCAGCTCAATTGTATCAGACAGGGACCCTATTTTTATGAGCCGTTTTTGGGCTGAGCTTTTTCGCCTGCACGGGGTTAAACTGTTCAAGTCAACTAGCTACCACCCCCAATCTGATGGACAGATAGAGGCGATTAACAAGAGTCTCGAAACATATTTGAGATGATTTGCAGGAGATCGACCAAGACAATGGGTGAAGTGGATCCACTGGGTTGAATGGTGGTACAACACCACTTTCCATAGCGCCGCGAGGATGACACCCTTCAGAGCTCTATATGGTCGGGACCCTCCCCCTCTACTTCCTTATGAAAAAGGGACCACCACAGTAGCAGTCGTAGAAGAAAAGTTGACGCAACGAGATGAGGTGTTAAAGGAACTGAGACATCATCTCTTACAGGCACAGCAATGGATGAAGCACATCTATGATAAACATCACAAGAATGTCCAATATGAAGTCGGTGATTGGGTGTTTCTCAAATTACAACCTTTCAGACAGATTTCAGTTGCAAGCCGACAGGAACAAACTCAGCCCGCGCTATTTTGGACCATTTAAAATCCTTGAAAGAATAGGGTCAGTGGCCTACAAGCTGGACCTTCCAGCAACATCAAAACTGCACCATGTATTCCATATCTCCTTACTTAAGAAAGGGCCGAAGTCAGGAGTCATTACAAGTGCAACCCTTCCCACATTTTCAGAAGAAGGACAACTGCAGACTGAGCATGCCCGCATCATTGATTTCAGATGGGTGCGCCGGGGTGGAAGAGTCGTACCAAAAGCATTAGTTGTTTGGTCTAAATTCTTAGAAGAGGATGCAACCTGAGAATCCTACTTAGATCTGCAATCAAATTTTCCCACATTAGACCTTGAGGGCAAGGTCGCTCTAAAGGAAGGGGGGATTGTAAAGACTACTGGAACAAACCAACAGAAAGCAGTTAATCAGTTTTACAAGAGGAGGCCATGTTAGCACAACTAATTGTCCACTTGCAACAGCTGTAACAGAAAGAAATCAAAGATTGTAAACAGTATAAGTAGTGAAGCACAAAGAGAAATAAGATAGTAATCTTTTGGCACTAATCTCTCTCTCCTTCCAACGAATTCAGGAGGTTGGCTCCCTCAAAGAGCCCTGAGTTAGGCAGGTTCCTAACAGGAAACATTGTATTAAGGAGATTTCATAATTAACATTTATAAATTGTAATTATTTTGCAACCACAAGGGAATAGCATATATCCATATAAGCTGAAAGTCCACAACAAAGTAAAAATCTAACTTCCACATTAATATGTTTTAAACAGACAATGGAATTTGTAGCAGTACCCTCAGCACAAAAATGTACTTCCCTAACAATTAGAAGAAAACAGATTTTTATGGACCAAAAAAACTAAATTAGTAATAAGAAAAAGGCCAATACCATCTTGAATACATAAAAATATACCCCTGAATAGAAGATATTAACAAACCATATGGTAAAAAGAAACCCCTTCCAAATAATAGACATTCCTCACATTCCCTTTTCCTTTTCTTCTATTTTTGTTTCCAGGTTTGTTTTGGATAAACTACAGGAACCCCCCTACACTTAGGGAGCATGACAGTTAGCCCCCAGTACTATTTTTTGTGACACTCGGTCTCTTATACTTTCATATCATGACAAATAACCCCTTCCATAATGATTCTGACACAGGAGTTAATGTTTTTTTTGGGGGTGGGGGTAAGCAACAAAGATTTCATTTAAAGAAAATAGTGCATACAGAGCTAGAGACAACAGGAGAGAAACAAGACAGAGAAAACAGATCAATCAAACACCACCCCTACAAAAAATGCTATATATCATACATATGTCATACTGAAATGTGCATTGCAAGACAACTCCAAAATCCTAAAATTCTCTGGTCTACTTTAAAAGACTATGGCCCCATTCAGCGCATCTTTTCGTGCGGTCTGTCAACTATTTACAAGCCCAGCAGACCGCAATTCAGTCTTTTCCCATTTGGTTTGCGGCAGATTTTCGGGAAGTGCTCAGATCTAGCCGCCAAAAGCTGGCGTGCCAAAAAGACACGAGAAGCTCAAATCGGGCGATTTTCGGGAAGCTCCAAATGGAGCTTTTGCATTTTTTTTTCTATTTGTCTTCGTGTGGAAAGGCACGCCTTAACCAAACGGGCTTCAGGCTGCTCAAATCTTAATGCAAAACCTCAATGCGTCTTTTGACTGTACCATAATATCTTCCCAAAAGACTTGCCAAATGGCCCCTATTTTGGTCATTTCCCAGTTTTTTTGGATCAGCAGAAGACCATTTTGGCCTTTTCCCAGTTAAATCCCTTGTCCATCCAGAAAATGTACCAAATCAACAGAATAATCTAGGCTACCAAGATGATCTCCCCTAAGAGTTTCAACTAATCTTATCCATCCAAGCAATGTACCAGAGTTTCAACTAATCTCAGCCATTCAAGTAAAGCAACTAATTTTCTAACAAAAAATGTGATCCAAATAAAGTGATGTACCAAATGACCAATGATTTAAAAGGAGCACCAAAGTAGGCAAGGTGCATTTCAAGGTATGTGCCTCACCTAGGTCCAGGCGCAGCTGCTTAGAAGAGGTGGGCACCTGGTGCACCTAGTTCACCTTGCGCCTCAGCCCAGGATGTGCTTCAATTCAATTTTGTGTTTTTTTTAAGCATGGTGACTGGGCCAGAGGTTCCACCCTCAGACCCCCAACCAAGCCCCTTCAGACAAGCCCAAACAAGTCCATGCTAGGGTCTTATTTATAATCACAAAACCAATCTTTTACATACAAGTTATGAATTGAAGACCTTAGCATGGACTTTTTTGAGCTTTTTCAAGGAGCTTGGTACAAAGGCAGCTCATAGAATTAGGAAAGCAAGATGTTTGACATTTCATTAGCTATTTGAAGAAATGTGCTTGGGAAAGTAATGAAGAGATTGAAAGTTTCACATGCTTGAATATGTTTTATATTTTATGCTTATGCGTTTTAATTTGAGCTAGTAGGCTTTTTTTTAAAAAAATAGTTTAAAATTTAAGTTTGCATTTTTATATTAATATTATTTTTAATGTTTTGATTTTTTTGCATTTTTTGAAATTTTTAAAAATTTTGCACCTTCTTCAAAAAGGAGTGCACCTCACCTCGAGCCTTGTGCTTCAAGCCACTAATTCCAACCATCCGAGCCATCAAAATGGCATCCAAAGATCAGTCCACTAATTCCAACCATCCAAATGATGTACCAAGATTTCATCTAATCTAGCCCATCCAAATAATGTTTTTTTTATGAATCCCATCCAAATAATGTATCTAATCAACCAAAAGATCTAGGGCATCAAAGTGGTCTCCTATGATCAGTGACTAATCTTAATGCAAGTGATGTAGCAATATTTCAACGAATCTAGGCTTCCCAGACAATATGCGTGCATAAATCCAAAATCTAGGCTACCGAAGTGGTCTCCCAAGAGCAAAGGATTAATCTCGGCAATCCAAGCAACATAACAAGATTTCAACTAATCTCAAATATTTAAGCACACCAAAATTCCTAAAAAAATCCATGTCAAATAAAGCGATGCACAAAACATAAACCAAAGATCTGGACTATCAGAATGGTGATGATGTAAGAAGATTTTAACCAATTTGTCCCAACTAAATGAGATAATTTATCTAAATCATTAAAGTGTTCTCCTGAGATCAATGGACTAATCCCAATCCTCCAAATGATACCCAGCACTGGATATGGCAATAAACAGAACGAATGGTGATGATGTATCAAATGATGATGATGATGCCATGATTTCAACTAATCTAAGCCATCCAAATAATGTATCAAACAACACAAAAAACAAGGCCATCAAAATGATATCCATAAATAAAGCAATGGATTTGAACTGTCTAAATAATGTGTCAGGGTTTTCAAATGGAAGAATATACAATTTCTGCTGTTAACCAACATCAGACATCACCAGTCTCAATTTTTGCTTTAAAAACTCAAAAATGATATATGTTGTTGACAATTAGATAACTTCCCATCCGCCATTAATGTAATTAGAAGGTTCAACATTGTGTATGCACAGATTCATCAAAAAGAAAAACAACATTGTGTATGCACAGGGGGTTATGTGTCATCAAAAAATAGTACAGGAGGCTAAGTGTCACCCTCCCCCCAAGTACAAGGGGATCCCTATAATTTAACCCTTTTTTGTTGGACTAAATTACTGATTGTAACTATTAATCAGTGTTTTAAAACATGGAGGCGTGAGGCGATCCACTACCTAGAAGCGTAAGCTTCCTTAAGAGGAGAGGGGTCAAGAGGAAGAAGGAAGAGGAAGGGGAGGAGGAAGAAGAGGAAGGGGGGATCTCATTTTTTCTTTATTTTTAATAAAATTCCTTTATATTAAGAAGAATAAAGATGCACAGCACTAGTTGAAAGGGGGATCTCATTCTTTCCCTTCCCTTTCTTTTCTTTCCTTTCCTTTCCGTTTTTTCTTTTTTTTTCAGTCTTTTTATATGAGGTGTGCATGAGGCGCATGAGGCATACACCTCTTGCACCTGAGGCGAATACCTCGGAGGTATCAGCACCTCTGACATAAAACCAATTATTTTTTAAAGGCACAATTTAACACTGAAAATCATCTGGAAGTGAAAACAATACCCAATGTACAAAAGTTCTCCAACATCCCAGCACATGGCACTGAGTCTCGTAATGAGACCAGTAATTACAATTTAATATCAAAACATCCCAAAAAGGAAGTTTTTGCTAGTTACTTGTCAATCTTCACCAATGAACACAAATTTACTTTATGCTTTCATACAAAAATACGTGTAAAACGCATAAATAACCATCATACATTAAAGCGATCATTGTGCACTGACTTATAGATTTTAGACCACGTAAAACCCTATAAAATGTGTAACTGAAAGAACATGCTCCAGATACACTGGAGTTCTAATGGCAGATTTCGTACTGAAAAAAAAAATAATTCTCTAAAAATGTCCTAAAAAGATTCTTTTGCAAATAAATGCAAGCACCAAACAAGCACAACGGACGCCTATAGTCCTAAAAGAAATTCAAACCAATCACGACAATTAGGATTATCAACCAAAAGGAATGCGTATGAGGGGTGGAAACCTACCAAAAGTGGTGAAATGACCCAAACTACGGTGACCAAATAGTTTGACAAATTTTAGCGAAACAAATAAGGAAAAATCAAGGTAAAAAAGGCATACCTGCGTGAACTTATGAAACAGCTCATCCTTTGAACTTCCAGGTTCCAGGCTTAACAACTGAATAACCTTCCCAAAGAAATGCAAGTAAACGACAAGCGCTGTCCCATGAGCCGCAGCAGCTAGTGATCCGACAACCATCAGAACCCAGTCCAATCTATCCGCACAAGCAAATAACCTTGAGAAAGGAACAGCGGCAGGCGGTGGCTCGATCTCCTCGGTCTCCTCAATCCCAACTTCTTCTTCCACAGGCACAACTTCAGGGTTCGAATCCAAGTACGGGGACGGCGACTCCGGCGGCTCCGACACCTCTGAAACCGGAGTTAAAGGCTGTATATGCGGGGGAGACCACCCGAAAAGGCCTCTTGATAGCATCATCTTCGCAACAATTTCGTAAACCCTAAACCCTAGTTCATCAAAACCCTAAAGTACTTGAAGCCGAAAGCACACACATCTACGGATCTAGGGCTAAATTTTGATGCAAACGAAATGTCAAAATAAAAATATTAACACTCAGAGTAAGCAAATTCTTTTATTCCACTCAAGGGTTTTGTATCTTCTTCTCTTCATTGATCAAATCCGAGCGAAGAATCCCGTCACAAATTGCTGAGTTGGTCAAACAAGGCGAATAGAAGAAATAAAGGAAGGCTTGCATACGCAACTTAGTCTCTACCCCCTCTAAACTCTGTCCCCTCCTTTTTCTTTCCACTATCTATCTCTAATTTGGTGGTATTTCCGAGTAAACGGTGGTTTCCGGGCAACGTTGCTTCCCGGTCGCGTCCCTTCCACCCTATCTCTCTAACTTGACACCGCCGGAGTTAAAAAAAGCAAAGAAGCGTTCTTTTCTTTGCGAGACCATTCATCTCCCGCACACATCATTATTCATTACGGGGCGCTTTTTGTGTGTGCCAGTCCAGCTTCTGTGTTTCTCTCTCCTCTCCTCTCTCTCTCTTCTCTCCCCTCACACTCTGTTTTTTCTGTTTGTTTATTATTACTTCATTTGATGGCTTCTTTTCAACTAAAACGAAAGTTAATACATATTTAAATAGTGAGAGAAGAAAAAAGAATAAAGAATCGTTCGTTATCATGGACCTAACGGAAGAAGAAAGTGTGTCTTTAATATGGATGGGCAGTTTATCTCCTTCGTTGACCATAAATAGCAGAAATTCCAACTGTCATTTCAATGAATATGTAGAGAGAGGGTAAGACAGACAATAATCTGAAATGTGCAGGTTATTTTGGTAATCCAAGAGGTTTATCTCCTTCGTTGCGATTATCCAATATCCACAGTAGGACCAACCGGGGGTATTTTGGGAAGAGTGAATATGTGGAGATCATAGTCAGTCAAGGCAATAAGCACCTGGAGGCTGGAATGCTGGATGATTAACCAAAATATCTATGGTATTTTAATCCATTGACGGAAAAGCCCAGGTGGTGGCCCTCGTTCTCAGTCCGAATCTGAAAAACGGTAGCGAGAAGTGATTATGATGCAACGGTTTCCAAATTTTAAACTACATATAAATGTGCAAAAATGTTTAAGCTCGACTGTAGGACCGACCAGGCTCTGACAACCGTGGGATGGGAATAATTGCGTTGGTGTGTCTCACTTCCACCACCCACGTGGAAGTAGTCGGTATCATGCAAGTGTAGGATATAAAATCGAATAATTGGTTCAGCACCTCGCTGAGGGATATATACATATACACCGTTTGATTATAAGCCACAATCCAGAGATTGTCTTTACCAAATCGGATCCCAGAAATCAAATCAGTGAAGGACGTAGTTGTTGGTATCATTTGTGGATGATTTGAGAGTTTTCAGATTTGATTATATGGATTAATTCCCAATTTCCATAATACTGCCCCACCACTTCCCAGTGCCCACTCGTAGTTGCGTCATTGCGTGGGCCGCGGACCAATTTGCCGGAAAACACTGTGGCATATGAATACAACGGAGGGAGACACGATGCAGCCTTTAAACAAACATCGTCTTCTTCCCGGCTCCCGCCAATCTCCTTTGTTATTTTTTGAATTCTGATGCATTTGGCCAAATCTGTAAATTTCGTGGTTTTAGATGGGTTAATGACTAGGAGTCTGTAAATGGGTAGTGTCCATCTAGAATCGAATCGGCCTAAACTAATCCTATCAAATTTGTTATAGGGTAGTTTTGATTCTTGGAACTGACCTTATCCAAGTCAGTTATAGGGTCAGGGTTTATACTAACTGAACCGACATGGTGAATCGCCCTTGGCTTTGATGAAATCGGCTTTGGACTAAATTTGTCTTTAAATAAATCCTAAAATATTTTGAAGGATGTGAAGATTTGAATCCAAACACTCATGGTCAAGATTCAAAGTATCGATACATATCGTGCCGATGGCTTACCGATACATCCCTCCATGGGGTTGTATCAGGTCAGCTACCGGTTCAGAGGGTAGTCAGGCCTTAAACCGACCTCTCTAAACCAATTTCGAAACAAATAAATAAAACTAAAAAAATGTACCAACACAGGGCATATCGGCCCGTGTCGATATTTGGAACCTTGCTCATGGTTATAAAAGCCATGGTCTCATTTTATTGAGTTACTTAATGATTTGATCATTTATTTTCATTTTAATATTTGAATGTGTATAATAACTAATATAAAAAGTAATATTTATAGATTGTAAGTATAATGATACATTTTTAACCATATATTAATATATTATTATAATCTACATATTAAATTATTTAATTTAATCAATAAAGATAATATATGTTAAACTATGTATTATCATTGTTGAAAATCAATTTTTTAAAAGACATGTTTCATTTTTTAAAGGGAATAATAAATAAAGAACAGGTTTCGTGGATAAACCCTAAAACCAACCTTCACAATATAGGTTATGGTCTCAAAAACTTGGTATGCCATAAAACCAAACCGAACCATCCTATGCTCACTCCTACTAATGACTATGAGAAGAGAAATGCAAACAGAGGGATAGGCATAAACCATCATAGTCGTCCCCGAAAAACTACCAAGATCTTGTGCCCCACATATTATTCCCCTCCTGGCTTATGATGACATTGTTCGACTTGGGTGAGGTATGATCACAATAAGTATTGCAAACTTGTTATATACTTCTATGAAGCAGTTGGACAGTTTTTTTTTTTTTTTTGAAAAATTCCTGATTAGTACCATGTACTTTACACCTAGTGACACTTTAGTCCCCAAACTTTAAAATGCGACAATTCAATATTTGAATTTTCAAAACGTGTCAATTCAATACCTACCGTTAACCATCGATTAACCAGCCATTAAGTGGCATTTGAAAAAGACACAATTGCCCTTCAAATGTCATCTAATTTTCTTTATAAACCATTTAAATATTGACAAAAAAATTAATAGCCCCAAATCCTTGCTTATCTCTTCTATTCAAGAAATTTGGGATCATGTATCAGTGGACATTCTGGTGACCCCAACTTTTTTTAAATAGAAGATGTAGTGATTTGGGACCGTTAATTTTCTATCAATATTTGGATGGTTGATAAAAAAATCAAATGACACTAGGGGTATTCACATTAAATGTCAAATCGATTAAACCGGCCCGATCCAACCCAAGTTTTTGGCATCAATTTGATTTTTATATTATGTGAGCATCAAAATTTACAAATAAGATAAAACAAACTTTACTTTTTTTATCACTTGTCGTTCTAATAAATGGTTTATTCATCCGCCCTATGAAGCAGGGGCCCATCTGCCAGTAGTAATCAAAATAAAATATGTTAAAAATCTAGAGTTGAACCAGGATTAACTGAAGTACAAGAAGAGTTTTGGGAACCAAAGTAGAAGAACACGGGTTGTAATAGGATAAAGAAGAAATGAAAGAAGAGGATAGAGAATGGTAAGGCAATAGGAGAAAGAGTAAAGAAAGGAAGAGGATAAAGAAAGAAGGAGGTGGCCAACCTAATAATTGATTTGCCGCCTGTCTAGGTCATAGGTAGAAAGAAAGGAGAAAAGAAGAGGGTAGAAAAAGGACGAATAGAAGAGGAAACATTTAAAAAAAAAAAAAGATGGAACTGCCAATGAGTTTGTTCGTCACCTCATTTGGATAGAAAATGCAAAGCTAGTTGCCACCTTGTGCTTACGACGACAATCATCATGTCGGTTACTTCTAATGAGAATCACTAGTCACCACCGGCTGCTTTTGATGAAAATCAATGGTTAGGAGTAGACTTATTCATGGCCCGGGTAATTCGACAGTTTGGCCCAGTCTCGATTTGGCTTGGACATGTTATTAGGCCCGTGGGTTCAGGTTCGGCCTCATTATCTAAGCCTAATTTAATTTCGGGTTGGGCTTGGGATTTCACAAAAAAAAAAAAAAACAGCCCAGCCCGCCGATATTTTATATATTAAAAATATTAATAATATACATACATTATTAAAAAATATAATAATATACCGTATGTTTTTTCCTAACCTTAATATACTGTCATCCCTCATTCCCAATTACAAGTCCATCAGCTCTCTCTCTCTCTCTCTTTTATCTATCTATCTATCTATCTATCTATCTATCTATATATATATATATATATATATCACCGACTGATGCAATGTATATTCTAGTTCTGGATTGGTGTCAAAAGAAAATTTACATTAGAATTTAGGCTCGAGCTTGAATATATTGTGTTGATAACAAGTGAAAGCCCGGCCCAGCCTAGCCTATAAACAGGTATAATTAGGAGATCAGACATCACTAACCACTTTGGATGGACAATTATGGATTTTTTATTTTCACAAAGGGACACGGACAATGGACAATGGACAATGCAGGACTCTCCATCATAAAAAAATTGGGATATGCTCTTTACGCCGATTCTACAACCATCACTACAGACCTTTGATGGATAGATACTAATGGCATTAGACTCTCAAACCCAATTTACTTCGGAATCCCATGGTCACTAGTTTGTAATCCCCCTTTGGCGCGAGACCAACCACAATACCCCTTGTCCTAGTCTGCGCTACGATAGCCATGTTAAACCCCCATCACAAGGACAAAAGAGGCAAAGGTGGGATTCTAAGTGCAAGCATGGCATCAAAGGTACTAAATGTAGGCAATGTGGGATTCATCACTCTAATGATCTAAAATCGAAGGTTCAAGGAGAATGGCGAGTTGAACCAAGGGGAGGAAAGGAGTTGGACCAAACCCCTGGAGGGACCGTGTACATACCCTTTGGCAAGGGATCATGCCACTGCATTTTGTTGGTTCTAGAATTTGGATGGGAGGGAGATGATATCGTAAAAGGGAGGTTGGAGAGGCTAAGGCTGCATTTGACATTCATTATTTTAAGGACTTAATTATATCCTTTTTGCAGTTAAAATGCCCTTATGAACAATGAATTTTTAACGGCAAAATAAGGAGTTCAGTTCTTAAAATAAGGAATGTTAAATGTAGCCTAAGAGAAGTTGCAAAGAGGAGGGTTCCAAATCTTAAATTTGAGATATGAGAGGTGTGCTTTCATGTGGGAAAAATTCTCAAGCCAAAAGGAGCTCACACAATCGAGGGTTATTCGATTTCACATCTGCTCCCCACAATACATCCCCCACATTGGGAACATCTCCCGATAATAGTATAGGAGATGATGAGACATCATTGAAAGAAATTCCCAATACAAGGTGGGGATGTCCTGTGGGACATTGTGGGGCACAGATGTGAACTCGGGTTATTCATGCGTGCTCCAAATCTCCTTGGGGATCCTCTATTTATAGATTTTTCTTAGGAAGTTTTCTTTTATGGAAAGTTCCTTTTTGAGTTTGTTCTGTAGTTATTCAATTGGTGCCACATATCCATGTAATTACCTAGGTACTTAGGCTCCCACCCTTTCCTAACATGTGCATGTGAGGATGTGAGTAGTTACATCCCTTCATGGGCCTCTAAGAAATTGTGATGAGAGACTGAGTGCGATAGAGCTAAATGCGATGATGATGATGATGCATTATTGCGAGGCTAAGTGTGATGAGTTGCAATTTGATGTTTTTACTTGTGCTCAAGTGTTTATTACGCCCATTGCCAATCACAATAAATGTGATGGCTAATTCCATGTGCTTCCACCTCTAAACACACTCAAAGGTAGCTTGAATGCTGAATGATTCAACCCTTGTTGCTTTGTTGATTAAACCTTCGGCTTTGAGCCTTCAACCCCTTTGTCTCCTACTATCTTCCTCCCCACCCCCTTTCCTACGATCCTTTCACCTAACTCGTTTTCACCTAACTCCATCCCGTCTTCCACTTTACAAACACAAAACCTCACACCTCTTATACTTTAACTCTCCAGCACCTAGACCACCCTCTGCTCGAAGATTCCCTCTAGTTTGTTTGCATCCCCTTGTTGACTACTATTATATATTCTTGGGCCCTGATGAAGGAAGATTTGGCCCGACCTCGTAACCACTCAACACGTGGCAAAGGCAATAGTTCAGCATAACAGCTTGCTAAGGCGCGAGCTCTGAGAGGAGGAACCAGTGGTCCGAACTCCCCGCAAGGAGCCCGAACTCCCAGTAAGGAGTCCGAGCTCTCCCTTAGACCCCGAGCCTTACGAACATAAAGGGCAACAACCCGAATTGGCCTGCCCCATGGTAGTTCGGGCCACACTTCTATCCGAACTCAAGACTTAACCTCGCACACCACTCCAGCACTTCGCCCCCGGGACACCGAACTGAACAAACCGTACCTGACACCGAAGGAGTCCGTATCCAGGGGCGGCGCACCTAACTGACTTGGAATCTGACACTTGACAGCCGCATTCCAACGGCCACCTGCCA